>JAWNLC010000241.1:17362500-17830000 GCA_035041535.1 Drosophila cognata | reverse complement strand
TATATTTATTTTCTTGCTGTTTTTTTTTTTTTTTTTTTGATTATTTTTGTTGGCATACAAAATTCGTGGAAATTTATTTGGTAATATTTTCTCGTATAGCTGCCCCGTTCTTTGGTGCTCGCTCGACTTACAAGCTGGCGCTGCCTGCGGCGGGCGGTGGTAATGTAATACTACCCCCAACACTGACAGCAAATACACTTTCTGCTGCACTCGACAAATGAATTTCCCACAATGCCAACCGCAGTCCAACAAAAAACAACAGCAACAAAAACAAAAAAAAATATATATAAAAAAAAAAAAACTAAAAGCAAGAAACCAACGAACCCAAAAATCACGCATACGCATCGTAGAACAGCAAACAGCCAGCGGCAAACAAAAGACGCGGCCAGAGAATAAAAAATAGAAACAAATAAATCTGCTTATCACGATATGCCACCCAAAAATGTGGTTGTCAACAGTGTTGGTCAGAAGGGTGGGGAGTGAGAGAGGCAGGGGGTGGGCTGCACATGCATATTCACATTTGTAACTCTCGACGCGGCAGTTCAATGCCATTGGCAGCAGCAAAAACAAAAAAATGCAAAATGCAAAATGCAAAAATTTCAAATAAATATGCATATGAAAGGAATGAAATATTGAATAACATTAAAGTGAAGCCACAATAAAAGGGACGCCTGCATTGCATAACTTCCTATACGAATAGTACAGCCAAAAAACAAGCTTGAAATCGAGATGCCGAGTTGCCAAATTTAAATGCAGTTTTCAAGCAGTACAAAGTTGTTAACTTGATTTTTAAACTAGCCAAAGTTATGTGGCCAAATGTGCAGCATTAATCTAAGGGCTAAAATGGGAGCAGCAAGTAATTATAAAAGTAATTACATTTAAATACATTAAAATGGATGTTGTGCAAAAGTGTTAACAGTTAACAGGCAGTTGGAAGCATTTCGGAACCTATAAGTATATATATATTCACGATCAGCAGCAAGTCGAAGAAATCGTAACGCATAATTAAATCGGGTTGCCTTGTGCTTGAGCTATTTTTAGCTGGCTGTAATATTCACTTGGCCAACTGAAAGTCGCCTGTCTGGACGCCTTATCCTGTGGCTTATGTGCATCAATACTTTTGCTTGGCTGCTGTTGTTGTTGTGGTTGTTGTTGTGGTTGTTGTGTTGCTGTTATGCGACCAGTTTAGCAGCCCCTATGCGCCCAATACTCCCTGTCGCCGTTGCTATCAGCCCGATGCATTATCAAGTGACGTAAATTACTTCAAGGACGCACAGTAAAGCACGACGGCGCAGACAGTTATAATAATAATAAAAGACAACAACAACAACAACAGCAAGCAGAACCAGAACAAGAGCAAGTCAAGCCAAGACGAGATGAGATGCGATGAGATGAGAGGCGAAGGCAACGAGTCGAGTCGCTCAATAAAAATCACTGACCATCAACAATGTGGCTGATATTTAATAAGTCTGCAGTGTCAGAGACGACAACAAAGAGAACCCAGAGCAGGGCCAGAGCCAGAGCCAGAGCCAGAGATGGGAATGGGTATGGGTATGGGAATGGGAATGCAATGGTGTTATGGTTATGCTTTTCTTTTCTTTTTTTCTTTTCTTTTTTTCTTTTTGTTTTTCTTTTTTTCTTTTTTTTTTTGGTATAGAATGTCGTTGTTCGTTGTTCGATGATGCTGCATAACAAGTTGTGTGTATACACGCTTGTCGTCGTACAGCATGCTGATAATATAATAACAATAAAAATTCTATATAAGCCAAGACCAGACGACACTGTTTGATAATACAAAAAGGAAAAAACCTTAGCCAACCTCAAAAGTGAGTACTGGGTTACTGCTTGTTTGACTTTAGCCATAACCACAAGGTCGTTAACGACTTTAAAGACCTATACTACTTTACTATATATGCATATATACAGATATATATACAGATATATATACATATGTATGTACTTTTCTCAACTATTTTTCACACAACATTTAATTAAAAACTTCCGTTACGAACTTTTCAAACTCGGAAAAAAAAAAATCAGCAACAAGAACTGCACTTGAACAAAATATTTTTTATTATTTGTTTTTTTAATTTATGTGTGTTTTTTTTTTTGTTTTGTTGCATACGAGCAACGCTTGACTGACTGCATTAACCAGTCAGTTTGTGCAGGGCGCTTGTTGTGGAGTGTGGAGTGTGGAGTGTGTGCAGTGAAGTGCGGCAACAGCGCATCAGGTATATCACAATGAGATGCTGTAATCGATACAACTCGCATCGCCATTGTTGTCAAACTTCATTATCAAAGCATCGCTTTCACAGCACAGTCCATTGTTGAGGCAGTCCCCGCCTCAACTTGGTATATTTTTGGCAGCTTTTTGTTCTATTTAAATGCATTGCATTGCAAAAAAAAACGGTTTTTTTTTTTGTATTTTTAAAGAGGTTTTGCAGCAACATATATAAATAGCATAAAATTTGAATTAATGTTGTTGTAATGTGTTTAAATTAAGAAAGCGACAGGGAAAAATTAGAATCAATGCGCTGTTGGCAAACTTCAGCACATGTGCAATGTGCTTTTCGCTCGCATTGTTGCCCTGCTTCAATTTACAGATTATTGCCTTGCATTGTTGCCAAACTTCACTTGATTTAGTTGACAGCGCCCTTCCCATTATTTATAGTGTGTATGCAAAATCTTGCTAGGTTTCCCCCCCGAGGCACACACACAGCGTTCCTCCCTTCTGCCCCCCTGCCCCCTTCAAGCTCACCACATCATTCTCATCGTTGTGCTCTGGTCACACTGTCAGAGCCATTTGTATAGAAGAAGCATCGCTAGCAGAACAATCAGCGTTGCAACTTTTGTTTAGCATTTCCACGGAAACTTCTTCATCTATTTTAGCACTTTTTGTGTGTGTATTTGTGTGTGTGTGTGTGTGTGTGTAAGTGTGTGTTTGTGTTTGTTAATGGCTTCACTCCATTGCCATTTGTTTTAGCGCTCCATTGTTTTTGCCCGGCTTCTGGAATACATTTTTTTTGTTTTTTACTATGCACTGAATGAAGCACAAAAACACACACACACACACACACTCACACACACACGCACACATCCCGCCTCGTTTGCCCTGTCCAAGCTAGACACTTTAATATTTTGTTAAGTGTCGCCGCGATAGTGTTGGTAAACGAACGAATGACGAATGGGGCATAAAAGCAGCAACGCAATGTGCAAAGTGCAATAAAAGAGCCAACTGAACATGTCGAACATATGTTGGCTATAAAAAAACTCAACTGTAAACAAAGCGATGCATTTGTTTCGCTGTGTGTGTGTGTGTGTGTGTGCCTGTGTGTGTGCAAGAGTGCGTTAGTGTGTGTGTGCTTGCAAACCATGTGCATGATTAAAGGCCCATAAAAACGGAAAATGACAGGCTCCACTGGGGCACAGCGGGCATTGCAGCTGAAAGGAGAAAGAGGAAAGGAGATAGAGAGAGAGAGAGAGAGGGTGAGGGAGAGGAAAAGTGAGGGAGAAGGCGAGTTTGATATATTGTGTGCAGCATGCAATTTAATGCTGCATAATTCAAGGCGCGCAGCTCAAAGGAAATCAAAGTTGCGAAACTTGCAGAAAAAAAAGAGGCGGTTCAAAAGCTAAGCATTAATCAAGATTTCTTTAGATGAAACAAAGTCAACACTTTAAAAATAGTCTCTAAAAAAAGCTTAATTTATTTAAATATTATAATTATTAATAATGGCAATATATCTATATACATTAATCTATAATACTTATTAGGAATTTAATTTATTAATCATAGCATGGAATAACAGTTTAAAAATTAAGCAAAATATAAATAAACTTAAAGTTTTGGAGTATATTTTATATATACGTTGAACTTAAACTTTCTTATTTGATTGGCAATCAAAGAAGTCTATTCAAAGTACAGTTCACTGTCCACAGTCCACTTGGTTTGGCTGTCCAGTTCGTGTCGTTAAGTCCAATGTCGACTGTCCGATGTCCGTTGGCTGTCCTTCCGTCCATCGATGTCATGTCAAATGCACATTTTTCCTTGAACTCGACTCGAGTCGAGTCGACAAACGGAAACGGAAACCATTGCAAATACTTTCGTTTACCTTCGGGCAATGGCTGCTGGTTTTCCGCTTTGCCTCCCCTGGTTCCGTCTCTGTCCAATTTGTGCCTTGTGGCAGCCATTTTTAAAATTACAGACGCCATAAAAAATGGCGTCTTTTTGGCTGTGGCAACGTTGGTTTGCTAAATGTAAATTAGTGGCGCATTCTTCTTTAATTTAGTTGAGGCAGTTGCACTCCTACCTTCCCCTACCCTTCGACCACGCCACCACTGCCGGTTGCAAAGCCAAGGTATAAGCTCAAAGGTCATGCGGCGACCCTCGCCAAATGTCGACCTGTGCTTTAAGTAGGTTAAAAACCATTTGCAGCCCTGCACTGCAATGCTGCAGCCCTGTGCTTTGCGTGCTATGGTCCAACAAAACTGGGGGTGATGAGGGGGTGAACAGCACACACCCAACCCCCAAACCCCATTCCCTTTTGCGGCTAGGCAGCATGCCAACGAACTGAAAAAATCAATTTTGTTATGGTAAAACGTGCCTAAGAAGAACTGAGGCGAAACTCGTGCAATATATATTGCAGCCTTGCACTAGAACCCTTCTAAGCCAACATACCCCGGCCACCCTCTACCCTTCCACCTCACGAAACCCCCCAAAAGAGAGCGGCGTTTGTGGTGAGAGAGAGAAATGGGAATGCATTTGCCATGCGCTCTGCTTGTGGTACAGTTTTTACAAACTCCAGCTAACAAACTGACGGCGGCAAGCAATGCAAGCCACAGCCACAGGCTTACCCCCCCCCCCCTTCCCTACCCCTCCTCAGCACACCTACCCTTCGTAATTAAGCGGCCCATGTTGATGTTGGGCTTATAGCCAAAGCCAAAGCGAAAACCAAAGCCAAAGCCAAGGTAGAGCAGAATAATTTATCAGGTGTGGGTAATATGGGGTAGTTACCCCATTGGGGTTGCTATGGTTAGTGGGGGTGTTTGGGGCCTGCACAACCACTATGTTCTGAGTTGGGGTCGTCAGCCCTATTTATGTAATCGAGTGGTGTAGCTGGCAATTGGTCAACAAGCGATATGGATAAATGTGTCAATGGAATGATTTTTGGTTTGCTCTCTGACACTTGTGACTCGTAATAACTCGTTGGGGGTTGCCTCATAAATTTCGTTGAGTAATGGAATCCACATGAAGCAAGACAGATATTTCGATAACAGAAGATTTATGATATCGAGAATATGTTAGCTATAAATTCACATTTAAAAATAAATTTATAAACATGCGCCCCACATGGGATCCACAACTGAACTTGACTCCACCTAATCGACAATCGAAATTCCAAACTTAAGTTCCACACGCTGTAAGTAGAAAGAATACGAAATAGATTTTCAGAAACAACCACAAATCCTCAGGCTAACGATAATAATTCACGAAAAATCGTTGTTTTTTGTTGTAATAATGAGATACAAAGCAATAAATATAGCTATATACTATGATGATCCAGCCATGATTCACGACCTGACATGCACAATGAATATGGCGCCATAAAAATGCAGCGCATTCCGAAAAACATTTCCATTTTCAATTCCAAAATACAACCAACAAAAACTCTCGCATATTAAAGCAATTTGCAATTTACAATTTGCACGATAAATATATATTCACAGAGCGAAAAATAAACTCAGACTCGACGATTTATTTGATTTTTCATATGCGATTCGAGATATGAGATACAGCTGAATACATGTGTGCATGCATGCGTGTGTGTGTGTGTGTGATTGTTTGTGTGTATTTGTGTTTATATTGTAGCTACAACTCAACTGCAAATCGTACAAGCAAACAAGCCAACAACTTTCTGCAGTTGTTTTTGTTGTTGTTTCCCAATCGTCGTCTGACTTTTTCATGACTTTTAGTCGACTAGATTTCAACTTGCTAATATAGCGGCAGCAGCGGCCGCGACAGCAGCAGAGGAGAAGATGCGAGCTGAAAAAGCGCCTGGCCACTTGTGCACACACACACACACACATGCATGCTTACATACTTACACACGTACACACACATGCTTACGTACACACACTTATTTATTTTGCTGCGCTGAAGGCGCTGTTTGCACAGGCCCTGCCTTTCCTCACACACACACACACAGCAAAAAAGCCGCTTAAAAATATGCATTGAAGCAAGCACAAAAAATCGAGAGAAAACAAAACTCTTGCCATAGAATGAATACGGCGGACTAGAGTAGAACACAAATAAAAAAATAGATAAAAAAAAGTTTCACTGCTTGCCATAGAACAAAAAGCACACAAAACGGACGAGGAGAAAACGAGAAAATCAGAAACATGAAACAGAAGGGAGAACTTACCTATACCACGCTCAAACACAGTGTGCGACATGCAATTCACACACACACACACACACAGATATGGACAGAACAGAACTGCATGCATACCACGCGAAGGCAAAAGATGAGAGGAGAGTTAAAGTTAAAGGGGGATGGGGTGCATGTCACACAACGCTGGCAGCGCTGCTTGCAGTGACAGTGGCAATGCCAAAGGCAAAGGCAAACTGCATATTTCGAGGCCTACATCAACATTTTTCTGGGCGCACTCTTACACCGAGAGAGAACGAGAGTAAAAAGCGCACTCTACAAACAGAGAGCGCCATAGAGAGAGAGAGAGAGCGCTCCAGAGAGAGAGAGCAACACTGCATATGTGAGAGCGAGCTTGATGATGTTGCGGTTGCTGTGCAAGTTGTTTGAGTCTGCTGGCGTCGACTGCAGTTTCCCAGTTTGTGTTGTGCTCTCGTGGCCATAGCTATGGCTTCTGTCGCTGTCGCTGTCACTGTCGCTGCCTCTGCCGCCGTTGTAGCGTAGCTTTCGGACGTTTACATGGATTATGTGGGTATGTAGTGCGGCGTCGAGACGACGACGACGAGCTGCAAGCAAGCAAGCACAATAACACAATGAACTCCAAATGTGGGCAGAGGCCGGGCTCTTGGCTTTTGAATGGCTGGCTGTTCACTGTGTATAAGACAGAGAGAGAGCGAGAGAGAGTGAAAGGGAGAGAAGAGTGGAGGAATGGAGAGATGTATGGCTGTGATATTTTGTTGGAGGCCGCTGGCAGCCTTTTGTGTTTTGTTTTTGTACTTAGCTTGGCGTCTATTTTTTTTGATTTTGTATTTTTTATTTTTCTTTTTTTTTTCATTTTTCCCATTGCTCGCCTTTGTTTTGTTACTTCATGGCGTTCTTTGGCGCTGTGTGCGAGTTGGAAAAATTGCTTTTCATAGGGAAAAAGCACAAAAAAAATGAAATGAAATGTGGCTCTCTGTGATTGTTGTAGTTGTAGTTGTATATGTGTAAGTACATGAAATATAATAACTCATCACGCTGATGCGCTACGCTGGAGAGGCACCTCCAACCTGCGCTAATTGCAAGCGCAAAATGGCTACCAATAAGTAACTGCTGAAGCGACTCTCCTTTAGCTGCTTTTGCTATGCGCTCTAGCGCCATCTGGCGCCAAAATCTGAAATGTGCCCCATTATAAATGCACTTCTGCTTGTACACACATACACATAGATGTGCATGTGTATTAGTGAACACGATCCACAGATTGCTCGTCACATTAATATTAATTGAATAAGACAATTGCATTGGTTGAAGTTGAGCCAAGCTGACTTGATTTCCACATAGAGTTTTGGCATTTGAGTTGTATCTAAATAGAATCCACTTTGTCTGGAGTATAAAGAGATAAATATTGTATCACATATATTTATTTCTTGCCGATTTTTTGTTGTCAATCCTTGTCAAATTTGTATTTTATTGTCCATTTAAGGATCAATTCTGTTTTGCAAATTTATGCTAACAACTTGAGATTGAACAATAAGTTTGACGACTGTAATTTGCATAATAAACAAAGTATAGCTTGTAAAAAGTGGCATTAGCGTAACGGTTCTCAAGTGGCCATTAAGTCAACAACTACTTGTCTAAATACTTGATTTATTATGATTAGCCCATTAGAAGCTTTGCTTCTGATCTTAAGTTGTGTCGTACATGCTTGAACCATCAATATTACTCTCACACAAAATAATCAACTAGCAGCCAAGCAAACATGGCGATTAAAATAAAGTTGCTTTTGTTGTTGTTGTTGTTTTTGTTGTTGTTGTTGTTGTTGTTGTTGTTGTTGTTGTTGCAATGCTTAAACAACCCATGAAAATGCCAAACATTGCATGACGTTGTCAGCGATAATATCCAATGCCTGGGGAACCTGCCACACACAGGATGGGGCAAGGCGAGTGGCGAGGGGGGTTTGTAATGATTGGTTGAATGTGGCTGTGTGGCTGGTCAGGTTTTTACTTTTTGTGCTGCTGCTGCTGTGGTTGTTGTTGCAGCAGCAGTTGTTGTTGTTGCTACACACTTTTTCTTTGCCGCAACAGCAATTTACTGCATTTTTCAGTTTACCATGCACACACTTGCAACACACACACACATGCATATATACTTGCCACACGTTGCAGTGAAAATTTGCAGTCAAGTTGGCGTCGTTGCCGCTGAAGCAGACGAAGTTTGCATGACGCCGCACTTTATTTATTTCATTTTATTTAGCGCGAAGTTTTTCCCCCCTACCTCGCTCTCTACCCCTCCTCTCCACTCTCCCTCCCTCTTCTCTGCTTCTTCTTTTTTGATTTTGCTGTGTGGCAGTGAAATTGAAACGCCATCGGAGGGAAAGTGGGCAGTGGCAGAGGCACTGTGGCAGTGGCAGTGGAACAAGCAGCCAGCACGACGACTGGGCGCAATACAGTGCGCACTCGCTAATGACAACAGCCATTGAAATTAATATAAATTGCTTAGGTTTAGCAGAAAAGACGCGAACTGAATTCGAATTTGAAAACAAATCGATTTAAATTTGTCATTTTATTTTTTATTTTTATTTATATATTTTTTTTTTATTGGTTTTGAACACAATTAAAGCTGAAGAGTATTCGCTAAGTGTAAACAACGCTAGGAGCTCATGCGTTGCAGTTAGCGAGTTACCACTGTACTGCATTGGAACAGCAGCAGGTGCAGCTGAAAAGCTGAAGCAAAAAAAAAATAAAAAACTGTGTTATGCCGACAATGCAACGCGTTGCACTCACCAACTGTGTGTGTGTGTGTGTGTTGCAAGTGTGTGTGTGTGTGTGTGTGTGGAGGAATGGGTGGGCTGGGCAAAGCTTTAGCACTTGTGGCCAAGTGTTTTGGTGCCTGGGCTTTGGCTTCTTAGTGAAGTGTCTTTGCTGCTAAGCTGGTGGCCTGCCCGCCTACTGCCTGCTCGCCTGCTGCCTGTCTTCTATAGTTGCAGCAACGCCTCTTTGTCGTATCTACTTAGGGCGCGCCTCCATCTGCCCCGCCCATTCAGGCCATTCATCCATCAGCATGCCCGATTATTACTGTCTTTGCACACAACACAACAACATCATGCACTTGATATGCTTTTTTTCGTATTTTATTTTTGTCGCATGCCTCTCACTCTCCCTCTCCCTCTCTCTCTCTGTCACACTCTTTCTTTTCACTCTCCCCTCTCTATCACGCTGTGTCTGTGTCTGTGTCTGTTTCTTAATGTGTGCCCTGAACGTGACTATTTCTATAATGTGTCTGAGCCTCAGAGTCTGAAGGGCTCCACAGTTTGCTGTGTTAACATGAAAGTATAATCGATACGGCTCGAGTCAAGTTCTCTAAACTAAAAAAAAAAAAAGTCTGGGAACATAATATATATATCCTATATATATATATATCTGTGTGGAACAAGAATACAAATCGTGTTTAAGTTCAAAATTGGTTGCTCTTTCAAAAAGTGCAAAATTCCACAAAAAACAATGGCAAAAAATCGCCTTTGCCAACTCTGTTTTCATCCATTTTTCGCATTTGCGAATTCGAATTCTTTCAGAGTTTGTCGATTTTAGGTTTTTTCTTCTTCTTTTTTTTCATCTAGCTCGCGATTCTTTTTGTATTCGACGACTTTGGGCAAACGTTAATTGAATTTTAAATTTTTCGTGTGTGTATTTTCAGCTTGGAGACCCCGTTTGCACATACAGATACAGATGTATATATATATATATATATATATATATATATAGATATATATATTCAACATGTGACAGTTGTGGAGAGCATTTGGCTCTGCAATGTTTTCTTACTATTTTTCTATACGCCTATGCAAATTTTGCACACACCGAAATCAAAATTTATTTATTTGGGTCTAATGTTTTATGTAAGACAACAACAACAACAACAATAATAGCAAAATCCAAAAACAAACAACAACAAAAACACTCGATTACTATTCAAAAATTCACGGAAATCGTAAATGCAAAAAAAGAAAAAAGAAATAAAGAAAATAAAATTTAAATTGAAATTGAAATTGAAATTTTTGCATCTATTTTTACAGGTCGCGATGATCTCTCGCCCTCGAGCAGCCTCAACGGCTACTCCGTCAACGAGGGCTGCGATGCGAAGAAGAGCAAGAAGGGTCCGGCGCCGCGTGTGCAGGAGGAGCTCTGCCTCGTCTGCGGAGATCGGGCGTCGGGTTATCATTACAATGCGCTGACCTGCGAGGGCTGCAAGGGATTCTTTCGGCGCAGCGTCACCAAGAATGCGCACTATTGTTGCAAGTTTGGGCGTGCCTGCGAGATGGACATGTATATGCGGCGCAAGTGCCAGGAGTGCCGGCTGAAGAAGTGCCTAGCCGTTGGCATGCGGCCGGAGTGCGTCGTCCCGGAGAATCAGTGTGCGATGAAGCGGCGCGAGAAGAAGGCCCAAAAGGAGAAGGACAAGGTCACCAGTTCGCCCAGTTCACAGCATGGCGGTGCGGGTGGCGTCATCGCCGGCGGTGGTGGTGCCGGTGGCAACGGAATCGGCCTCCATGGCACCCATGACTACGTCAAGAAGGAGATACTGGACCTCATGACGTGCGAGCCGCCGCAGCATGCCACAATTCCGGTAACTCATCAATCAAAAATACAAAAAACCAAAAAAAAAACAAACTTAACTGAAATGAATTCATTTTTTTTTTTGCAGCTACTACCTGATGATATTTTGGCCAAGTGTCAAGCGCGCAATATACCTCCATTAACGTTCAATCAGTTGGCCGTTATATATAAATTAATTTGGTATCAGGATGGCTACGAGCAGCCATCCGAAGAGGATCTCAAGCGTATTATGGTAAGTGCAAATATTGACTGGACAGTTAAATAGTTGTCAAGACAATAAATTTTGACTTAATTATTTGACACATTTCTTTGCTAAAAGTCCATTTTTAGATGGATAGTAAAAGAAAAAAAACATAAAATGAAGAAAACTTTCGTTTCTCTATTAATTTCAATTGCAAAAGATGTAAGAAGATGTAAGAACTGATTATCATAGGTATTATATTAGGCTTAAAGGAGCTACAAATTATTATGAAAAGGGCCAAGGACATGGCGACAGGTCTGAGGATAGAACAGAGATTGTAAGTTGTGAGAGCAAGGAAAATATTAAGAAAAAAACATGTAAAGGCGAGTAGGATTCAAGAAAACTTTATCGGCAATCGATATTTGCAAATATATATCCCGATATATATATATATATATATATATATACATATATAGCCCCATCTGCTCGACTGCTAGCAGAATATCCGGTTGGGGTTCCTTTGGTTAGAGCAGCAAATTTAAGATGAGCAACAATTTCGCATTGGATCATTAGCACTACGACGGATCAGTGGGTGTACAAATAATCAACTCAAACTTCCCGGGAATAATGAAAATCAGATAAATATTTCTATTAAAAGAAACAAAATGCAAAGAAGAAAATATTCAAATAAATAATTGTCTTCATTTAATTTATTCCCGACTAATCTGAAGTTATGCTTGAGTCTTGAGTGTGCTTCGCTTGTTAATCGATATATTGTGTTGTTCCACAGAGTCAACCGGATGAGCATGAGAGTCAGACGGATGTCAGTTTTAGGCACATCACCGAGATAACCATACTCACAGTGCAGTTGATTGTGGAGTTTGCGAAAGGATTACCAGCGTTTACAAAGATACCCCAAGAGGATCAGATCACGTTACTCAAGGTGAGTATTGTATATATATATATATATATATATCTAACGATCAATATCTAACTATCTACTACTTAACTGCTAGGCCTGCTCATCGGAAGTGATGATGTTGAGAATGGCCCGACGCTACGATCACAGCTCGGACTCGATATTCTTTGCGAACAATCGATCCTACACACGCGACTCGTACAAAATGGCCGGCATGGCGGATAACATTGAGGATCTGTTGCACTTTTGCCGCCAGATGTTCGCGATGAAGGTGGACAATGTGGAATATGCGCTACTCACTGCCATTGTGATCTTCTCGGACCGGCCGGGCCTGGAGAAGGCCCAGCTGGTCGAAGCGATACAGAGCTATTACATCGACACGCTACGCATTTATATACTCAATCGCCACTGCGGCAACTCGATGAGTCTCGTCAATTACGCCAAACTGCTCTCCATACTCACCGAGCTGCGAACGCTGGGCAATCAGAATGCGGAGATGTGTTTCTCGCTGAAGCTTAAGAATCGCAAGCTGCCCAAGTTTCTCGAGGAGATTTGGGATGTGCACGCCATACCGCCGTCAGTGCAATCGCATCTTCAGGCCCAGCAGGAGGAACAGGATCGAATCGCACGGGCCGAGCGTATGCGTGGTGCAGTCGGTGGTGCGATTGCCGCTGGCCTCGATGCCGACTCGGCGTCCACATCTTCACAGGCCGCTCTGGCGGCTGCCGCCCAGCAACAGCAACATCATCAGCAGCAACAACATCAACAGCTCCACACGTTGCCCAGTCATACAGCGGGTGGTGGTGGCGGTGGCGGCGGTGCGGGTGGTACGGGTGCTGGTGCTGGTTCCGTGTCAGCAGTTAGCACCAGCAGCGATTATATTGGTGGCGGCGGTGCAATGGGTCCGAATACAGCTGCGGCCAGTAGCTCCACCAGCATCACAGCAGCGGTGCCGGCAAGCTCGACGACGCCATCAACGGTGGCCAACGGCAGTGTGGCTGGGAGTGGGGGTGGGGGTGGGAGTGGGGGTGGTGCAAATGTAAGCATGTATGCGAACACACAGACAGCGATGGCCTTGATGGGTGTGCCACTAAAAACGGAGCATTCAACGACGAGCAGCGCATAGCAGCAGCCCCTGCTTGTCGAGGGAGTCGCTCTGCTGCTCATGGAATAGAATTCAAATAGTAACAGGCAGCTGTACACACACACACACACACACATCCACACAACCACACAACCACACATCCACACACATTTAAGCAGACAAAACTGTACCGTTACTCACTTGGTCTCTTGTAAGTTCAAAGCAATAGTCGACTACAAACTGTAACTGTACAATTTTGCATATATTTCAAACAGTTGGATTTGGTTTTGTTTGTTTGTTTGTTTTTTTTCTCTTTCTTTCTTCTGGTTTTCTTTGCGGATTTTGCGCAAGCTATGTAAAAATTCCACGCGTGTGGATTTAATAAACAAGTGCGTAACGGCACAGTGGCTGCTGCTTAATTATACAGTTTATATATACGCCATTTATATATATATATATATATATATATATATAAATAAATATATGTGCATATATATAAATTGGCGAAAGTCGCATCTGGCAAATAACAATTTTGAGTAAGCGTGAAATGCAGTTATTTAGTGTTAAGTCTGCAAATATTAGTTGTAAGCCATTATGAATATATATACAAAAATTATATTACTATACACACACACACACACACTCTCTCACACACACACACACACATTTAAACTATATATATATAACAAATTCTTAACTTAAAACAGAGAGCATGCTTCAAATAAAACATAAAATTGGTCAAGAATTGAAGCAGTTGCAATAACAACCAATAACATAGCATACACTTTATATGTATATATATATATATATATATATATATATATATGTGTGTATTTATATATATACATATAAAACTAAAGAAGTTGTATTAAAATTCTTTTGTTTAATGACCCGAAGTTAGAAGCTGCTAAATTTGAACACCTGTCGAAACTGTCATGCAGAAAACAGAAGAGAATCAAGATTGTTTATATTTTAAAAATATATAAAAAAAAACAAATGCAACCCTAATATTAAATGTAATAATTATAAAAATAAAAGGAAACGAGCATGTGTATAATATCGAAATAAGTAACTGTACATCTAATTCAAAAGCAGCGAGTAAATCTGATTAAATACCTTGAACTATAAACAAACAAAACGTAATAAATAATAACAATTAATTTAAGTTATGTATATTTCGCAACAAATACCAACTCTAAACAAAAAAAAAAAAAAAAAAACTAAATCTAAAAAACACGCAAAACTTGGACTGATTTTATAAATATTTTTTTAATCATATTAACTGAGAAGAAAACAGCAACAACTGTATAACAAAAACAAAAAAACAAAAACGAAAAAAAAAATCAAAAACAAAAAAAAAAACAAAACAAAATGTTTAACAATTGAGAAAAAAACGACATAAAAATTTTTTTAATTATGCCCTTATATTTTTTTTTACTAAATGAAATGCGAATTGAACATTTTTAGGCGCCGTCGTTTTTTATACAATTCATATACATTTTTGCAGTTTATTTTTTTCTACATCTTCTTTACAAACAATTGGCGAAATTGTAAAAAAAAAATGTAAACAAAAAAAGTGATTGGAGTTTTACTCAAAAATAAAAGGCATTAACGGTATTAATTAATTAAAACAAAAAACGCAACATAAACAAAAACAAAAATTCAATGCACACATTTGCTGGCAAAAACAAAAAACAAAAGTTTCAATCACTTGGCATGCACTCACCAACACAACAAACACACATTACACACACCACACACACACATGCATACACACACCAAAAGACTTCAATATTAATTTATATAAAAAAAAAAAAAGAAATTTTAATTCAAAATTTATACATATTTGTAAAGTGTAGCAATTAAATTAAAAACTATTTGGCATAATCAAAATTTTGTTTTAAAACAAACAAAAAAAAACAAAAACAAAAAACAACCAACAAACGTGCAAATTACATAATTTTTTGGCAATTTATTTCTTTATTTGGAATTTATGTTATGCAATTTAATTAATTCTTTTTTTAAGTTCTTTCTTTTGTTTTTGCTGCTTTTGCTTTTGACCTGTAAAAACGAGAAAGTAAACTAAACAAAAAACAAAAAAAAACGAAAAGAAAAGAAAAACAAATTGTTGGCCTTATTTTAACTTAAATCAAATTTATTCTAATTTTAGTAGCGATTTGTAAAATACGACAAAATAAAAGAACTAAAACAAAATATGTAAAGTTTAAACAAATCATTTTTAATTGTGTAAAAAGTGGCAGAGATATTTTTTGAAATGTGCAATTTTTATTATTTTTACAACTATTATTAAATAATTATGCTAATTGAATATATATATATAATTTTCACCCACACATATACATGCAGTAAACGCCCACACACGCACACACACACACACACACACACACACATACTGATACACATAAACATTTAAGTAAATTTAATTTATAACGATTGAATTTTTTATACAGCAATTCAAATCATTGAAAATAGTTAAACAAATATCTAAAATTAATATAATTAGAAATTAAATGCTTTAAAAAATTCAATTATTTGTAAACTGCACTTTAAAAACGAAACGAAAAACAAAAACAAAAACACAGTGAATAATTTAATTATAAAATAATTAATACCAGCAAACCTAATAGTGGAAGAAATCCCTGAAAATAATAATAACAAACTCACTCTTAAGTTTCTTTATTATACATATACATTTGATTTAAAGCTTAAGTTTTTTTAGTATGCATAAAAAGCGTTTAATTATTATACATAATTTGTTTTGTAGTTTTACTATAATGTAAAAAACCAACAACAAAATCTATCGTAATATAAATAATTTTTACTATTTTACGTAAATGCAAAAATGGAAAATGCAAACCAACAAAACAAAAATATACAAAAATACACACAATATATATTGAAAATATGTTGAACGAAAAAAAAAAACAAGCATAAACAGAAATGTGTTTTTATTTGATTTTGAATTTTCACAAAATTTCAATTTACAATTTGATTCCTCCATGAAATAATTGGCAAGAGAAAGCGACATGTGAGCAAAGACTCGTTAGTGTAAGGAGCGATAGGTCGACTAATCGATAGATCGACAGATCGATAGATTGCATGCAGAACTTGAATAACATTTTTGCATATGCGAAGCAAACGGCTGTGAAGTTGGCTTTTCACTGAGTGTTGTTACAACAAATTATAATGAAAACGATATTGGAAAAGCAAGCTAAGAAAACTAAGTATGAAACGTTATTATTTCGAGAGATTGGGTAAAAACAAATTGATGGAAAAGTATTGCGAAACAGCTTGGGTCAACCAAATGGAAATCGACTTTAGTTATTTTTGTTGTAGTCCAAGTTTTAGTTTTGCCAAATTGGAAAAGCAGCAAAAACAAAAACAAAAACAAAAACAAAAAAACAAACGAGAAATGATTTTAAAATGGGTGAATCTTGAGAGTCAAGCCCAAAAAAAATAATTGAAACATAAGACGCGCTATAAAATAGCTTTAGATGATACAAAATGATTTGCTTATAACCTTTTTAATAATTAACGAAAACTAAAACTAATAATAAAAAAAAGAACATCTATAAAAAGGTACTGTCAAGTGTGAATTAAATATATAAGTTAAGCAACATAAACTAATCGAATGCAACAAAAAATAAAGAAGTATATTATAAAATTAAACTCCTCGCGCCCTCGCTAATAATATTTCTTTAAACTTTGGTAATACCAAACTAATTATAAAATAAACCCAATACAAAAAAAAAAAAAAACAAGAAAAATACGAAACCCTATACCTAAGCCAAAGTGTAAATATGTATGTATATGTAACTCTCGCTCTATATAAAGAAGCATTATGACAAGCAACAAATACGAAACATACAAAAAAGCAACCTGACAAAATTATAATGATGAACATAAGGTATAAAGTAAAGTAAAAACAACTTGTTGAGATATCCATTCATATAATATGACTAACAAAGCATAAGAACAAATGAAATGAAAAACACAAATCGTTATGTAGATTTTTGAAATTCATGAAACGAAACCAAAAACCAAAAAAAAACAAAAAAGATCAAGAACTTTATTTAATTTTTATGCACTGTTTTCTGTTACGTGTAACTTGAATAACTTGTTTTGCCCATAACTACTTACAATACCTAATTATCCCTAAATGAAGATCTGTACTATGATCCGTAAATGAGAAGAAATGAGTAAAATAAAAACCCCAATATTGAGCACACAACTAAGCCTAATCCTTAAAACAAAAAAGCAAATACAAAATACAAAATACGAAGCAAAATTGTACGAGAGTTTTGTGTTCAACTTGTAGATATTGATCCTGAATTGAAAACTACCTCAAACGAAACATTTAAATGAAACACGATTGAAAGGTTTTTGAGCATTAATAATAAAACGTAACTACAAGCGAGACCTTAGCAGCAGCGCTAACCACAAATATACATACATTTAAAATTACTCACATACAATATGAACAAATGTTTTTTCGTTTCCAAAATTCGTTACCAAAATCAAAGCCCGATTGATCAGTTCGAAATATGATAGAAAAAAAACATACTCCTTACGCCTTTTTTGAGGTACCTGTTTTGCAAATCACAAAAAGAAGAAACCTAAAGCACAACTCATATTTTCCATGATACCAAAAAAAAAACAAAAAAAAAACAAAAACAGAAGATTAAAAATCTAAAACAAGATCTGTTCAGATAGCAGATAAGACAGATAATTAATGATGCGAATCTCGACTCTTTTTGTTTTTCTATATTGAGCTTGTAAACCTATCGAAATAAATTACAAAAAAAAATATATTTAAATAAATTGCTTCTCCAATCACAAAGCTAAAGTGCTAAGCAAATAAAATTTTAAGTTGTGTAGATTTCTCACTGCCAAATTTGACAAAAACATATAACAATAATAATTAAAAATTATATAATCAAACTAATTTACGTTTATTATTACAGACAATTTGTGCAGGCATTTTGATTATTTTTTTTTTTAAAACTTAGCCATAATGTCGAAAAATGTCAAATTTCATTTGCAATGTGTAGCAATCAGTAAATATACGAGTAATTAATTATCTACGATATATAGAAATACTAAAAACAAAAAATACGAGTACAGTTCAAGAAGTCTACATAGATTCTACAAGTAAAAATACTTACAATTAAAGAAATACAAAAAAATATACGAGTATGCAAAAAACAACGCACATTTTTTCAAATGCAGTTAGCAGGAAAAATATAAATACCGGAAAAATACAACTTAAAACTGAATTGATGGCATTTTAGTGTTATGAAATACAAAACAAAAATATATTAATATATTCAATTACATATTCTAAATGAAAAGCAGACAGAACAACACAAAAAAAATACGTAATAGAAATGAGAACTGGCAAGTTTTTTAAATTAAATTAAAATGAAGAAAATCTGCATTTGATAAAAAAATACACATTTTTCTTATCAATTATAATTTGGCACCGCAAATTTGGGTTTCAACTTGAGTCATTTTAGGATTTTTTTTATTTTAATTTAAAAGCTGCACTGCCAAAAACTTTAAGTTTTATCTTAGCTTTAATTTGAGGCGGCTTGTAATTTTCATTTTCAAAGAACCTGCTAAAAGAAACTTTTGATTTCGACCGATTTAAAACTGTTTTCGTCTCTTAAAGCCGTATTTAATTAAAATGAGAGAGATGTAGAGATTGTTAGCATTTAAACCGAACAAACAATTCAATATGCATACTTAATTATTATTATTATTATTATTATTACAATATATTATTATTAACAATCTTATAAAATATTTGGTATACTAACACGAGGGGTTAGCTTGTTGGTTTTTTTAAGAACTTAAGGTGCATTGATCTATCTACATAGACATCTACTTACTTATACATATACTTATACTAACTTATCTATTAGTAAGTGCATCTATTAAACTGACATTTTATTTTCAAATACTTTCATACAAATTGCTAATCAGAAACAGAAACACATTTGAATTCTAATTACAAAATAAAAGAGAAAAAACCAAAAAAAAAAATAGAAAAGAAGCAAAACTTTTATACTACGAGTATAACTTGACTTAAGTTTGAGAAAAAAGTATATATACATCTATATATATATACATATATATATATTATGAACAGATACATGTACAAGTTAACGTAATTTGCTATTTACGTGTAAACTTTTGGGGCGAACGAGTGGGCATTGCATTAAACTACAACTGATTAGTATGCCAGTCTATGGGGCGCATATATAATTAAATTTTTGAAATTAATTACATACATAACAAGAACAACAACAGATCTATATAGGCTTAGACTAACACACATACACTTTAAATAGTTTTAAAACTAAGCTGTACATATACGTATGAAAATAATAATAACAACAAAAGTCTATATATATACGATATATATGAAACGTGTAATAAAAATAAAAAAATATATATATATATTTAAAATATGTTCAATGGATTTGATGTTCGTTTTGTCATTAACATGATTTGAATTAAATATATGTGACTTTTCATCGACTTATCGATTTGAATTGCAGAGCACCAATTGCTCGCTTGGCAACATTTCGATAATGTGGCAGCACTGCCAGTATCGAAATATCGATAAGAATACTATTGCCATTTCTCCAATCTATTTTGGACGCCGCACTGCAAGAAGAATATAATAGAAAGAGCAATAATTTAAGCAAAAAGGTAAGTGAGTGTGCCATATGGAGGCTATTTAGGCTGGAGCATAAGCAATAAATGTTGGCAACTTGTGTTTAGTCAGTTACTAATTGCAAATTGGCGCATCAACAACACGTAAGCGTTTTTCGCACGGCAAGATGGCGGCATTCGCTGTCAATAAAAAAAAAATACAAGCAAGCAAGCAAAAATTTCATCTATTGCCGCTGGTCTAAATATTATTCGCACGGATGACGAGTGATTAGTGTACAAGTCGCCAGCACATAGACCATACTCTCAGCTAATTGCAATAATCGTGTAGAACCCCTTTGAGGTTATGTCTGAGGCGCCAAAAGTGCAACTTTCACTAGGAAACAATTGTTAAGCAATTAACAACTATTTGCAGACAACAGCAACAAGAACAACCACCACCAATGGCTGAGTCTGATGATGAATACGACCGCAAGCGACGCGACAAATTCCGCGGCGAACGCGATAGCTACCGGCCCGAACGCCGGGACGACCGTCGACCAATGGGCGGCGGAGCTGGCAGCGCCCGCGATGAGTGGGCTGAGCGGTAAGTGGAGTATTGGAGTGCATTCACTTGGGCATCATTAATGTGCAATGGCTGTGCTCCATTTCCAGGAATCCATTTCGTGGCAGTGCAGCGGCAGGCGGTGGTGGTGTTGGTGGCATTGGCGGTGGAGGTGGAGCTCGTCATCGACCGGATTACAGTGACTATCGTGGATCGGGACCACGGCCGCGCTACGGCTCGCCGGGACGTGAGATGCCGCTGGCGAAACGCATGCGACCTGACTGGGGTGACAGCGAAATGCGCGCCAATCCGCGTTTTGGTAAGGCTTATGGAAGTAAGGAAAACATTCAGTTATCATCTTCAATATGTAGTTGATTAAGTACCCTTGCAGAGATATGGAAAATTCATTAATTTAGATGTTGGAGTAGTTCGTTTGCTTACCCTCTGCAAGGGTCTTTTATATTAAGACCTAACCCATACTTAAATCTGTGTTGTAATGATAATCCTTTTGCAGGCTACGATCCGTACCTGGTGCAAGCATGGAATGATCACTATCAATCACTGCACTCGGCCTACTCGCACTCGGGACATGCGCCATCTCCACGTGAACCGCCACCGAGCGGGATTAACAATAGCGACACACAAACGCAGCCAGCAATGCTGACGCTGAAGCAGTTCCTGGATACACAGGACGAGAACATATCCGACTCGGAGGTGATGCGCAAGTACACCGAATACAAGACGGACTTTAAGCGGCAGCAGCTGAACGAGTTCTTTGTAGCGCACAAAGACGAGGAATGGTGAGTAGCAAACCAAGAATAAAGAGTCCAGCACCAAGAATAACTAGAACAACAGCAGCGATGACGGTAGAAGAGTATCAGCAGCGAGACACTCTCTTAACTCATTGTACTAACTATTTACTCATCTGACTATTTTTTTTGTTTGTTTCTCTATAAATCTAATTGCAATTCTCTCTCAATGCGACTGCAAATCACAAATCACCAAAACAAAACAAAAAAAAATCATAACCCCTTTGTATATTTATTATTAAGTTTTTCTCTGCAGCTTTATATGGGTTTTGTGGCGCTCTTGAGAACCTAGAGCCAGAGCCAGAGACGAGACACTGATTCAGCCTCTGTCTCAAAATATCCAATACAAAGATAACTTAAAATTTAAATTACCCGGCGAGCAATGCCGTGGGTGTGTTTATATTTTTGAAACCGCGATCTATTTAAATTCGTTGCGAGCAAATGCCTAAATATACAAATATAAAATATCTATATACATAGAGCGTGTATATATAGAACGTATGCATATCACGCAAACACATATGTACACACATTAATATGAATGCGCTTGCAAAGGTAAGACTTTGGGTAATATCCTTATCGTACATTGCAAACTGATAAACCTAAAAACCAAAAACAAAAAAAAATATATATATCAAATTTCAATGGAAAACTCTATATATATTTTTGTATACCACTAATCAAATACTCGATTGATGTCCATAAGCCCAGAGGATGCGACGGAATCTGTCTACATACTATCTATATATATATTTGTCACATATAGTCAACTAGCCAGCCATTCCTTTATTTTTTTTTCATTTAATCATACATATATTGTATATATGATATATCTTTTGCCAAGGCTCGATTTTGATTAAGCTGCGTTTTGTCTTTCGCAGGTTCAAGAACAAATATCATCCCGAGGACAGTGTGCGACGCAGCGACGAACAGCGCGGCTTTCTCAAGGTAAGAAAGTGAAAAGTTTTAATTCAGTTCCAAGAATTGTTACCATATTGATGTGTGTTCCATAAACGTCGTACAGAGACGCACGGATGTATTTCTGGAGCTGCTCGATAATGGCTCCATTGGCAATGTCAAAGTGGACTCCTCACAGGCGGATGCACTGGTGCGTGTCCTGGACACTTGTGTGATCAAACTGGAAGGCGGCACTGATGAAGATCTAAAGATACTCGACGAGAAGCCGAAGGATCCGGCGCCCGTCTTCGAGCGGAGGTCGGAGAGATCGGAAAGGTCGGAAACGTCTGAATCGCTGGTGGTAACCAAGCGAGAACCTGAGAGTCCCAAGCACCAGGCAAAATCAGAGAAAGACGAAGATGATTTGCCCGAGGTTGAGTCGCCGCAACGCAAGAATGTGCTGCCCGTTAACTCTGACGATGAGAACTGGGATGACGATGAGGAGATGCCAGCTGCCAACAGCGAGCAGAAATCGGAGCTGGCGGCTGAACAGCCTGCCAAGCAGTTGAACGATGAAGACACAACGCAACCCGATAGCGAAAAGAGTCAAAAGAAGAAGAAATCCAAGAAACGCAAACGCACCAGCAGTGACGATGAGAGTTCGTCATCCTCCAGCTCTGAGTCGGACTCCGATTCGGATGACGAGAAGTTGATAGAGAAATACGATGTGGAGGAGGGGCTACGTGCCGATCAAAAGGCGGAAGCAGAAAAAGACAAGGAGGAGGAGGAGAGAGCGGCGGCGGCAGCAGCAGCCAAAGCCAAACAACTGCCGCCCGACAGTCCCACACCTGATGAGGAGGGCGCCGTTGCTGACGTGGACGAGCAGAAGAACGAGGTGGTGGCCATCAAGACGGAAGTTAACGATGAGGAGTCAGAAAAAACTGAGCAGCCATCAGCGGAGGAGGAAAAGGCCGAGCAGCCAAAAGATGAGCCCGAAGCATCCTCAAAGAATGGCGAAGAGAATGGGGAGGAGAAAGCGGACAAAAGCGAAGCAGATACTGCAACAACAAAGACAGCAGCAGCGGCTGATGATGATACAGTGACTGAGACCATCGATGTCGACAAACTGAAGGATTCATTGAAGCCCCGCGCTTTGCATCGCACCTCATCCATTTTTCTGCGCAACTTGGCGCCCTCGATAACCAAGGCGGATATCGAGACGATCTGCACACGCTTCAGCGGCTATTTGCGCGTGGCCATCGCCGATCCGCTGGTGGAGCGTCGCTGGTATCGTCGCGGCTGGATCACCTTTGCGCGTGACGTGAACATCAAGGAGATCTGCTGGAGCCTAAACAATCAGCGACTGCGCGACTGTGAAATGGGCGCCATTGTCAATCGGGATCTGAGCCGGCGTGTTCGTCCCGCCAATGGAATTACGGCGCACAAGCAGGTCGTGCGGTCCGATATTAAACTGTGTGCCAAGATTGCCATGAATCTGGACGAGCGCTTTAAGCTGTGGAGTGAAGTGGATAATGCGGATAATGCGCAGCAAAATCAGGAGGAGCTCAAGGAGGCTACCAATGGCAGCGGCAACTATGGTTTCAATTCCAAGAATCCGGTGCTGCAAAACATAACTGATTACCTCATCGAAGAGGCCTCCGCCGAGGAGGAGGAACTGCTCGGCCTGGCCGGCGACAGCAAGGATGGCGAGGGTGAGCCCATTGAGCGTGATGAGCCACTGATACAAGTGCTCGATCGTCTGGTGCTCTATTTGCGTATTGTGCACTCGGTGGACTACTACAATCACTGCGAGTACCCATACGAGGATGAGATGCCCAATCGCTGTGGCATCATCCATGCGCGCGGTCCCGCTCCCATGCGTGTGACCAGCAACGATGTACAGGAGTATATCAAATCCTACGAGGGCAAACTGCAACAGTTCTTGGCCAAGACGGTGCAGTTGAGCGATGAGAATATCAAGGAGCTTGGCGCCAAGAATCCCGACAAGGAAGTCGAGAAATTTGTGCAGGCCAACACACAGGAGCTGGCCAAGGACAAGTGGCTGTGCCCGCTCTCTGGCAAGAAGTTCAAGGGACCCGAATTCATACGCAAGCACATCTTCAACAAGCACGAGGAGAAGGTGGACGAGGTGCGGAAGGAGGTGCAATATTTCAACAACTATTTGCGTGATCCCAAGCGGCCACAGCTGCCCGAGCATCCAGGCAGCGCCAAGCGCACCGAATCCGAGTCAGGACGTGGCCCGGGAGGGTGAGTTTCGTATTGTGCTAATGTTAATTATATTTATTATATTAATCAATATACATTGCCACAGATATCGGCCGCCTATGTATCCCCCCTTCTCTGCCATGCCATATGGCTTTGCACCGCCCATGATGGGAGGCGGTGGTCGAGGTGGACGCAATTTTCCCCAGGCACGCAGGTCAGTTGCACAACACTCTTGAAATTTCCGTCTAAATGTTAGTCTTAAGTGTGTTAGGGATATCAGCCTTAAAGTGGCAGCTGAGCTTAGCTCCTGATTTTTACTAGCATTCTTCATTTACAACCATTTCCGACAAACAACGAAACGTTTTACGAAAGGATTCATGGTTCTTGTTTTTTTCCTCCTTCACTATGCCCTTTCCTTTGAACATAGATAGATATAGAATATTCTTTAAAAACATGTATTACCTATTGACACGAAAAACAAATCAATTGTTGCTAAAGCTTTTATTCAAATTTGTACTTCAAATTCTGCTTAGAATATTTGTTTCTTATTTAAGCTTAGCTTTTGCATTAACATTTTGTATTATATGGGCTGGAAAGCTTTGTTATAGATAGGAAAATGGAAAACCTATGCGAGCCACTTTTCAAAGATTTGTTTCTCTTGTATGCAAAAGCAGACAAAAGTTTTTACTGACAAAATTATAAACTTAGTTTACTTGCCCCAATTTCTATGTACTTTCTATATTTTGCTATCATTTTTTGTTTTTGTTGTTGTTGGTCTTAACTCGAAATTTGTCACAACTTTCTTGTGTCGCAAATATTTTGCAGAGAAATGCCTGTGGAACACCAACGTCGGCTTATCGGTTACCATGATTTGGATGCGCCCGTTAATTCCGATATCTTTGACTAATTAACGAATTGATTAGCATTAAAAAAAAAAACAGTTAACCACACAGATAACGCAATACAATAAAGTTTTCGAGCTCAGTCCATAAAAGCAATTCAAGCAATGCCAGGCTAAAATGAAAGGAATTACAAAACTTATATATATATATACACAGCTTATATAAAGTATTCCTTAAATGAAATTGTTTTACTCTTTTTATGTACAATATGGCGATTGTATTTTGAAAAAAGAAAAAATAGACAACGAAGAGCGAATAATACATTTTCATATACACAAGTCTTCAAATTAAAAATTGATGTCAATTCTTGAGCTCGCAATTATTCAATTTAAAAACCAGCCAACTTGCGACGAATTTCAAATAAATGTTTTTTTACTACATATGTATAAGATTTGTGTTATTTATTCCAAACTCTAAACAACATTCATTCTCGTTGCTTACAGACCCGGTGGTTTTGATTATCGCGCCAGATCACACTACCGGGACTTGGACGCGCCGCAAGAGCCGTACTAAATAATTTTAATTATAAAACAAAAAAAAAATAAAAAAAAATATCCCACACCATAGACTACAATAAACACCGTTAGTTAATAAATAATTACAATTCACGCATTGAACAAATATGATTACCACAACCAAACAGAGATTTTTAAAGCCATTTTGTAAACAATCATTAACTAAATTATTTAAAAACGAAACAACAACTTTCATATAAAACAAATTTTAAGCGACAAATGTTTTGCACACGAATTTTTGATGTATGCCAATTGTTTTGTATTGCTTGAAAAAAAATTAAGAAAACTTAATAAAAGTTGGTTATCAACATGGCATTTGGATTTTAATGATAGGTTGGAAGCTAAATGGATCTTAAATTATATCCCATAAACTTCACTCATGTGGTATGTATAAATTCTTGCTAAACTTTATTATCATAAGAATAGATTTAGAATCCACCTCACAAGAAAGTAGGCCGGGCAAGGCAGGAGGAGGAACTGCAGCAGCCGATGAAGTATGAGAAGGCTGTAAAGAAATGGTTATGAAAATAATAGAAAAGTGATGATCATAAATTTGTATTGTCAACTTACCGCCTTAATTTCCTGCGACCACGCTCGAAGGACTCCTCGGTCGGCTCCTCCTTGGCCAGATAGATGCGCATGCCGAACAAGGCGCGATCGAAGTATCTGCTCCAATCGAGGGACTTCACATCGAATTCGAAGAGCTGCTGATTGGCCTCTGACATGCTCGTCCACAGTCCATCCGTGTTGGGTGAAGCACATCAATATTTTTGTATATCTTATGGTAGAATCGGATCATCTTCGCTTTCTGACCATTCAGGCGCAACCCCAAATCCATTGCGTATCCGGGCAGCAGATTATAGAAGATCGTCGCTATTTTGTATAGCCACAAGATCAGAGTGGTGTGCATGAACGGATACCAGACGGCCTGGGCTAAGGGACAAACTTTGCGTTGGTCGCAACAACTGATAATTTGTTAATTAAAAATAAATGCGCAGAATTTATAAACCTTACTTGATCCGGGTCGAAATATGCAGAGCGGTAAACCGTCGGCCTCCGTCTGCACCATTTGCTCCGCCAGCGCCTTTGAGTACGTATATGTATTGGGAAACTTATCCAACAGAGCGGGCGCAAATCTGTCAAACTCCTTTGCATCCAGCATTTCTCCGATCGCGAGAACCTTAACGGCGCTGCAGTTCAAATGTTCCGGATACAAACGTTCCGTAATGTGCTGGATGATGCAATTGGAGATACGTGTAAGAAGGCAACCGAATGTGGCATCTCCTTGGCCAGCTGCATCATGTGGCGACTGGCACGAATGTTGACATCCAACGCCACGTGAAGTGGCTCTGCAAAATTAACCGTGGCTGCGCTGTGAATCACCAGCTCCACGTGTCGCTCCAGCAACTCGCGATCCGAAGGCTTATAAATTCGTTTGGTTTATAATATAATATAATATAGTACATAATTACAATCGGGCAAACTTCCTGTTCAATTGACCCACATTATTTAGGCAAGTACTCTTATATTTATGCGCTTATATTCGACACACGCACAATTTCAAAACAGAGAGCTTTTTAAATAGTTTGAGAAAGAGCGCGGCAAGAGTGAGAATTAAGTTGTGTTGCCGCATGGCAGCTGAGGCAAATGTTTGGAGAAACGTGCTAAAAATAACATTTCTGTGCAGGGGCAGCGTGTGAAAAGAAAAAAATGTATTTGAACTCAATCAATATGAAAATTTCTCAGTCCACGTAACATCTCAGTGTGGGTTTGAAAGCACTGAAGTGCGTAGTGTTCATCAATTGGAATGACGATTCTCAGTACAAATTGCGCTGTTTGCAATGTGGCTGCTCCACTGACATGCACCCGCTGCAAGCTGGTACGTTATTGCAACGGGGAGCATCAGAAACAGCATTGGCCTGTCCACAAGACATGCTGTAAGCCCTACAAGGTGCAACAGGATCCCCAGCTGGGACGCTACTTGGTGGCCACTCAGAATATACAGGCCAAGCAGATTATATTCGTAGAGGAGCCGCTCGTTGTGGGTCCCAAATGGTTTCTCACCGACGACGAGAAATCGGCTAACATTGTGCCCTGCGTTGCCTGTTACACGCCCTGTCGCATCAACAAGCATCTGTGCCGCAGGTGAGTGCTCTTGTGCACTGTGCAACAAAAATTAGAGAGTGACAGAAATATTGATTAAATTGTTGTGCAGCTGACAGGATAATTTACTAGCAAAGAAAAAGATTTATTCTCAAATTTTTAAATAATTCTCATTTGTGCAAGTGTTAACAAAATTATAATTTCAATATGCTTTACACCGCAAATAGGAATTTTTGATGCAACGCATCATCTTAATCTTCAAATGAATCTTTTAATTTATTGATAAATCAGATTTCTATTGTTCTAATTTATTATATTTGCTTTTAGTTTTCTGCCTAGTGTAAATCTCTAATCTTGTTCTTCTTCTGCAGTTGTCGTTGGCCTGTTTGCAGCACCAGCTGCGAGCATGAAAAATTTGAGTGCAGCATTCTCAGCTTGGGCAGTCCACCCTCAGGAAAATCGGATGCACGTGGACTGCATGACTATTACAGACATGATGCGCTGCTGGTGCTCAAGTGTCTGTTGCTGCAGCGTCAACATCCTGAACGCTGGACAGCACTGCTGGAGATGCAGTCGCATGAGGAGGAACGCTTGGGCACAGAGCTGCAGCAGGAGGCGGAACAGCGCATTGTTAGCTATCTGCAGCAACGGTTTCTGCAGCGCATCAAGGCGGCCAAGAATCATGAGTGCCTGTTGAATGAGTACGGAGCGGAGCTACTGCATCGGCTGTGCGGCATCATTGAGACCAACTACATGGTCATCGAGCTGGCTACGGGTGTTGAGCTGAGCGGCGTCTTTCGGCAGGCCTGCATGATGGAGCACGCCTGCCAGCCCAATTGCTACTTTCAATTCGATGCTGCCACGCAACGGATTGCGGTGCGCGCAGGCTGTGACCTAAAGAAGGGTGACCACCTCAAGATCACCTACACGAACATCCTGTGGGGCACACAGATGCGACAGCATCATCTGCGCATGACCAAGCACTTCAGTTGCCGCTGTTCGCGTTGTGAGGATCCCAGCGAGTATGGGACTTATGTGAGCGCCATGCGCTGCCTGGGCGATGTGTCCAAGTCGTGTGGCGGTGTCCAACAGCCCGTGGATCCACTCGCCGAACAGACACAATGGAAGTGCGACACATGCCCGATGCTCGTGGATGCTGCCTATGTGTCAGAGGTGCAGACCCACATGACTGACGAGGTGGAGAAACTGCTCGCCGGCCAGCCGACAGCCAGTCAGGTGGAGCTGCTGTTGGCGCGTCTCTCTCAGCTGCTGCATCCCAATCACTTTCATATGTTCAACTTGAAGCACACGCTGATTCAGCTCTACGGACACGAGCCGGGCCTGGAGCTGGCCACGTTGAGTGAGCTGCAGCTGGGACGAAAGCACCGACTCTGCGAAGAGCTACTCAATGTTTGCCAAAGCCTGGATCCTTACAGCATCAAGTTGGCCATCTATGTCAGTGTTATTCTAATTGAGATTGCTCACACGCACGAGGAGCAGGCAAGGCGGTCACCAGCAAAGGCAGCAGGCCAGTTTGAACTGGCCCGTTTGCGACTGCTTGAGGCACAGGATGTGGTGGAAAAGGTGCAGGATTCGGTGGCTGGCAAGAAATTGCTCGAAAAACTGCAGCTGGACCTCTTTGAGCATGACAAATTGGTGCTGGCCAATAGCCATAGTCACAATAGTCACACTCAGACTGCTGTTTAACCAAAATGAAAGCGATTTGTTTAAATTAAATAACAATTAGTTTGTATTTATAATAAGCTAATTACGAAGCAGCACGCAGCTCCACGTGCTGCTGCTCCAGCAGCTGGGGATGCGCTTCGAGGACCGCTCGTTGCTGTCGCAGATTTTTCACGATACCCGGCAGATGCCAGCCATGCCGCAACAGACTCTCCATCACATCAAAGTGGGCGTGGCGTATGCAACGTAGTTGTGAGCAATGTGCCACTGTGCGCAGTTCGACAGCCATGTCGTGAATCAAGGCTGCCATATACTCTTCGCTCTCGTTTATGGTGTGTAGCTCGAGGGTGAAGTGCGGCCGCTCAAAGTGTATCAGCTTGATGCCATAGATGACTGTCTGGCTGTTGTCAGCCGGTCGCAACAAACCCTTGCACGCCAGCTCATAGGCAGCCTGCGTCTGCAGATCAACGCCGCAGAGCTCGTACATCTTGCGCTGATGTGAGGCTTGCATGGAGGCGGCCAAGCCGCTGATACGCTCCGCCGTCACATACTTATGGTTGGCACGGACTGTGACGCGTGAATTGGGCAGGTGGCTTTCGGTGGCGGTGCCCATGCGAGCGGTCACATGATAGACTCTCACTGGCCGATTGCGCTGGATGCGACTGGACTGTTGCAGTCCCCCGTTTAAGCCAAATACTGGAAGCAATATTCGGAGAGTTAAGTTCGTTATGTTTCAGTTAATATATCCTTGGCCACCTACACAAAACGCCGCTTGTGTTATCACCCAGTGTGGCAACAGCTGCGCATTTAATATCAGCCGGCATGTAACGTGGACCAGCGGCCAGTATGTGATCCGATAGATCAGCATCGGAGGCAATCTTGTGCAGCACGGTGTCCGCGGCGGTGCCAGTGCCCAGCAACACTCTATCCTTGGCTAGCTTACGCGGCTCTCGCTGCTCCAGCTCATTGAGTCCTAGTTAAATAATTACAATTTGTTGAAGTTGAATTTGGTTTGTCTTATTTTCTCACATTTTACGCACCTTTGCAAATGTTGCCCAGAATGGCATTTCTCACATGTTTCACTTTCATGCCAGCTGGCTTATACACATTAATAATACCATTTAAGTGCTTAAATACAGTTGCCGCATCGTAGACCTTTGTCAACGACATATTTTAGAAATAATTGCATAAAAATCGGGTTTTTTGTTTTGAAATGACAAGAAGTCAGCTGTTTTCACGTGAGCTATCGCACAGCTCTATGCGATTATTTGTGAGTGTTGGTAAATAATACAAATTATCGATTAACGATAGTCACACTTTTGCCGCTGCACGTGTTGCATTCTTTTTCTTGATGTTTTGAGTTGTTTTATTGCTGAATAAGCGATTTAAACGACAATTTAAGGACATGAAGTGGACCACATCGAATCTTAAACATGCCAACTATACAGCCAAACATGAATTGTTCGTGGGCACACACACTGGCTCTTTCAAACGTAAGTCGAACCCCCTAGCGCTCACTCCTTTTGCCGCAGCTCATTTTTTTAACTTTCGCAGACTTGATGCCCGCTGCGGACAAAAGTCCATACGAGCAGTCAAATCTCAGTGATTTTAATGGTTTGGATAAGGAATCGCGTCTAACAGCATTGGCCTTTGGCAATGAGGCACAAACAGAGATACTGCTTGGACGGGCTAAGAATATCGCAGAGCTGCACTCGCTGGGAATTAGCAGAGGAGTCTCCACTCGTAATGTTAACTTTACGGCTGGTCCCATTGTGGGTTTGGCGCGCTATAACAATAAATTGATTGCTGGCATTGGTAATGGTCAAATACAAAGCTTATCGCTTGACGGTGAGGATGAGGAAGAGGGGGAACAAATGGCGACACCAGTTGTCATCCAAACAGGCGATCAAATAGATCATCTGCGTCAGTGCGCGGCGGCCACAAATATTGTTGCCACTGGTGGCAAGGCCAGACAGAATAATCTGAAAGTCTACGATCTCAACGCCGATGGCAAGCAGATCTTCAACTCCAAGAATCTGCCCAACGATTACCTACAATTGGAGGTGCCTGTTTGGGACAGTGATATCGGCTTTGTCGATGGTCCCAGTGTATTGGCCACCTGTTCTCGGCATGGCTATGTGCGAATCTACGATACGCGCAAGCAGCGACGGCCAGTTACCCACTTTGCCAGTGAGGAACACGGGATGAGCTTTGCGACGCTGGTGGCACGCGGCAACTACATCTACACAGGCACAACCATGGGCGCCCTGAAGGTAGGCTCGCAAGTAAGGCACCCCTAATGCAGATTAAATGACATAAATTGCTCTATGCAGGCCTATGATACGCGCAGCATGAAAACCCATTGTCATACCTACAAAGGATTTACGGGAGGCATCAGTGATTTGAACTTGGATGAGACAGGCAAATACTTAAGTTCAGCCTGCCTGGACCGCTATGTGCGTGTGCATGATGCCGATTCCACTGTGCTGCTCTATCAGTGCTATGTGAAGTCGAAGGCAACCAAAGTGCTTATTAGGCAGCTCATTGGCCAGCAGCAAGAGCAAGAGTGCGCAGAAGATGTGGCAGAAGAAGAGGAAAAGAAAAGTCGCAAGAATATTAAAAATAACAAACGACAGCCTCAGGCAGTGGATGCCGAATATGAGGATATGTTTGAACATATGGCCACAGTGGGGTAAGTTTATCTGTATACATAATATACTTACAATTCATAGACATATATATATTACATAAACATTGGATGCTAATAAAATGCTCGTCAAATACAGCGACAGCGGTGATGATGATGATGATGACGTAGCGGCCGAGAAGCAAACGCCCGTTGCCCGCAAGCGAAAAGCGCCCAAAAAAACCTTGAAAACAAAAAAGAAAAAACAATAAAGGTGCTATCTTTATACAACAAAAAAAACAAAGTAAATTAATTTTTAAATATACATACAAGTATGTTAAGTTTCAAGTCGACTATTTCCAAGCCTGCTTCAGCTGCAGCTGCTTTTGCTGTTGATAGTTTTTATACAAGCGAAAGATGCAGTAGTAAAAGAACTCCACAATGGATATCATGCTCAGACCCAGACAAAGGTTAAAGATGCCACCCAAATCAGCTACAACGGATGCAAATGAATTACAAATTGAAGTGGGAATAATCATACACCTACACAGCAGTCCAATCCAGGACATGACAGTCACTTTCTTAATCACTGGCACCACCTGTTTGGCCAAATAGACGCGCAACGTAAAACTATCATTCGCCAACAACTCCGGAATGCTGAGCAAAAAATGTTTAATTAAAGAACAAAGTGTGAATTTAACATTAAAAGCTTACTTATAAGTGTTCACGGAGAATTGATGCAAATCGAGATCCGTTTTGTAGGATAGCGTAGAGTATGTGACGTCATAACAGTTTGGGAGGCATTGGTCACAGCGAACGCTCTTAAAATCGTCTGTAAATTAAATACAATGTTTTTATTTGATTGTTATAACCAAGACATTTGCTTAAGAATTAAACAGTTGACTTAGTAAAATTATAATTTTTCAAAATTCTTGATGAGAATTTGAAAACTTACTTGACTTAACGTTTATCAAATGGTTTAACAGAACAAGTTCCAAATTATTTCAATGCAGACATTGCTTAATATGCATAAATATTATTGTTACTTTAGCGATATATAGTTGTTAATAATTTCTCAACAATAACAATAAAGAAACTTGATTAATTTTTGAGAGATTTAATTTTAATATCTCAATCATTATGAAATACTCACTTTTGATGGTACAAATTTCAATAACAGTTCTAACAAGTGGAACTCATAACTCAAGCATAATATTCTCAAATAGATTAATTTATCGTCAGCAGACCCGAAGCATGGAAACCCTAAATCATTATTTTATGTGCTCACTCTCTATTCTCATATATGTTAACACCAAGAAACGCGAAATACACTGTACAAAAGCCATTATTTAAGTAACCCAAACATGATTGTGTTTGTGGTTGAGTGTTTTGCATACCGAAACGCCTCGAATGGCGAAATTGTAGCTCCTCGAGACGAGTACCATCCAACCATCTCGAGCACATTTCTGTGTAAAGGAACACTTATGTGCACGGGCACGCATTTTGAATATTAAATACAAATTATAAATGATGTAACGGGAGCAGACACAGCACACACACCACCATCGATATGGATATAACAATGCACCACACAGAAACATCCACCATCCAGGCACTCGCAGGAGCGTGAAATATGTAATGGACAAGGATGCCGTCAAAATGACATTGAAGGCGGCAAGGTAAGTAACTGAATAATTTCATCTATCTCAGGTTAAGAAAATAAATGGGCAAAATGCAAATTATAGCAATCAGCGAAGAATATGAATATGGAATCGCCACAACCATACAAACTATTTCACATAAATATCATTATCAATATCGAGTCACTAGAACTTACCATAATTATGCGAGTAGCAGAAGGTATCGTTTAGATTGCATTCCTTGAACTTGCCATTGACAATGGGCAGCAAGTAGAGATGGCAGCCGCAGCGTTTGACAATCGCCTCCGTCTGGCAGGCTAACAAACAGGCAGCCTGTCTATAGTTGCGCTGATTCACATCATCCGAGATGAGGCAGTCCCTTTTTCTTTCGGACAGCTCCAACACATCTGTCGACGAGGTTTGCACCGTGGGCGAGATTTCTAGAAAGCTCTCGGATCTTGCAGTTATGGTCACAGACGAAGATGTCTCCGTCACATAATCCTTTGGATGATGAACGAGCACAATGAGACCAGTGCTCAGATTGCGTTCGGAGCCTTCGGAGCCAATAATCGTTAAGCCGCCATCCATGCCAAAAATATTGGAAGAGAAGGGCACGTAGCTGGCATTGCGCGGATTGTAGTTGAAGGAGCAGCAGGGACCAAGATATGCCGTTGTGGGTATAAAGGACAGAAATTCGTGCGATTGGTTGCACTTAAATTCCGTATAGCCCCAGAAACAGCGCTTCACAAACTCAGCACAGCCCGGACTGACAGCCCTCGCTGCATCCCAAATGGACACATTATTCAGCCGGAGCACTGCATCCGTTGCCTTGTAGCTCTTATCCGCCGGAGCCACATAACTCTGATCAGTAAACGCATTGAGGAACTCAAAGCCAGCTGCTACTTCATCAGCATCATATTCAGGGGGTATTTTGCTGCAATAGTTAACCAGGTGTTTAACTCTTTGTTGCTGTTAATGGTAGAATTGATGAATGACTAGTAGATACCCTGTTCCCAAGGCTAAAATATATTCATAGCTCTACCTAATATAGCTTTAAAGTATTATAGAGAAGCCACTTGGACATGGCTAGATTGATAATAAAAAAAATAACAACATTTTCGTGTTGGCAAAAAAAGAAGCGACTCCATCTCTGGCTTGCAGTTCTATTGGCCACACCCACTTACAGCGTTTTAACATAGCGATGGGCGCGTTCTGTGCTGACTGCCTTGGGACTGCAGATTGTGACACCTGGAAAGGCCACATCTGTGATGGACAGATCATTTGAGATGGTGTTGAGTATGGGATACGAGTAGAACTTTAGCCAGAGCAGCAGCGTCAAATAGAAGCTCAGCATCAGCAGCTGCACCAACACCGATGACCAAATGAATCTGTGAAATGGGCAAACGTCAGGAAAGTTGTTCGACTCTCCGTCCGTGCGTCCACCTCACCCACCTGGAGAGTCCCTGGGTGCGATTACGTCGCAGCAGCCACATGCCGCTCACCTTGGTGCGCTCCGTGTACTCCCAGAAGGTGTTGCCAATGGCCAGCTTTAGGGGATGGCTTCTCCAGCGCTGCAGAAATCGCTGTGTGCTGCTTTCAGAAGCGTTTCTCTTCGACATCCACTTGACATTGTGTGCCATTGTTTTGTGTGTGTTTAAGCAGTTGAAGCCGCATGGCGCACACTTTTATAGGCCACGACAGGACAAAGGCCGCCGTTCTAATGACTGCTGACAAGTTTAAGTACTAATTATGGGCTAATTGCGTTCTTAATTTGTTCAGTTCGAACAAGCTTGCCACTTGTAGCACATTAGTTATAATTATATGTTGCCCGTCAGTCCATTGAGTTGGCTGAAGTTGACAATAACTTCGTAGCGTGCAATCTGAATTGACATACTTTAATTTTTTAGTGGTGTTACAACTCTGAGGGAACCCTTGTCAGAACTACTAAATAAAATTAAAAAAAAATAATCTGAAATCATATTACTTTCTCCATTTGCTAAAATGTATAAAATGAATATAAATTAATTTGTTAAAATTAGACTGCCCAAATGTGCTAGTAGAGACTGGTCAAAAATGTGTAGAGCTATAATTTTCTAAAAAGTAGTCAAATTTTCACAGAGTTTTTTAGTCAAGCTTCGACCTCTAGCAACAACTTTATCAAATCTGAAACGATTTTCAATAGCAATATATTTTTTGAATGGTTTCGCATCTTAATTGCGGTATTTCAATTTGTACTCAAAATCTTAATCGAAATTGATGTAGAAATTCTATCCTTAAAACATAAAATGATTGATCTTAAACTCATAGTCTCATAGTCTCATATTCATATCTTTGTTTAATTGTTTTTTAACATGGTTTTCCCTTTAGAATAATACTGAATTCAAATGTGAAAACATGATTCTTAATCGACCGACGGTTCCAAATTTTCCAACTTTGTCGCCAGCCAACCAGTCAAACGATTTTTGTGGCACATCTGTATGATATGTATAACGAGTGAATTATTGTACTTACGTAGAACTTTAAACTAACTAACAAAACAGACAGACTAACGATTTGAAGTGGAGCACAGTTCCGCATGTTAGTTTTGTGTATGCACTCAGATGGTCTATGGGATGTCGTCCATTTCCGAGTCCAAGTCAACAAAATAATTCCGCTTCAGCAACTAGTTTTAAAGTGCGCTACTCAATAAAAACTGACTTTGGGTTTTTTCAACTTTTCGTTGCGGCAGCTGCTGCTGCTGTTGGGGACCAAAGTTGCTCATGCACAAATCTGCAGGTCTTAACCAATGGCAATAAAAATCAAAATTTGTACGGCTATCCTTAAACTGCAGACTGGCAGAGGAAGGAAGGAAGGATGCAGCCAGGCGTCAAGCAAACAGTTGGAAAAACAATTTACTCGTTGCTTAAAAAAGTTTGGGTTCGCAGTTTACGAGTATTTAATAGGAATTAGTTGTTGACTCTTCTCCAAGTTGTTTGTTGCTGTTGTTGTCACGTACTAAGTAGCTGAGATTGAATTTTAATTAAATGCCATCTCTTTGAATGCTAAGAACTAATGCGCATAGTAAAATTATTTTTATGCTAATCAACCAAATTAAAAATCACAGCACAAATTACAAATTACCTTTAGCAAAAGCTAAGATCTGCAATCCTCCCTCCTCCATTGATACCAATTGAGCGGCAACTTTGAACATGAACTACGCAGCAGGAGCAACTTTTAATTTCTTTGTAAACTAAAGGAATCTCGATTTGGGGAGCGGGCAGGAGGAATGTTAAGCTCATGACTGAGATGAAAATGCCTTTAAGTTTTTTGTTGCCTTTTTTGTTATCAGAGAAATGCGCGCGTGTCGCGCCAAACATAAAACTTTGATACGGCAAAACACAAACACACACACCTCCCCACACACACACCCACACACACTATATCGCTCAGCCAAACTGCCGAGCAATTTGGAAAATTTGTGATTCGAAGTCGGCGTCGACTTTAAGCATAGTTGATTGAAATGCGCGCGTAGAACTACAGCGATTTGTCAGCAGTGTGAATTTTCCGCCGGAAAACACATTTCTCTGCTGTCATATATTTGTATACATGTTGTAAATTAACCAAGTCTCAGACTACAGCTAGTTTTACATCTAAATACGCATACAACTTGTTGAAAACTACATTATTTGTTAGGTTAAGTTTTAAACACCCTTTACACATTAAATGTAAAAGGGTATCTAAGAAACGAATGATTTGTGAATGAAGTCCAATACATTGGAATATTGATCAATGCCTTCAATAACTATTTGATCTACACTTAACCTTATCACAGGATATCTATATATGCAGCGCACTACTTTTATCAGCCTTTCATTCTTACTTGCCTGACGTTAGTTTTTCTGTTTTACCAAATGTTCTTTTCCTTTTTGGTTGTAGGAGGGAGCATCAGAAAAGTTTTTTTGGTTTCAAAAGTTTGGCTTAACTGGTTTGCTGGTGTTGCGGATGCCTCTTTTTCAGTGAATGCTCTGATGGAGTTTCAGCGTGTTGCAGCCACCAGGTGGTTGCAGTGCCGCCAAAAAAAACTTTGACAGTTGTAAACTTTTAGCTGCTGTTTGACAGAGTTGGGAGTGCAAATTGTGGAATTATTTTGCATTCGCACATTTTTTCGGTTTGCGCTGAATGCGAAAAATTTTCACAATTAGTTTGTTTGGTTGACGTTTCGTGGAAAAAACTCACTGATGCGATGCGGTAAGGGAAAACATATGCTTGTTTAATTATTTGAATATTGAAATGCAAAGTTTGAGCTGTATGAATAATAATTTCTTTAACTCGATTTAAAAATGTAAAATATATATTAAACCTGCAAATATCTAATGAGATTTTCTCATATATCCATACTAAACCGGAAACTTTAATGCCTATAAAAACTGCGCGAAAAACATCAACAATATTTTGCTATTGCTTATCTTGAAAAATAAAAATTTGGGCTAATATGAAGAATAACTTTTGTCCTTATAGCTACTTTATTTCGACTGGCGACAGACTATAAACAAATTTTAAAGTTGGACATTGAAAAGTTTAATGCTTAAAATAAAGTTGAAAAAAGGGAATCAACTTGCATTCGGTTGTAAGAGGCGCATTTGAAGTGCTTTCAAGTGCCTTGGGGAAATAAAAGTAGAATTGATGTCTGGTACTTGAATCGAACTTACTTACTTTCGTGTGATTATCGCTGCTCGTAATGATAAGCCAACAAACATTGCCAGCCCAGTTCTGACAATCAGGCAAATCAATCAAATCATCGGCCAAGTGGAATGGGTCCGTTTATATGCCAGCTAAGAAACATGACCAGAGGCAGTTATTTGGCGGTTATTATGGTTTGTTTGGACAGCACTTGAAGATGTCTTACAACGCCATGGACATCGACATCGCCATCGGCAATCGCCATCAACATCAGCTGTCCGCACATAAAAAACCGGATGCCAATCGCATATTTGCATATACATTGAAATGTGAAAGCCACAATGGGCCCAGCCCATGAGCTGTCCGCCTTATTATATGACCCAAAGACACTGTCATAATCGTAAAATAAAAATAAATAATTCACTGTAAGCCTCGTCCCCCACATTCCGCCCGGACACTCGCAATCCCATCGCAGGCGGCACTTTACGCTTAAGTATCGCTCGGATATCGTTGGGCGCTGGCCCAGAGCCCAATAAATATATTGCTCGTTGCAGGCGCCAAGTAAAGTTTCTAATGTGTGTGTGTGTTTGCAATGTGTGCGGCTGCAAGTGGAGCATTAAGGATGTATGGTTGTCCGCCAGAGGACAGTGACAGACGCACCACAGATTTCCCAAGGCATCCGGGAAAAGGGGGCTGGACTCGCCTTGGCGAGTCAGCTTTCGTGATTCGTGCCTGGTGTCGAGTCAGCGAAAATAGCAGACACACACACACACACACACACACACACACACACTCCTCCCACACACAGAACATCAGTCTAGGATTTGCTAAAAACTTTCATGCCGACACTTAAAGGCGCCTATCTTTCCTATAAATAAGGATATAGGATTCAAAAGAAAATGCCCGCGAGCTGAGTTTCCATTCTGCTCCAATAAGTATGCTGTTGGCAGTATCTAATAATTCAGTTTAATTCTGTTTTGAAACATTTCATAGTTAGCTTCTGAATTAGAAATTCAATATTTATGTTGTATCCTGCTTACTTATGAAAAGTTTTTCTTTTTAAACTATAGTAGTTAAATGAAGATTAAATGGTTGCCACAAGACCTGAACTGGCCCAAAGCTGAGTTTAGCTTAAAAGTTACTCTAACCCTTTGAAAGGGCACAAACTCATGTGTAAAATCAAAAAACCATTGAGGATAATGCCGGGGCGGGGATGAGTGTGGAAACTTGGCTGTTGGCCCATTTGTGTAAAGTTGAGACTAAATTGAGTGGAATGCGGAAAACTGAAGACAAAACACTTTTATTTATTTGGCTTCAGCGGGCCTCAAATATATTTATTTTGGTTTGCGCTCTTCTCTCTGTATGGAAACACTTTCCCATATGCATTTGGATTGTTGTGGGCCAATTGATTGTTAATGGCTTTGTGCTGAACTCTGGAATAACAAATGGAACTTCAAGTGTTGTTCGGAAAACTTTTTCAGACCTTCAAAGTTCTTGCCAAATATTAGCATAGCTTTTGGTCCAATATGCAAGCAAACCAGAATGCTCTAGTTGAGAGACAATGGCTTGTTACTTTAGTATTATCCAATTAACTTATGCCCTTTTGCCACTTTCAAGGTATAAAAATAACTTGCCAATCGCTTGAGGCGCACTATTGGCCAACAACTTCTGTTCGAGGACTCCTCCAATGCGCCTGGTTTCTTTTTAATTTGCCTGTTGTTTGCTTATCGAACTCATTCGGTTTGAATGTCGCCCCGGGCTTTCTACGGAAATCTCATTAACGCTTAATAAGTCGTTAATGGTGAAAGGTGGCAACTGCCGTTAACTAATTGAGTTACCCACTGCTGCCTCGATCGATGACGGTAAAGTGCGATGAAAAACAGCTTAATGAACCTCTATAGTTGGATTTTACAGAATAATGCACTCTAATAATGCAAGCAAATTAAAAACAAGTTTGAGCTGGAACCTTTAGCAGACGCTTTATTCTTAGCCACTCATTTGGCTTAAGTCTTTGATAAATTGGAAAATGAGTATTAAATTTTCAATTTCATGAGCAGAATGGCTTCCTAAATATTGCCCCCATTTACGGTATGGTCTGAAAACTGTGGCACGATGCCTGCAAGCTCTGCTTGGTTTGCTACCCTCAGTTGCTGGTTGCTTGGTTTTTGTAGCTGTCATTAAATTAACGCACTTTGCATTTAAGCCAGCTAAAGCTTAAGCCTATTAAATGTGCACCTCTCTAGGTGACAGGCAGACTCTTACCATCATTGACAAGGGACAAGCACAGCGCAAAAAGCTGCCAATTTGTTTATCTTCCTTTTTTAATTAAGTCGACAAAGGAAAAGCACTCACATATTTGTGGCATTTACCATTTTGAGTGATGCATCTGCATTCATAATTGCCTCAAAAGAATTCTGATGGATTTTTGCCGATTTCTGCCCACCTTCCTTGCTTACCCAAGTCGTATATACATCTATTAAATTGTTGGCCTTTGGATACATTTAGACCAAATTAAATTTAGCATTGACCCTTTTTTTGCGCAGCAATTTTCTTATGTAAGAAATTGAATAGCTTATAAATTGAATAAATATTCGATTCCCAATATTTGGCCAAGTTAACAAAAACCAGTAAGAGTGCTGAAGTCGAGTGAGCTTGCTATGTGATACCCTGAAGCCAGCTGATAAATATGTTATTTTAGTTTTATTGCGGTTTTTTCCTTTCAAATTTAAAGTCTCCAGCACCTACAGTCGGTGGACAGACGGACATGGCCTTATCGACTCGGCTGTTGACCCTGTTCATTTTGCCAGATGTGCTTCCTTCTGCCTGTTACATACATTTACATAAATCCATTAAACCCTTTTTACACTTTTTATTGGCTTCGGGGTATATAAATCCATTTCCATGCTGATTTTTTGTACGAGATCAAATAGATATTAAGTGCTAGACATAACTTAAACGGACCTAGTATTATCTAGTTTTTGCTGTTGGAACCAACTTTGCCTTTGTGGCCTAATCAAAGAGGATTGCCTAAAATTGAGTTTCCTCTTTGGCCTATCGAAATTGTATAAAAAATACTCACTTCTGTGAGAAGCTGTTGTTAAAAATGGCAATAATCAGATGGTTACAAATTATTGCACTGCAAATCATTTTTGTTATTTGCAATAAGGCAGTTATTAGCAGAAATAAGCTAATCAAATCGAAACACATTCCAATCGATCTTACGCTCAATGAAACTAATATGTTTGATTATACGCAAAAGCCACAAATCAGCTCATCAATAAGCATATTTCACACACATTCAAAACTCATAAATATCGAATGCCATAAAAACTCAACCCAAATAACAAAAGAGCAAAAAGAAAGGAAAAAAGAGAGGGAGAAACAAGAGCAAAAACAAAACAAAAACAATTTAAATCATCAACAAGCAAATCCAACATAAAGCCGGAATAATTCGCTTGACCCATGGACAAGAGCAGGAAAAAATGGTATTGTTTTTGTTACTTGACACGTGCGTCCAACGGACCTGAAACGACGCACGCCACCCCCTCCTCCTGGGCCTACCTGCCCCAGCTCCCTGGCATGCCCTGTTGATGCTCCTTTTGGCCCTGTCAATGGATTCCAGCTTACGCATTGCGCCAATTAACAAAAGCAGCTAAAGCAACGCGAAAACATCATTAAAGTGGCGAAAGCTGGACAACAGCAGCATAAGAATACACACATCAAAGTGAGACAGAGAGAGAGAGAGAGAGAGAGAGATGAATGGATGGGCGCTAATCCCATGCCAAAATTACAAGACGCAAATAGCCCGACTCCGTTTGCCTTGCGTGTAAGACAAACATCTAAAAATAAAAAAAAAATCCGCCAATACCAGATAAGAATCAGCTCAAAGGACGAAACTCATTTTCATGGCACCACGCAAAAGCCTTCAACAAGGACCCATAATGAGGAATTATGAAAATAAGCAGCGTAAATGCATGAGAGCTGCTGGAGATGCCAACTCGGTTTTAGTGCCATATTAAGGCACACTAATTGTTACATATAGTACCCGATGGCATTAAAGAGCTAAATAAACCGGCTCCGTCTAGGTTGGAGTTTGAGAATGGACTTGAATTCTGCCAGCCTGCCAGACTGCCAGCTGACTCCGGTATGCAGCATGATAAATCACTTTGGACCACTTGAGAGTGCATCCTTGCATGAGAGTCCTGTTCAGCATTTGATACTCGATTATGCCAGTATATGTGTGAATGGGTGCATACAGAAGCACCCATTCACACATGCTTATATGCAGAAAGCACAGCTGGCTCCTTGCTTGACATTGTTGCTTCCATCTTACTCTGTTGACTTAGTGCTTCCTTGTATGCCTTATTTGCATACGCAAAGTTTCCATTCTGAATTGTCCTCACCTCAGGGCATCTGTTTCTATATGCAGAACAGTATTAACACTTGATTGTGGCACAGTCAACAAATTTGTGCCCACAATATTCCCACGCACCTCACAACTGTTGCTAGCTTTTGTTTAATGTATGCCCAAAAATTATCTTTCGCTCTAAAGGCTCGGATTATCCTTCACGCTACAGGTATTAAAACACTGTCATACTGTGTAATCTGCCTAAATAACTTTATGTTTTCTTTTTATCAATATATTCTTGGCCCATCAACAAGTACATTTCCTGTTAAGAGACTTTGCTTGATAAGCTATCTGCAAGAATCGGCATATCTCGTTGAGCATCTCAGAGCAACAAAACAACCCCTAATCACATCAAGAATAAGTATATTTATGACAGTGATCCGAATCTCTGTGAAGCCAACTGTCTAAATGGAGCCAGTTGGAAAGACCTGACCGACAAATTAGTTAATTGTGCCAAAGACATTTCCCGCAACTTCTGACAATGGGCTTACCTAATGAGATGAGAAGTTTGGCTGGCAAAGGGGAATTGCCAATCAGCATCAAAGAAAAAAGGAAGCTAATAGGAATGGGTAAGAATGGGTATGTTGCGGTGAGCTGGATGGGTCTAAAAATATATATCTTATATGTATGCACATATTTAAATGTTGACTGTTGCGTACATAAATCTCCTGGTGCGATTTGACCCAATTTGTGGCTTGCTGCAGGCCACACAAATTAGAATCAACATAAGCATTACTACCTGTGGCCAAAAATGACTGCGCAAATGTTAAATGTCCAAGCGAAACATGACAAACAAATTTTTGGTCACTGTCCTGCTGCTTATCTGTGGGACCATATGCAGTTGCTCGCAGCTGGGCAGCTGGGCAGACAGGCCAACAATGTAAACTTGATTTAGTGGGCGTTCAATAGGTCACAGCTCATGTTCTGGCAGTTATGTTCAATGAACATGTCAGAGTGTAGTAGAGGTGGTTGCTGGAATCTGTGTGTGGTTCGGCAGATTAGCCACTCTGACTTCCAACATTTATTGGATGCCAATAACTCTTGTCTAGGCACAAAGGTGCGTGTGGCATTGTGTGTGTGTGAATTTATGGTGTCTCTGACAATATCCGAAGTACCTGCAATATTTTGCCAATTTAAATACCTGTCGAAAAACAACTGGTTGCAGCTGCCTTTTGTGTGTGGCAGCTTGTAATGGTTTTTCCTGTTTTTTTGGCATCCCATTCCCAATTTCGCCTATCTTTCCTTGGTTTGTAAACGCAAATTGAACATGTTGTTTAATTTTGCTGTAATTGGCAATACCTGCTGGCCTTTGCCATGCTCATTTCTCATCTGCAGTTTATTCTGCACAATTGGCAGAGCTTTAATTAAATTTACCATTTATTTAATCTGTTGCCAATAAATCGTGGCAATCGTAATAAATTTTGTAGAATCGGCTTAACGCATCTAAATATATTTGAGCAGATAATTTATAGAGAAGTCATTTGAAGGTTATTAGGTTTATTATTAGGTCTAAATCAATGCATTTTTGAAAATATTTAAAGTACTCCATTGAATTGAAAAAGTCTTTGGCATATTTTCTAAATTTTATTTGCAATACATTTCATGCACTTTTGACACATCAACACTTTTTTAATAATTAATTTTTACTTAAATATTTAAGCGATACTTGTTATTATTTAATTTATAAACATTTAAAATCTTATTTTTTAAGCAAATAAGAAACAAATTTCTCTTCAAATGCTGCGTTTGGAATTAGCTTTGAGTATGGATATCCCATTCTTAGGAACTTTTCCATTTAGGGTAGGGTAGGGTATAAAAAATGCATCATATTCAAATTAGTAGCGTGCACGCTCCTCATAGCGTTTGATCAAACTGAAAACGTAGACAAATGGATAGTTGGAAAGATTATTTGAAATGGGTACTTTAACCAAAGAGGTGCATTGTGAACTCATCAGTGCATAAGCTTCAATTGTAAGTGTATTGAACAAATGCCCTTACCTGTGTGTGTGAAAACGCAAGAAATGGATATAATGCTGATTTTCTAGTTCATTTTATTTAATTTTAAACATATATTTTTATTAATATTTGCATTTAATGGAATTATCTTATAAACTACTCGATTATTTCATATTTAATTGGATATTTGATCCAGCTAAATTGGAAATTATTTGAGAGCCCTTTAGCTGTGACTCAAACACTGCAAACTCCATCAATTAATTGGCTTCAATTAAAAATGAATTCATAAATACATTAATTATAGCATATTCAACATTTGAAAGCAACAATAACCAAACATTCATTCATTTATTCCATTTATTTACATTTCGACGCGCTCACCAACGAACCTTTAATTACAATTAATTTAGCTATTGATATTTTGCCACTACACACTTTTACAATTAGCAGGAATTATGTGGAATATATATATATATACATATACATTAAAATATAGATACATACATATGTATATATAGGTAGTTTGGAGTTACATCTAACACTAAATGTGCCACATCACATAGAGTACCCTCAGGCAGGTAAAGAGTGTATCGATATAGTATACATAAATATAGTCAAGTATTTACAGCTATTGCTAGGGAATTTACGTACTACTAATGAGTAAATACTGAGTAATCAGCTCTATATTGTATTGAAGATTCTTAGACTCTCTGCAACTTGCTACAATCAAGTTTTCCAGTGTTTCTAGGTTTAAGCTCGAGCAAGAAATTATATAAAGTGTAAAGGCAGCTAATACAGTGGTTGCTCGCTAATAAGAACGTATTAGGTGATTTCAGGGTTGCTTTGAGTTTCTTACAGTTAAATATATTTCTTGTTTATAAATATTTGCGTACAACAATTTCAACCGATTATTTAAGACATACAAATAACAAGTATATCGATGAAAATACAAATGGTATTTGCTATCGAGCAACCACTGTACAGGGGGGGACATTCAAGTGCTTCTTGTGCAGCTTTGACTCGAAAGTCAATCGATGTCAACATATAAAACAGGCTTTTGTACTTCAGCATTAACCGAACAGTCACAAACTGTTTGAACTTGGCCAATACCAAGAACCATCTATTTATGTACACGAACAATTGCAGGCTTAGAGCCCATTGAAATTTACATAGAGCCAATTGCCAAATGGCAACTGCCAATTTCAGCTACAGCTACAATTGATGACGAGGATGAGGATGAGGATGTGGCTGTGGATGGACGGTGGAGGGTGGAGGGTGGTGGGTGGCTTTGTGAGAGTAAGCAGCACAACAATTACTGCCAATTGCTGCTTAGGTGTGCGTGTGTGTGTGGTGTGCGGAGGTGTGTGCGAGAAAGAGAGAGTGAGATCAGTAGCTTAGAGCTGCTCATCGGCTTGTTGTGCGGCCGAACCTTCCTCCAGCAGCTCCACAATCAGTGTGCCTCACCTTTTCTCATTGACGATTGAGGCGCGTCCGATGCCGCCCACATTGTGGGCATGCCCATTGCCGCTGCCCGCATGCTGCAAAGGCATCGAGTCCTGGCGATGGAAACTGCCTGTTCGTCCGCCAGCCCCTCCCGCTCCAATGCCGTGGTTATTGTTCATGTGGCACGAGGCACGATGGGCGGCCTGGCTGCCAACAGCAGCACCTGCGGCACCACCAATCCCACCACCCACATAGGTGGAGCGACGCATCGAGGTGACGCTAGTGTCCATGACGCCAGTTGCGGTCGAGTGTTGCCGAAGGTGTGGCTGCCGCTTGACGCAAAAGCAGCACAGATAACGGTTGAAATGCTGCCGAAATACGCCAGAGACACAATACAGCGCCACAGGATTAACGCACGAATTGAGGAAGCTGCAAATTGAAAAAGACCAATCCACAAATTCAGTGCACGGCAAGAAGAAACTTGTTAGGGATGTACGACTCAGTTGCAATGTGGCATGCCCCAAATGTTTGTCCAGCCGCCGAAAGCGACCCCAGTTAATAATTCCGCTAATGGTGCTAATAGCCTGGTTTCAATTATATTTATGCTGAAGTTGGTTAAGGTTAAGGTTAAGGTTAAGGTTCTTCTTAAATATCAAAAGTTATTTTTGAATTTTGTTTACATATGTTTACATATTTAATGACTGTGCTGCCATGGAAACCACAAAGATTTATGGTAGCTGGTTAGCTGGCATTTTGTTGAAAGTAAGAAAGCCGAGTCATAAAATATAAAATTAATTTCGCTTGAAGCCTTTCTCTTAGTCCGCTGCAAACCAATTTCGCTGCTTTTTGGCTGTTCTGCGAGTGACTTTGCGCTTTGCATTTTATTTCTTTATATATTTTTTTATGAAATGCGTGCGAGTGTTTTACCCTCTTTGCCCCTATTGATCAACTTTAAGAGTATCGATGTCAGTAAGCCTTTCAGCCAAATCCTACAATCCCCAAAAAGCTGAGTTCATGATTTGCCGCATTTCTTTCGATTTGTTTCAATATGCTTTTGAATATTGCATCAAATAAAGTTGATCAGTTTTTTCGGGCAACCCTTTTGGTATTCGAATGCAAATGATTCTCACTAAAACTGATGACTCCCGCTGACACCATAAACTAAGTTGCCGCAAGGCTGACACATAATTCTCTGCAGTTTACTGCGCTAAGTAACGCCCCCTCACCACTCCTCTTCCCTCAACTGAAGAGGTGAAGGCTGTCAACGAAAATAAATATACGACTTTTTGGCGCAAAACAGCAAAGAAATTAGTGGTGAAGGAAAAAGTGCTTGTCTTTCAATTAAAAATCAGAAGACGGAGAGTCAAAGTTTATATACCCTAACAGACCAAATTTTAAATATGTGAGTGTTTTTTATCGGCTTAAAACTTTACAGATTTTCTCTTTGACATATTACTGCACTTCAAGATAAAAATACTATTTTATGTCAATATTCATGTAAGGCTTCTACAACAAATTCTGTTAAAGCGAAACCAAAACCAGGAGTCACAATATTTGTTCCAAATATGCGTCAAATTTTGTGACAAATTTATAATATATCTCGGCAAGGGTATAATTATACCCTGAGGCACTGCAGCGCAAAGTCTAAAGACCAAAAACTTTTCATATGTTCCGCAAACCACCCGCTGTGAGCAGGGAATGCAAGGATTGCATGCGCCAGCAAGAATTTCAAACAGTTGTCGCCAAAGGCATTAAACGAAAGGATAACGTGTTTTACTTGTAGATGGGGGGGGGGGTTAGCCGTTGAGCCCTTAGCCTTGGCTTACCTTGTGCAAAATCCCACGATGCGAACCATGTGCCAGAAGTCATCGAAATCATCCTCGGCGGTGGGATAGAAATGGTACCACAGCTCGAATACATGATATGGAAAGAAGCAAATAAAGAACACTGTCCGTGACAGGCAATTAGTATGCGATTGAGTGAACAGGAAATCCATCACTCCCCCAGTTTAAGAACAGTAGAACAGTACTCACCCACTACAAAGGCAACGACCATGCGTGCCACATGACGGCGAGCCCGAGCCTGACTGCGACTCTGAATGCTCAGCTGCTCACCAGGCATGTCCCGGGCACTGATATGCAGACGCTTTGCCATCATTATGTATAGGACGCCAATGATGGACAGCGGCACAAAATAATATATCGATGCCTTGGCAACCACCATATATCTGCAAGACAAGACCAAACGCACAACTTAACCACAAGCTCATCAAATTGTTAGTCCATTGGTTGCTACTTAGTTGCGCAGCTTAGTTCGTGCCACCAACAAAATATTTGCTGAGACTTGGTAATTACAGTCATTAAAGTGCTTTGATTGATTGTCAAGCAGCAGCTCAATGCATCACAGCCTGTCGCAGATTTATCCGCAGTCTGTCAAACTCTTTTTTGTCCGATTTATTTTTATCTTTTTTTGTTTGTTTGCAGTCTTAACGACACTTCAGCAGTAATTGGAAGTGTATCTATTATACGCTAAAATATCTGCCAAAAATTAAGTTAACAAAAATATTGTTGATTATAAAGTAGGAAACTAAAAACCTTTATTAAATTTAATTTGCTATTCCATCCACAACAATTAATGCTGATGTTGCTGCTTTAATCTTTAATACTTTAATTATATATTTTATCCTTCATAATGGGGATAATAAGTCATGGAAAGGGAAGACTTGGGTTCAGGGTAATCGGGGACCTCTCAACAAAAGCGTTCCTACTTTTTAGCTTGTGTGAGATATAGATCTTAAAGGAGAGTTTCGGATTTCCCTATACCCTAGACTCACTCAAAATAGGTAAAAAGGGTTAATAAATATGCGCAAAATGATGTCTGCCTGAATCTGTATGAATCATGTGTATGTAAATGTTAACCAATTGCAAACCAAACGAAGTGTGTGTAACCAGAACAAATATATTATTGTCAAGCTCATTGATGAAAGCATTCTTGTTTGTCTGTTGCAGTAATTGATATATTTAATCTGTCGTGCAGCGGATATATGCTTATTTATCTACGGACAGATTGGCCAGCATGCTGACAGCTTTTTTATGCAATAATTAATTATCACCAAGTAGGATTACTTTACTATCTGACTTCAGTTCAACATTGCCAAGCCAGCTTATTGATTTAAACAATTAAAGAGCGGAAAGCATTTAAGTGATGCCTAAGGAAATCATCACATAAATTATAAAATTTAATTTAATGCTGACGCTCGCATTTCATGGAAACGAATTCAGTAATCGGATTTGGGCCCAAATAGCAACACGTCTAAACCATATTAAACAATTTGTCAGACTATTAAAATGCCTGTAGGCAGCACATATTTACAATAAATCATGAAACGTGTCACATTTTGATGAGTAATGAAAACTTACTCGTAATCTTAAATTACATCCAGTTAAGAAGCCTTTTTTTTTTGTAGTATTTTTTTAATGAGAAAAGTTATAGAAGAGGTTTAATGTCTTGCATAAAAAAAATTAGAGACCAGTTGACTAAAGCCGTGTAAATTACAGCAGAGGGAGATCTCAACAACAACAGCAACACCTACATCAACAGAACCACTAAGTGGCTGTTGGTGTCAGATTATGTGGCAACAGCTGCCGTTGTCCGGCATGAAAGGATTTTGAACTTATGGCAACAGGCGAGCAGACACAGGCAGGCTTAAAAGCAAGAGTGAAATTAAATTGAAGTTGCTTATCAGCTACAGAAATGCGAGTAGGCAGCATATGGCCAACAAATAGGTATATCCGGTTGAGTGTCCCGGAAATGTCCTGGACAGGGTGGCATCTTAATGAAAGTGACTCTAGGATGACAGTTTGCCTTCAGCTTCTAAATTGGGTACAATTGAGACAGGCCAAGCTAGCTAGGATTAGAAACTGAAAGAGTTTGTCCTTTAGCACGACAACTATTCTCAAAACTTAAAAAATATTAAATTAAATAATATAAATTTTATTTGTATAAATTTCTCAAGTATACAAATATTTTGGCATAATCAAATAGTTAGGTAACTATTTTAGTTGTCTTCAATTTAATGTTTTAATGGAAAATAACTTTGGATTTATAGTTCCTACGACAGCTTCTGCTTCATTGAATATTTGTGCTTCTTTTTTTTGTTGCAATGGGAACACCCACTTAAAACTCAATAAAAGCAAATGAGGCGGACAAATGCGCAAAAATCATGTAAGTGAATTGGGATTTTGGCTCATTGGCCAACAACTACTTACTTTGCATAAATCTTGGAGCGAAATGGAGAGCACACTTCAATGGTTATGTTGCCCTTGTTCGTGGGCAGCGTGTAGCCCTCCAAATCGGAGACAATAAACGACGGCATGCCCAGCATTATTGCCAAAACCCAGATAATCACCGCCGTAAACACAGTCAGCGGCTTTGTCTGCAATTGTGTTTGTGTGTGAGAAAGAAAATTGTTTAAGTATCCGTAAGGGAGTTACGCTCTGGAACTTGCCGGCTCACCTGCAATTTGCGCAGCGGATTCACAATGGCACAATAACGTTCGCCGGAGAGTGCGGTCAATGTGAAGACGGAGACACCGATGGAAATGTCCTTGAAGAATTCGGATATGCGACACATATTGCGCTCAAAGGGCCAACTCTCCTGAGTATAAACAATTGTTGCCACTGGCACACACACCAAAATGACCAACAAATCAGCCAGCGCCAGCGAGAGTATATACCTGTAGGGATAGGGAATAGAATATAGAATAGAATAGATCAGATCAAATCAAGAGATTATTACATTTTGAAAGGTATTCAAATCAGCACAAGCTAATCAACAAATAATAATAATATTCAATTTGAGATACTCGGTGTCCGAATTTAATTTAATTCTGATTCGTTTCAAATTTGTGAATGCTTCTCAAAAAGTAGACTCTAAGCATTTGTCGATGTTTATTTCTGTCTATAACTAATCAAATATTTATTTACTGATTACGGAATATAACTGGCTAACTGAATACTCCATCCATCACATTTTATAGTTGCTAAGCAAAAATATTGAAAATATCAATTTGTCATTTCATTCGATTGATTTTTCCAGTTGTGTTCAAGCAGAAGTGAATAAAAAAGGGGAAAATTTGTGTCAAATTTGCTGCATGATTGCAATGGGATGGAATTTGAAATTGAAATTGTTATCACTATGGAATTGGCAACGGGTTTCGGAACGGGAACGGTAAAGGTAACGGTGCTTTTGTTCTGTTCCTGTTGCTCGTTGTGCATCCAGTTGGAAAGCAACCTTCGAAAGCAACTTTTCTATTGTGTTCTTTGCCATTTTCAAGTGTCTGCCTTCAAAATGGGTCTGTGCACAAATTCAACAGAAATTCCTCGAACCCGAATGTCAAAAATGTATGCTTAAATGTGTCTCCTGTCAGAATCCGAAACTCGATTGTATTCCAGTTAAAAAAGGCAAATGCTGCCCTTTCAGTTCATTGTTAAACAAATTGCTTTGGCCTCGAGGTGTTTGAACCATATTGAAGGTGTCAGACTGAACACAGTTAAGGCATAACAATAATCCACAAATTGCTAGTTGTGACAGTCGTCAATTGATGCTTGTCTAGACAGCCCAGCTGGACACGTGCACAAAGGACCAGCAAAAAAGTTAGGCAAATATTTTTGTCCACTGATTGTGACTGGATTGGGACTCTTCATGGGACTCTACATCTTTCAGCGTTATTTATATTTGCTATTTCTGTCAAGCGTTCAATCTCATTAGATGTAAATTGTCGAACACTCATATTGACAATTGAAATATGCTGACAATTTGTGTATTCTCACAGTAAAGATGCTTGTTATGCAAGCTACAACTTTCTGTCACCGATTTTGCTTGTCTGGCATAACTTTTGAATTGTATTTGCATTTGCAAGTATTTAAATGATTCAGGAGTCAGTGAGAGAGATACAAAAAGAGCCGCAAGGCTTAACATAGTTCGTTTTAGTTTGTAAATTTTGTACAAGTTGGAAACTTAATAAACATTTGCATATGCCCAAATCAAAAGGCGTCGACATCTGCTCCACTCAGTACACAGCTCACCAACAGTTGGATGCTGAATACATTGTGGAATCGAATAAACACAAACCGATTTCCCTAACACGCATTAAGCATACGCCATGTGGCATTGTCAGCTGTTAAGAATGTGTTTTTTTTTTTTCGTGTCTCTGACAACTGCTTAAATCGGCCTGGTCTTGGCATCATTTGGCCAAATATTTAAATGGCTTAAACAGCCAAGCAAGTGACGGCAAGCATTAACTTATTACTTATTTACTGGATATTAGTTTTCAAATTTTTTTAATCATGCAGCATTTTGCTTTAGGATTATTCTTTTAAATCACTTTTAACTTATGCCATCTATGAATTGAAAAGCTGCTTAGTATTCGTGGGCAAAAGGGCAAGCGCCTTCTGCGCTGAATATGTTAAAAGTTAAGAAACATTCCTTTAGAACTTTTTAATTTGGCCTGGCACGTTGACAGCTGTTTGGACCGTGGCAAAGACAGATCTGACTCGGATACAAGTGGCAATAAAATCAGAAATGCGACTCATAACTCAGCGCTATGAATGTTGAGTGGCAATTCTGTTATTTTTTGTTGCTTCTTTTCTTTTTTTTTTTTTTTTTGTTTTTGTCTATTTTTGGCACCACACAGCGCTCATTTGGGCCAAGAGATATTTATATGAAGTGTGTGCCATGATTATACACATATGGCTCGGCTGCATATATTAGGCTGTTGTTTGAGGGACTGGCGGTGGGTGCCTGCACCACAGGGGGCATCACTTACGTGTTGGGTATGTTGCGCATGGAGCGATGCCGAAAGAATATGATGACCAAAGTGCCATTGCCAAGCACGCCCACAATAAAGATGAGCGTATATAGCACGGTCACAATATATGTTTCGGGGCGATCCAAAACGTTCACATACAGCGGATACTCCTCGGCGGTGACATTATGTGGAATTGATGTCGCTGCCGTTGCTCCCGTCGATCCGTCCAGCTGACTCGAATTGCTGAGCTGGCTAACATTCGTCCCCAGAGCCTCAGCAGCAGCACCAGCATTTGACTCCAGTGGCGCATAGGCCAAACTTGCCGCCAGTGTCTGGCTCATGTCCATTAGCGCCGCGTACATGTTTAAGGATGTGACACACAGCGTCCTCTTGTGTTCTGTCTCAGCACCGAGTTCCTGTCCTGTCTGTGCGTTTCCCTTTTATGTGCTTGTTCGTTTAGGCCACTTCCGTTTCCTGTTTGGGCAACTTTTGGTTGTTCACGCTTTTGCACTCTTATTTTATTTTTTTGTTGTTTACCAAGGATATTCAGTTTATGGCATTTAGGTTTTCAGCAAAGTTGTTGTTGTTGTTGTTGTTATTCGTGTTGCTGCTACAGTTGCGTGTTTTATTTTGCACATTTTGTTTCAGCTTGGACCACATTTGTTGTCAATACTTTTGTTGTGTGTTGTTGTTGTTGTTGTTGTTGCTGCTGCTGTTTGTGGTATTGCTTTGCGACTGTCGCCAGTTGTAGTCACTCTGTGGGCGAGAGAGGAGGAGAGCATTGGAATGAGTACTTGTTAAAGTCATCGTTTGTTGTCAGCGATTTAAGCAGCTTGCAATAAAAGGGCTAAAAATACAACGTTGCGTATGAGTAATAAACAGGATTTTATTTTAATATATATATGGCTTAATTATGTTACATGTTGCGGTTTGTTTTCGTTCAATTGACAACCCGACTTCCCGCTTTTTGGTTTTTTATCTGATTATTATTTATTTGAAAGTCTACCCAACAAAAAATAAATAAAAATAAAAAAATTGGAAGCAGCCCTTTTTATTATCCAATTTGTAGTGGATAATAAATGCAAGAATATTAATGCAAAAAAATCGATGAAAGCTTGGCATCTATAAGCATCGAATCTGATGTAAAACAAATGGCCACAAGCTAATGGAAAATTAAATTACGGCTCGGTTCTGCTTTCATATTTGAAAACTTGTGGAATAATTTAAAAAATACTTCTAACGATTTTTAATATATTTCGGTTTGGGTGTATGGTCTTTCTTCTTTTATCTTTTAAGGATGTACAGCTCTTAAATACCCTTAACAAAATTTGCATACACAGACACAATTTAGAGAGGAAAAACCTGTCGCTTACGCTAAATGTAACCCAACCCAAACCAGTACAACTGACCAGGAACTGTTTATATTATATAGATTCAAATCGAGTTACGTAGTATTTACATTTGAGCAAGCCAAACGCAGCTTACAACAGAGATAAACCCTTTTTGACATGGCTTGTGCAATCGAAACGTCAGCTGAATGTGTTTTGGCCAAGTCTTCTTCGCAGTTGGTGCAAAGCATTCAATTATTCTTGGCTTGCCATGTATTGGCATTCTTTTCTTATTATTTTTCAAGGCTCTGCTGTGATTTGAGCTGCTGTTGCCTGTGGAGAAAGGCGCAATGGGGGGGAAGGGAGGGTTGGGGGTGCATTCCTTGTAAAATGTACACTGAGAACTAATACAAATTCATTCGGGCAAACGTACAAAGACTTTCGAATCGCAATCAGTCGCCTTTATCATCCACACAGCAAGCAATCACAGTCTGATTTGGGTTACTTTCTGGGGTTCACTTCAGTTGTGTGTGTGTAAGTGATTGTGTGTGTTTGTGAGTGTGGTGTGTCGTTTCAATTTCTATTCGATATTAGATTGTTTAGCAGGCGTTACTTGTTTTGGCCATATTGATTTCCAGGACTACATCTTGTGGTGTACGCTGCGTATGCTTGTTATTTATTCAGCGCTCTAAATTTGTATCAGTTTCCCGGCAAATAGGCCAACAATCTTCTCAGCCAATTTACTTATAGGCTTTAGCTTATCCTTAATCAGCTTAACAATTTTAAGAAAACACGCAATTGCAGTGCCCAGTCAGCGTCAGAGTCTTCGTCTTCGTCTCTCTCACTCTCTCGCTCTCTCTCTCTTTCTTCCTCTCTGAGTGGGTTGCTCAGGTGCTTCATTGGGCGGTCAGGTGCTTCTATGGGAAACTAGATACCTATTGCTTTGGCTTGTCCTAAAATCAAGTATTTATTGGACAGCTTCCTTACATTATTGAACTGTGCAGGTAATTTGAGGAATTTAGATAGAGTGGCTTAGAGATAGATAGCTAGAGAGGGGGAGAGAAAGAGATAATTCAAATATAATTTGAAATAAAATGATTTACTTTGAAATATATCTAATTAGTGAATCTATTTAAATTTCATCTAATCTCTCCTTTTCCATGAAAATTGTTGCAGTCTACACCACAAACTAATTTATTCATTACAACCCCAAAACTATTATATGTTTAATGTTCAATTAAAGCTAATCCAGGTGTTTAAGCAATAAGAAATTGGCCTCTCAAATTACACCCAAAATAAAAAGAGTGAAACGCGTGTCCGATGTAATTTTAATCTTTTAAAAGAACGTGAAACCGATAAAAAAAAAAGGGATTCCTAAACAGTTTTCACCGTTTGGGGGTTCAGCACCCTTCTTAGTGTTAACTAAAGTCTCAACTTATTTGCTCTTGCCATTTTGTGTCTGACCCTTTTTCGAAAGGTCTCCAGTCAATAAGTGCGAGAAAAAACTTTTGTATATTTTATAAATAGATTAAACATTTTTGCACCGTCTGGAATATTTAACGCTTGCTTTGGTGGATGCCACACCCGGAGCGATAAATTACATTACAAAACATTACAAAGTTTTCAGCTCTCTTGTGTCAAATATTACAAAATCTTAGTAAAAGATTTATAACATTTAATGGCAATGTGTGTGTGTGTGTGTGTGTGTGTGTGTGTGTGTGTGTGTGTGTGTGTGTGTGTGTGTGTGTGTGTGTGTGTGTGTGTGTGTGTGTGTGTGTGTGTGTGTGTGTGTGTGTGTGTGTGTGCGTGTTCTACACCGAGTTTAAAGTCATAAAAGCGTTTTGTTATTTTATGTGAGTACCACAAAGGTCAACAATGCCAACAAATGAGTTTTCACTCAATTGGCACGGCACATAAAGGACCCACATGGAACATTTGCGGTTGTCGCTCCACAAAGGAGTTCAGGGAGCGCACATACACTCAGAGAATTGAAGTGCAATTAGCTGTGACAACAGCGCCACAAGCTCCATTCTGCGCAGTCAGCTGCTGGGCCACATCCAATGCGATTGCCAGCGTTTAGTGACAGACCTTTGGGCAATATTCTTTCGAAAGTGTCGACTATCAACACACCAGTGTGTGTTTTATGACTATGTGCTTTAGTGGAAAATTCGAAATGTGACTTCCGGCTAAAGAAAGGGACAGACAGAGTCAGAGAGAGAGAAAGAGATAGGAGAGAGAGGAGTGTCGGCTGTAAGTAAGAGAAACTTTTCAATGTTAATTATTTTTCGCTTTTTGTGGCACTAAAAGTTTTCGAGCTGCCTCCGCCAATGGCAGCCAGAGATTTTGTTGGCCGCTCTGGGGCTCCAGGCAATTAGACGGGAGGCCCCCAAAACATGTCAGCGCAAATTCATAAAATATGCCTGTCGATTTTTTTGTGCGCATCGCCTTAAAAAATACTTTGCTCCGGCACGGCATTTAGAAAAGTTTCTCAAATTAGTTGAGCCCACTCCACCTCCCCTCAATGTCGCCAGGCGTTAAATGTCTGTCTGCGCATATCAAAAAGCCGGAATTGCCACATAATAACAAGCATCAGGCAGAGGCGACAAAACATGAAGCACTTGAAAGACAAGTTTCAAGAAAATTCCACGATACACATACATTTTCCCGGAAAAACCAACCACACTCAGCAGTTCAAGAGGCTGTGACGAAAATGTAACAAGCATATTTTTTGTGTAGTGGCTGCCAAAGAAAAACAAAACACAAAAAATGGGAAAAATAATACAACTTATGGGACATGTCCTGCAGCTTAAACGCTCACCACCATCTGATCCCAATCAATTTAATTGAATCTTTACATCCCCTGGGGGCAGGGCAAAACTTCTCGGCGGTGGGCAGTCTATTGCTCTTTAAAAGTTTTGAATAAGCATTTGAATTGAGGTCAAAGTTAAAGCGATTTCTAAGAATCTAGCGATGGACTTGCCACAAATAAAGAGCTACAGAAAAGCTAAGCTGTTAATCGTTGAAACAAAATTTATCAAAATACATGAATATACATATATATAAATATACATCATTTGTTTAACGCAACCACCTTTATTAAGGATGACTTTTAGCGAGATGATGCTCATAAAGTCTTTTATTCCATTATTTTTATTTAGGCTTTTCTTAAAGATTTCACCTTGTTAAGGGCGACTTTGTGGCATCCGCCGAGCTGCGAAAGCAACGAGCCGCTGCTTTTAGAGCGCAATTACATTTGTCGGCAGGGAAAGTCTATTAAAATGACGAGGTGGCTGGATGACTTGTTGCTAGGCGAGGCACCCCGTCGTCAGAGGGGCATCCCGTGGAGCCTATGACTCTTAGCACACCGTTCTGCGCCAAAGCTGCTGCAAGCAGCTAAACAGACAAAGGCGGATATAACATATTGTCGAAATGGCGTTGGGAACATGGCCAACATGCTTCTCAGATAAATCATAAGGCAAACATAATTTAATATACACCCTTTGCTGCGAGGCACGTTTTGTAGTGTGTAGTGTGTATGTGTAATGCGGCGAGCGTGTTAATCATATGACATGTATGTATGTATGTGCAGCCAAGCCGAATAATAAGCTTCAGCACCGTTAGCTGTGGCAAAGGTTACCAATGTGTTCAAACCCAACAACAACAACAACAGGGCCATGCCAAACAGTGACTAATGACTCTCTGCGCATATTATGCAGCCAGTTGTAAGCTATTTTAATTAAAGCCCCAAAAAATATTTGTCCATTAATAAAAATACAACAACACAAAGAAAAATGTGGCCGATGCTCATTACGTATGCGCTGAAATTTGCCAGTTCCCATCCCTCAGCTCGAAACCCACTTCCTTTCGGCTGAACATTATGCAAATTTCATGAGCATCCATTTGGTGTTCTGGTTCAGCTCCTCTCTCTATCCCTGCCTCTCTCTCTCTCTCTCTCTCTGTCTTCGGCACTGTGAACATAAATATTGACAAAGTAACGCACCGTTGCCGCCTTGCCTCGCCTAGAGGTCTCCAAGCTAAATCAACGGCTGGCATCCGACAAGAACACAGACTGACATGCAGGCGGGCCAACGGGCAGCCATGAGGAAGGCTCAAGAGCCTGTTGGGTCGTCCATTTCGGGTCGTAAAGCATTGCTATTCGTTTTGATTGAAGATGATTGAAGATGATTGCAAATGGCCAGTACGCCTACGCCATGCGAGTTTTCTGTTTGCCTCTACTTTGCTTAGCCATCTATTCATCTTGATTCTTGATGAGTCTGTGATCAAAGGTCAACTGTCAACTATGACCAGCAAATGAGACTGAAAATTTAATTCGAGTTTTTGACTAACTGTCAATCCATTTGAGAAACTATTTTATGTCATTAGTATTTAAAATTCCAATATGTCGAAGCGAGTGAGCATTCTCATGTCAGAAGAGATGGCTGCAGAGGGAGTAACTCCTCCATCAAGACGCTCATCAGCGGCATCGTTGAGAGCCAAAAGTCCGAGGAGTAGCTCGAAAGTTAGGCCCAGTGTAGATGTGAAAACAGAGAGTGAAACTAAGGTGAAAAGTGAACACGATGCGAATGCGAGCAGTGCGAGCACCATGGCGAAACTATCGATGACGGATCTGTTCTCGGATGACTGTGAACGCTATAAGAAGGATTGCTGCTGCTGCCACTGTGTGGCTGTGAGGAAGGCCTTGAGGCAGGCAGCATATCTGAAAACGCCGGAAGGCAAAGAGCGCACGCAGCTGAAGATGCATCTGAAGAGCTTCTTCATGGACATCAATGCAATGACCCACGTACGCCAGACGATCGAGGCGAGGCTGCATGGCGACAAGGAGCCGACACCTTCACCAACCAAAAGTTTTCCCATAACCATAACTGATGTAGAACCGATAGATGAGCATTGCATGTCCATAGATTGGTATCTGCACGATGACTCCATGGTGACGCACTACGAGATCTACGTGGACAATATGCGGCGAAAGCGCATATTCAATCCCTTGGCAACGAGCACAATACTCCTGGACGTGGACATGAAACGCTCGCACAAGATTCGCATGAGGGCGATGCCCAAAAAGTGTGCCAGCTCGAATACCGATCCCGTGGATAAACTAGTGCGGGATGTGTGCTGTGGTGGCCTAGATAACATCCTTAATTCCGACTATTTCTGTCAATGTGCCAACAAATCGAAAATGGAGAAAATCAAGGAGCAGTACAAGAGGAACTCCTGCCAGGTGCTGGTCGACTTCTGGAAGGACAGCGAGTTCTTTTACATACCACCCCTCTCTGCAGATTAATTGTAAGCCATCAATTTATCTCTCTTTGGTAATCCCTTGATTCAATTTGTAAATATTCCAAATTGTATTTAACTAAGTTGAAACTAAAATTCAGTTTAGTCGTTTCTAAAGATACTGATTAAGTTGTAACATATTTACATCGTTCAAATCGGAGCAATCATAATAGAAGAAAAGTTTTTTAGTGCCGCTCAAATGTGGAAGCTGCGTATCTGCCACTCAAAGACAAAACTTTCGCACTTGGAAATCAGCAACAGAATACTGAATCTGCTGCACTTGCAAATGAAGGAGCGAGGCGAATGTCTGCGAGAGATAGATAGCCAGAGAGAGAGAGAGAGAGAGAGAGAGAAAGAGTAAGATAGAGTAAGATAGAGTGAGGGGGAGACAACAAGTCATGTGTAGACAACTTCAGCTGTCGGCTTTATTTAAAAATTTATCATAATCTGGAAAATGTTTTCTTTACTTTTCTTTTTGTGGAATGGTGAATGAATGTTGCCTGAAGAGTGTGCGCCCATTTTATCAGTGGCCAACAGGCATTGGCATTGGCATTGGCATTGGCATTAGCATCGGCCTCGTCATCGGTGGAGTGGGGCAATTGATGCTGACGTTGGCGCCTACATTCGGTGCCCTCTGACGTGGCGTGATTAATTATTTGGCAAATATTTGAAAGGCCCCGAGTGGTTTCCATTACAGCGCAATTGCTTCTGTTTTGTTGATGATGTCGGCAGCATCGATCGTTATGTCTGAGCAATTTTACGCAAATACTTCAGGCATATACTCTATACATACATTTGTAGATATTCACATATTTATATATATATATATACACATATTTAATTAAGTTTTGCACTTTTGTTCAATCTTTTGAAGTAGGCGTTTGTCCAAATGCCAAAAATGATGTACATTGGCACATTTTCTATTTGGCATTTGTTTGTTTGTTTGTCTACGATAAACACGCAGCACTTATTGTACTTATAGAAATCTCAATTCAATTACTTTGATTACTTTCGAATACCCTCCGAAATACTGTAGGAGAGGTATTATGAACAAAGCATAAAGCAACTTGGCATATATTGTTAAGTATGCTTTTTCTGGATGTTTGACAGAAACCTTTTATTTTTGACGAGAAATGACGACAATGACGAGAGGCTTAATCGAACTAATATCCATATTTTCTCTTGTTTAAAATGTTTTTGATACTCGTCGAGCACTCCCTTACATCCTGCTTATATATTTTAATGCTTGGCCATTTGTCCCACGCGTCGTATGCGCTATTTTTATGGTCACATCCTATTAGTTTTAACGCTCTACATTTTGTAGACCGAGTTTTATGTGCTGCGTGCTGCGTGCTGCGTGCTGTTGCAAATATTTTAATTGATTCCTTGTTGTGGTTGTTTCGCCTTGTACGCCACGGTATTTTGCGTAAATATTTCTCTTATGTTACCAGGCCAGTTTCCAAATTGCTGTTTATCTCGAAATGTTTACAGCCCAATCGATCACGCACAGCCCGTTGCCAGCCAACAGGCAGCTGCAATAGTGCGTTAAATTATCCAATTTTGGTTGGCAAATCGAAAACACAAAGTTTTCAGTCACACACAAAGTTTAGAGCCCATTGAACCTTTTAATAACAAATTTCCCAGCACAGCGCACAAAACCAAAAAATACCAAAGAGCATACATCAAGTTCGGCACACATAATTGACATTCTTGCCTGTCGGATAGTGACAAAAAAGGAAGCATAAAGGATAACCTGTTGTCCTGGGCAAAAAATAACTGTCACGTACGAATAATACACCATTTGTGGGTGTAAACTGGTTATTAATATGAAAACTGTATGCAATGCAGCCAAGTGGAAAACTAAGACAAAACCAACAACATAAAAATAATGTGCAATTTTCAAGCGAAGCGGAAAATATTGAAATTGACTTTTCGATTAAGCGATGTTAAGACTAAAGAAATAATAAATTTCATAAATAAAAAACGTCGTTTTAAGTTTAAATAGCTGTGGAAGCTTTAGGAGATTCGATTTAAATATGCAAATAAAGGTTTTAAAGATTTTCGCAATATTTATGAGACACAAATACAGAAAACAATCTCAATTTATTTTGCTATTCAATGCTCAAGATTGAGGTAAATGGGTAATCAATAACAAATATCATGTTTACAAAACAAAAACAAGCTTATCGTTGATATAGCTAAATAGGTAAATAGGTAATCAATAATAAATATCCCTAGGTATATGCTGTTAATCCGATGTTATGCGGAGGATGCTGCATTGATGCCGTGGGCCTACATCTAGAATTTATTACACATTGGTTAACTGTGACACATTGTTCTCGCGGGGGCAATGATTTACAGTCGGTTTTACAAGAGTCTCTCAGCACAGCCTACGTTTGTTTTCCACTTCTGGCAATCTGTCAGCGCAGCAGACTCTGTGAAAAATCTAGCGAATTTCAATTGAAGTTCGCGTGGATTTTTTGTCGCGTTTTCGCGTTTGCTTTGGCCTCAAAAAAAAAAAAAACCAGAATGGGATGAAAAAGAGAAGAGAACAAACAAATGGTGAAATCTAAATGTGATTTTGGAATTGCTGCTGCATTGTTTATGGCGCGGTGCGACTTCACTATGCGTGTACCCCTGCAGCAGACCCAGCTGTGTGGCACACAAAATTGTTAAGGGAATTGTGGTGTGGTTTTCAGTGCAAGGAACTGCGGCAAAGGAAATACGAGCGTGCAGGCTTTGTTTGGCATTTTTCAGTTCATGTTAGCTAATTGGCAAATTCACTACCAATTTGGCGAAAATATATGGGGGCAATGGCTGGGAAGCAAGATAGCCGCAAGCAGCTCGCAAATTTATTGTCAACATAATTCAGAACAAATTCAATTTAGCGAAAAGACATTAACAACTTTCGGCAGCTCAAAGTAAATTACTTAGACACGATGAGAGAGCTGTGTTCTGTGCTGAGCCTGATAACAGATTCAGTTGCTGGAAGGAAGCTGATTTCCTGAGACGAGGGGTTAATTTGAGCATAATTTAATTATTTACTTTGCGGTCAATGTCAATATTTGTCTATTTCTTAACTCAATTTGCGCAATATAAATGCTTGAGGGCAAACCAAGTGCAGATTAGGCCAGAAAAGAGCTAAAATATGTTATATGGCCAAGTCTGCCATTATAACCCTTATCAAATCATTTGCATCAAATCGTATCCAAATTAAATTCTTTTTCTTCTGTTTTACTTCTTCACCAAATGATAAATGTAGTTCACTAAGTAAAATCACAGAGACTTACAAAAAAAAAAAACAACCACTAAATAAGCTCGTGCTATGTAACCCAAAAAAATATATTACAATAGATACAAAGATACAAAGATACAACATCTTTTTGCTGGCATAAATTCATTTTTGTTTTTGCGCATATCTTTTGCAATTTCAGTGCATTATTTATGGCAGTTGTGGTCAGTAAGGGGGCGTTGCGAACCACTCGACACGCCCACCTTGCTCGGGGCCAATGATTTTATGATAAATGAGCCAAGTTAATCATCAACTCGTTGTTGCTTGCTGGTGGAAAAGTGCTCGACGCAACTTCAAGCCAAGAAAAAAAGTCAAGGGCATTGCAGGTGGGTGGGAAAAGGGGAAAAGTCAAGAAAATTGTATAAAAAGTTTGTGTGTTTTAATGCAGGTGGCAAAAACGATGTTCAACTATTTATAAGAACGAGAGTGAAACGGTTATTCCGACGTCAATGCGCACTCAATGATGCTGTAAAGATTAAGGCAAAAATAAAGTTGGTTTTTGTGGACCAAAAAGTTTACTATAATTGATGGATATCGTGCTGCTATGAGATTAATGTTGTTGTAAACTTGAACCCACACATTTCGCTTTCAAAATGAACTATACTATATAGCTTATAAGCACTTCACAATTGACATTCGCATTAGCAATTGATAGAACCGACGAGGCCAAATCATTAATCACAGCTAAGTAAACGAAAGCGATGAAACACACTGATTTGAGATACTCCTTTTGTCAGGCCCCAAACAAAACACAGCACACAGGACACGCACTAAACAAAACACAACTCGGCACAACTCACGTATCTGAGCTTATGTAACACACATCAAATCCTCAGGTTGACTCGAAGCAGGGACTAGAATTACACACGTAGCCCAGGAGAACATTACCCGCATCAGCAGATTGAGAGACTATAACGCGCTTGCCGGCTCCATTTGCCATGTTGCATGACATCGATTGACAGGCTGTCAATATGCATGGCAAGCTCTTCATTTATCGACATATTCAGCCCATGCCTTGGCATTGACTTTGATTTTTGACTATACTGTCATTACGGCAGAGTGCTCGGTCCTCTTAGCTACTCTTCCTTCAACTGTCAGCTCTCTCGCACGCTCATCTTTTGCATTTATTTAATTTCCTATTTATGGTAAATCAGCAGTGGAACACTTACGGTTTGACTGACTGACTCTGTCCACAGCTGGCGCCACTCAAATGTTGAAATGTAATTGAATTATCATGATTGCTCTTGCGAATGAAGCTGATATGTGTTTTAATATGTAACTGCAACAAAGAAAAACCAATAAATAAAGCATATGTTATATATACATATATATATGTATATATTTATATATATATGCTTTATTTCATACTTATTCATCTATAAAATTCATTTTGAGAATGTTACCATCTCCCATCAGACATAACTTTGTTGAAACTGCGTCGATTTTCGTTGGAGTATGGTAATTTCAGATTAATAAGCAACTTCTATGAAGACTATAGCTATTAAATATTCAAGTCTTCACGCCTCTTCACTAATTATGCAAGCGCGCCCCTTTTTGGTCAAAGAGACAAACGAGCAGTCCTTTAAAAGCTGTTGGCATAATTGAGCAATTTGGCCAACGCCTGAGTCAAAGCCTGCGCATATGCCTCTTATGGTGAATCATTAATAACTGGCGTTAGCATTAATCAGTTTAATATGACGAATTAAATTAACGACTTTAAAGAGATTCTCCAAAATGTGTATAATCTCGTTTAAGTGAAATGCTGGAAATGGATGTAGCACGAGGGAACAACTCCAGTTCAATAATTAAATAATAAGTGGGTCAATGGGAAAGACAGAAAATTGCTGAAAAATACGAATGCAAGCAAACAAATGAAAACATCGAGGATAAATAATTCAAGTAAAGAAGTAAGAGAATAATAACGAGCTTTTCATGGCAGGGCCGGGCCAACTTTAAAATATGATGGGAGGCAGCAGCAGAGTGTGAGGCTTACAGGCTCATGAGATATGTGACTTTTAGTGCCAAAGTACAGCACAAATCCTTAAACCAGCCAAACACAAAATAAATGTCACAAAAGGATTTACAATAAGAAGATTGAGCGACTCGGCATTAAAAGGCCTAGTTATACATAAATCAGAACGAAACCTTTAAGTTAACAAAACGACAACCAAACAGAAGCAACCAAAATCACAAAAAAATGTTCGCTTCAAATTGCACGACTAGAAGTTACTCTGCTTAAAGTATGAACAGATAGCAAATATATATGATGATAATTATATATAATCTATGATAATTATGATCAAAATGAACATTTTTCAATGCCATTAAAGAGTTCCGCATTACTGATCGCTTTCCAGATAGCCTTCCACTGAGTGGGACAAATGATACCTCGCTTCAGTGATTTCCTGGGCACAGGGTATCAAAAACCGGAAAAACAATTTGAAGCAAAGTCTGCGAACGTATAAATATCAATTTACCCAACCTATCGACAAGTCGCAAGCGCCAAACGAAATGCAATATATTATTCGGTCCATATTCCGAAAGACAGACAAACAGCGATAAAAACACCTGATAAATACTTGTGCACATAAATGTTGGCCATATATGTATATAGTAAAGAGACGCCTGCCTGTCGACATTTGCAGGAGATACGATGTGATGTGAGGGCAGACACATTTGTTGCCAATTAAAATGCGGAACGGAGCCCAACCAAACGCCGGATATTGGGGATGCGATTCTATGGCCCATAAAAATGTGTACGCAAAAGTAATATCAGCAAACATCTAAGCAAAAGTTCCCTTAATAATTCCATTGATGACTCCAAATAAGATAAAAAGTTGCCATGTTAATTTTCTCGGTCTTGGTTATTCAAGATATGCAATATATACATACTTTTAAATGGTCACCCAAGAGATGACGAAGGGCCAAGTTTTAAGAAAACAATTTAACTTTGGACATTTGCCAGGCTCTCAAGTGTGTGCAACTTTAATAGGAGTATTCATTTGAGGCCTTATTAAAAACTGCTGAACTGTAAATATTAAACAGCACCGCTTCCTATTTGAGTGCTAATATAAAAGGGACTACGCGAACACCTGACAGGAAGTTGTCTAGGACTGCCAATTATAAACGTAATTGAACTTCTAGCTTCTCAAGGCATGAAACAAAGAGTCTTTCATTTGCTGGTCCGATGGTTCAAATTTCCGTAAGCAGAGTACGAATATTGTAATACATTAACCGAAGTTCTGCAGTTTGGGTTTTAAATTTTTGATACCTTATTACTTGAACTAATTAATTGTTGAAGTAGTCGTTTTGTGGCAGCAGTCCGGATTACTGGCATGCAGAGTCTTGGCACATGTACATACATATATAACTCATCAAAAAGTTGGCTAAAAAGCTTTCGACAAAGATTCGTTATTTACACTGAAACGATTATAAGCAAAAGTTTACCGAAGATTTTACCTCAAAAAGTTACGAAATGAAAAAGGCTTACAAGTAGTAATTAAAGCAGAAAGTTAGCTCATCCAACAAGCAAGAAAGAAAATCCCATTAAGGTGATGCAAGAATTTCTTTAATTTATGCCTAATGCAAATGATAAGTCCCAACAAAATGTTGCGTCCAGCCAACTTTAGTCCACTTCGAGAGCTGGAACAGTCCATTAACTTTAATCGCGTCCGCGCTATATACAATTTATAGTGGTTGCAAAAAGGACAGGTCGTCAAATGCTTCAGCGCAACAGGATGCAAATGAGTTACTGTAAAACGAACAAAATAAATTTGAATAAACTACTCAAATAAGAGAAGCAGCAACGAAAAAGTTTCTACATGAAAGATAAAGCTGAAAAAAAAAATGAAAAACTATTTGAAAATGGCATTATGTGCATTTACCAACATAAAATACTTTATATATTTAATACGAATACAGATATAAACATATTTGTGTGTGTGTGTTTGGTGTTGGCAGCAGTTTCAATAGGGCCACAAAAAAAATAATCAAATGATTGTCAAGCGCACACAAAATGTATATGAGACCCTAAGGCAAATGATGTACATTGTTACGCATACGCCACGTGCCCCGCGCGCCAATTTTATTAACCGCAGAAAGTTGGGCGTGTGTGGCTGCGAGTGAAACGCGACAGCAGCTAGACAATCAGCCAGGACCACAAATTCGCATATTTGTCTAGGGTTATCGTGTGGAAAATGAAGTCCGACGCCGCTGACATTTTGAACACCCTTAACAGATGCTTACGAAAGGTGTGAAATTATGTGATTATTATATGCAGATTGGATATGCAGAGGATTAACTGATTTTTACCAATCAACTGACTTCTTTTATAGTTTTAAAAAACTTTGGGGCTTTATCTTCGAAGATCTTAAGCCTGAAGAGGTGATTCAATCCATCAAATATATATTGCCTCAGAACTGCGATCCTGACTTTAACTCAATTCGCATATTCCTAGTAATTTTGTGTTGCCATAAAGTAACTATCATAAAGCGTTGCGAAATTTATAAGGTTATGAAAATACCTCCCGCAAGGGTATAATAAAGTAAACGCTGTTAACTTTTATCATCAAATTGAGCGAATGCTGCAATGCGGCGTATGCCTGATAATTTCCAATGCTTTTGGGGCGCCGCACAAAACAATTAGAAAACAAAAGGTACAAAAGCAAAGAATACAACAGACAAACATGAGCAGGGGCAACATTAATTAACCAAATTTGACGCTGCAAAAAGGGCAAGTGAAATGAAATAAGTTGAAAATGGATGAAGCTGATGCTGAGGATGAGGATGGGGATGAGAATGATAATGAGGATGAGAATGAGTTGCTGGCTCTAAGCAAAGTTGTCAGTGATTGCAAACGCTAATTGGCCACAAATGCTGTTGGTTTTAACTAGACTGGGTTGAGACTGTACTGCTGAAAGAGTTTGCGGAGTGATTGGACTGATTGTCTCGCTGTCAATCTGGTCACCATTTGGCTGACTGATTAACGTATGCTAATTTCGGATGGTGCACCAAATCGTTTGTCATTTGGATTGGACCCGAAACTGATTGAACTGATGGTAAGCGTGAACTGTGGGGATGGGCGTGGCGTGGCTTTTTGAAACAGACTTTATTGGCAATTCCAATTTGCACCATTCACTCACTTCAATTACATCATTTCAGTTTTCCCCGTTTGCTTATTTCTCATGGTTTTGTTTGGCTTTCATGGTTTTGGCCCTTTTAACCATAACTGTAAGCGGTGGCTTCAAACAAAATTATCTGCGGTCTCTCTGTTATTGTGTGTGTGTGTGTGGGTGAGTGTGTCTGAGTGAGTGTGTCTGAGTGAGTGTGTGTGGGTGTGTGTGTGTGGGTGTGTGTGTGTGGGTGTGTGTGTGTGCGTATGCGTATGTTATCTCATTTCAAAGAGATGCACGAAATCTCATTTAAATCATTCCATGTAAAAAAAATGGGGTTTGACGTTTTCCATTTCACAGATAATGCAGAGAGGAACACAATTTCCAAATTGAATTTTCGATCGTCAGCATAGCTCCTGTTTAATTGCTAGATAGCTTAAAATTTATTTACAAATTCTTAAAAAAAAAAAAGCATTTAAATTGTCATTAAATATTTGGGTGAATTTTGTATTGCTTCCATTGTAAATAAAATCGCAATAAATCGCATTTTGCTTCAGCTGCAGACAGTTTTCTGGCATAGCAATGATTAAATGCTTTGCACATGCAATTTGCTTTTCTCATTCAGAAAACAGAAACAGAAACAGAAAGTCTGCGAAAAGTTATTGTCGGAGGGGTTGCTCTGGCACATCATAACTAAACAAATATGAAAATTCGAGAATTTGCAATGCAATTGTTATTTTCATTGGACTCAACTTTGTAACGCAACAAAATAATTACACAAAATGATAAAAATCAACTTTTTCGATTGTGTGTCCAAAAAATAAATCTAAACGGTTCCAAATCAAGTATCATATAATGTCATGTAATCACAATCAGTAGACGATTTAATTGAAATCACGCTCAATATAAGTTTACAATTCAACTGATTTATATTAAGTGCCATCAATTAAGTCAGCACTTAAATAGTTGACATAACACTAATTAATTCCACACGAAGGCTTTTAGCGTTTGCTGCATTTATGCAAATTACATGGCGGCATCTAAGCCAGTGTCGCCCTGCATGCTAATCCAATAAAGGCAGCTTTTTAACTTTTAGCACTCAAACTAAAAGCAGCCAGCTCAACCGCAGTGCAAAATGTGAATTTCGAAAAATGTTGCATTCATTTCTAGCAAATGTGTTGAACATGCCAAAAATTGTTGGTTTTGTTTTTATTTAAAATAGAAAACTTTTGGGTGTTAAAACTTCAGCTAGCAGAAGCGCAGGGCGTCAGCTGTGTGTGTGTGTTGTGGCTAGCAATGATTTAAGCCAGGCTAAGCAAACATACAAATATTTGCACGTGCATTCCGATTGACGTACAAATGTCCAGCTGGCAAGAAAAACACTTTTTCAACTTACGGTTCACTCACAATCAACCGAACAGCTGGCTGCGTGTGGTTCGGGCATAAATAATTAAACCGATCAGTTTAGTTCTTTTAGACTTTATTTTTTTTTATCTATTTTAAACACTTGTCCATTTCAGCCGACGTAAACAGACTTGGCACACTTTTTAAAAGCGAAAGTCGACCCAAATGTTTATTTTTATTTGGCACGCGCAAAACAAAACGTTTTCCAAATTCTTCTCTTTTTTTGTATTTTTCTGAATTTTTCAAAATTATCTTTTCTGTGGAACTTGGCGCTTGACGGGCGACCAGCGACCGTTTTGGACGAATCCGTTTACAGGACTAACTGAGGCTGCCGGCGCCCGAGTGCGCCTAGCCCCAAAACCATCCACAATGGGCAGAAAAGCGCGCCAAACATACAATCCACAATGAACACCACCAAATGGAAGCCACCACGTGTGCCAGTCCAAAGAGCGCAGACGCTGCTGAAACATATATAGAGGCATGCCCACTTTACGCGGACGCCAGTGTCGCCATTGGTGGATTGTATTCATTTTTAGTTGTGGGCGCTGTTTGGACAACTGTTGCTTTTTTATTTACTTTTTTTTTGTGAATCGAGACAGTTTCCATTCATGATTTTGTTGCCAATGTGCACTTGTTTAGATATATTATTTAACTGCTTGTGCTGCTCACCTATTTTTTGCCAGCAATTATTTTTTCTTCTCTAAATTTCAAGTCACGCATGAAAAGACAATTTTTCTGCGATTTCCACTTGAGAGCGTTAAAGAAGGCGGTTTGAGGCATTGATTTGTCATTAAACGTAGCAAGGAGAGGTTGCCCTTAATAGTCAGCATATATAGGACTTCAAAATAATTGATGTGCTCACGAAACATTTATAATGACATTGCAATATTTTCTAAGTGTCATATTAAATTTTGATCAAGGAGCTGCTTATATATCTATATCCAATATATATTTCCAAAGTAAATTTCACATTTTATATTGAGACTGCTGCCCAAATTGATTAGTTTTTCATATATGCAATGCGATATCATATAATGTTTATTTTGGACTTCAACTCATAAATACAATGGAAATTTATGGGAACGGAACACATAATTGTAGGTCCCTATTCCACACATAGTCCGGCAGGCACAGTGGTGTTGTTGTAATGAATGGACACAACGGCGACCTCAAGAGGCACATTGTCAGAAATAAGGTGCCCTCTGCTGCGGGTGCACTGATCACCATCAGAATGGCCACAACTGCCAGATAGACAAGGAACTTGGGAGGCATCGTTGTAACTTTGTAGTATTCCCTCGACGTTGCTGCTCTCAACTGACTTTTTTCTGTAACACTGTGCACTATTTATATGGTTTCCATACAACACATTGTCTATTTACTGATACTAGAGCAAAATGTTTACTAAATTATACATTGTAAGCGATCACGAGTTAAATGTGCAACTCAAAAAGCATTCACAAGTCGGCTGAGTATCAATATTTAGATTATTCAATTCAATAGTCGCCTTACTCCAATTTAAATAACATGTGTGTGTTTCTTATAGGGTTTAGAGGTTCAAATAGACCCAATAAAAACAATGCCCCTAAAACATTTCAATAAAATAAAATATGATTAATACCTACAAATATCAGTTTTCATGCACCTGTGCTTTATTTGGCAAAATCAGTGAATTATACCTTGAATATATCTTCGTAAATAAGTTAATAGCCAGCTAGGATTATATATTATTCATACATTTTTTTTCAGTGTAACCAAAACGAACACTCAATTATATATACGAATACAAGCAGGGGATGAACTAAAACTAATAAAATAATAATATTTACTTATGAAGCAGGTTGCTATTTGATCTGATACAAAGTATTTGGCTCGAGACATTTGTGCAAACATAATATTGATGTTGTCATAGTGCATCGGTCCATTAAAAATCATATAAATACGTCCCATCACTGCCGAGCAGCAACAGATCGTCCATAGCTTCCACGATGACTCCCAAGTTCCTAATCTACCTATCCCTGGTGGCCATGCTGGTGGTCTGCAGCGCACCTGCAGCCGAAGGAACATTTCTCGTTTTCGCCTGCCTGACTAGATCACCTTTATGTCCATACAGCTCCACCACTCCAAGGTGTCCTGGGGCTGCTTCGACATATAACCCGTTAACTAGAGTATGTGAATAGGCTGCCAAAGGCTGCGTTGGAATGGATCAATTTGTATGTCCTGGCATCATATGTGCAAACGGAATCCACAAACAATGTATTATTTTGAATTGTGTTTAATATAAGCTGCAACATTTTGTTATGAATTTACAACTTTTTTGTATTATTCAGTGTATAATAGATTAAAGTCAAAATATAAGTATATTCAAAAGTTTTCCTGGTAAAACATTTATTTCGAATAAAATGCATAAATGAAATTGATGTTTAACTCTGATTTAAATGTAAGCAGCACATAGCAGCCTTTTAGGTCATTTGCATTTGACTCACTTCTCTATGGCCTGAACTTGGCCAGAATGAAATCCAGTTTGGCATAATTTACCAACTTTGGCAGAGCTTTTTCTAATGCGCCCGATTAACTGTCAATCCGAGTTTGTTTGGCTTGCGTCTCGTTCAGAGTGGGCTCAAGTGAAATCTATTTAAATTTTTCTGACTTTCATTCGTGTGACTGAGCATCAAATTAAATTTTGCATTGAATTGCGTGCCTACGCATATTCAAATTTGGTTAGGACTATTTGTGTCTGCTGCCCACTCAACTTGCCCGCCGTGGCACGCAACATAGGTATTATGAGAATAATTATGCCAAAAAACAAGCAAGCAGGCTTCAGGCCATTGCCAGCATTTATAAGGAACAAAAAAAGTTGCTATAAATAGCGAAAAGATCAGTTCAGAAATCTTAAAGTTAAATTAAAGTTAACTCAAAAGTTGACTTCTTTTGCGTTTTTACTCACATCGACCGCATTTTTTTGGGAACTTTATCTATAGGACTAAAATCTATAGCAGATAAAATGGCAATACTATCCACATGTTGCATGTGCTCCGCTCCGGCTGCAAGTCACCTCCTGGTGTGCAAATGATGACTATACGCGGGAGTAGGAGTAGGCAACGGTTCAACCCACGCAACCACACAGAAAGTGACGAATGAGTGATGCTTAATTAATTTGCCATTTGTGTGTTGACGTTGGAGTTAAAGCAAACGTTAACATAACACTCTAGACACAAGTTCAAACAAACTTTTTGAAATGAATGGGAAGCTATCTGCCAACAGCTGCAACAGCGACTTGTTTGTCCACGTGGTGTTGAACCCGTTACACCATCTAAATTAACCCAAACCACCAAGCCAAAAAAAAAAAAAAAAGGAAAACAAATTTTAAAGTATACAGATATTTTGGCAGCTGCGCCCGAAGTAAGGCAATTTTGTAACACGGCTAAGAATTCTTTGGATACTTCGTCGAGTACAAATTATAATTGGATTTTGTACACTCTTTAAACACTGACCATTTCGTCCCTTCAAATTGTCCTTCTCTGTTCTCTGTGCCCCAATGATGGGAAAATCCTTTCTAAACCATTTAAAGCCATCATTTTTTTTAGTTTGCTTTGCGATTTCCCTTTAAACTGAATTAGTGCTGATTTCAACCATTTTAAATGATTATAATGTTAGGGCGAATCAAACATAGTAAAATAAGTGTATGCTAAATTTTGGCTAATTATTCGTAAATACCAATCGATAATACTGATCAATACAAATCCATAAAAGTATAACACTCAAAAATCAACTGTAATTTTCCAGAGATATACAAATTACTAGAACCCCGCATAAAATGTATTTCATCGATTCTCTGGGAAGCTTATAATTCTAAGTTGTCGGACAAACTCATATTTAATTTACGCAACTACTTAGGAATTCAATTGCGAAACAATTGCCGCGTGTTCCTATTTGATCTAATACAAAGTATTTGGTTCGAGACATTTGTGCAAACACAACATTGATGTTGTCGTAGTGCATCAGTCTTCCAAAACCCATATAAATGCGACCCTGCACTTGAGAACAGCAACAGATCGTCCATAGCTTCCACGATGACTCCCAAGTTCCTAATCTACCTATCCCTGGTGGCCATGCTGGTGGTCTGCAGCGCACCTGCAGCCGAAGGAACATTTCTCGTTTTCGCCTGCCTGACTGGATCACCTTTATGTCCATACAGATCCACCACACCAAGGTGTCCTGGGGCTGCTTCAACGTATAACCCGTTAACTAGAGTATGTGAATAGGCTGCCATAGGCTGCGTTGGAATGGGTCAATTTGTATGTCCTGGCATAAAATGTGCAAAAATAATCGATAAACAATTTAAAATTGAAGTCCGAAATAAATATATAGCATTGCATTGAATTGAAATGATATTGTTTATAAGTAATTTTATGTTGCAATTTAAGGAAAGCTTTACTTAACATACAGAAAAGAAGGAGTACAAATTCTATAAAATGGATAATCGCAATCAATTGAGAATAACAGCATTTACCTTGATGAGAGATGTAAATTTTCTTTTAAAATCATTGCGCCTAAAAGCGGGCAACAAAAGTTTTTTGTGTATTGATTTTCTGCTTGGCGACCGCAACAGCCCCAACGCAGAGCCTCTTCCTAAGGCCCCAGCCAAATGTAAGGTCAATGGAGTCCTGTTTTTCAATCTAAGTTCTCATCCCTTCATTATTCTTTCGTTTTTGTTCACAGCTGTTATTTGCAGGCGATATTTTTTGTTTGGCTTGCCATTCAACTAATTAAATGGCAATTGATTTGTATGAATTGCAATTGTCCTGCCTGTGTGTGTGTGTGTGTGGTGTTGGTGTTTGTGTGTGTGGGTGTGTGTTTGTCCCTTTATTGGTTTCGCATTTTTCAAGGCATTTGTCAATAGCTTACAAGCATTTAACAGCCACTTTCTTTTGACTCTGGCTGCATTAAAGCGTCTGTGAATAATTTATTGATTTTCATTTTGAATCTGAACTTTTTTAAATTGATGGCGTTCCGTTGAATACTGGCCAAATAGGGAATTTATCTGAGTTGACAAACATTCCAAACGAATTCTTTATAATTAATAAATAGATTTATCATCTTTATTCTTTTTTCTATTTGATTTCCTTTTAATTTATGGTAGATTTATCATCTTTATACTTTCTTTTTTCGATGTTTGACTTGAAAGGCGCAATAATTAAGTAAGTAAAGTTAATTATGTAATTATTAGCTTACGAAATTAAAGTACCCAAGACTGGTGGAGCATTTTTTTGGCAACCAACCTTTTCACTTGTTATGTATGAAGAAATCCGAAATCTTTTCACCAGTCCGTGGGGACTTCGATTAATTGCCAATGTGCTGGAAAGCGCCAACAAATTTGCGGCTTCTGCTGACGAAATGTTAATTTTTTGGAGTACAAAGTGAATAGCTCTATTTGCATAGATGAGTCTCTGTCTGTCTGTGTTTTATTCTAGCAAATTTAATTTTACTGATTAGGGTCGCCTTTGCATTCACTACTTGGCTCGCAGAACACTCTTGCTGCTCCGTCTTTTGGGCCGGAAATGCGCCGCTGGCATGTGTGAAATATATTCAAATGTTTTCGAATGCAATCAAATTGAGTAAAAGTATTCAAGGGGGATGCCAATTTACATGGGAATGCTTGAATTGAAGTGTTTTGCGTGTCAAGGTCTCAAAATAGAATGCATAAATTACCAATTAATGTCGACCACAAGCAAAGATTTCAAAAGATATGTTTACAAGTTTGCTGTGGATTATATTAAATTCAAAGGCTTTAGTTTCAAAATAGAAATCATTTTTGGAACGAGGCAAGGTAGCAGCAGCAATAGAAACCAATTATTAAGGCAATCGGAGCATTAGCTGGACTTAATCCCAAATTATCCGAGCCTTATAGCAATTTACTCAATCAGTTAATATTTAACAAGCTGAATAGAGTTTAATAAGAAATTTCCTTAAGTATTTTAAAGTTGAAGTATTTAACTCAAAAGGACCATGTAAAATATTTGTACAGCTATTAAATTTCGAGAAAAACCATGCACACCTTTTTTTGGGATTCAGAAAGCTGGATCTGAGAGGTACGCAGTGAAAAGTTGTGCTAAGCTGAGTTAAATAATTGGTAATTCAAGACGACAATGTCATTTGCCTTTTGCCAACTACAACAATAAGTATCATAACAAAAACAACAAAAACAAAAGCAGCTGTTAATGTGGTCATTGTTCATTGAAACAGAGTCGAGTTCTGGATTGGGTTTGGGCTTGACTTTGAGTTGGGGTTCAGCTACTAAAATTATACAACACAATCACGTAATGTAAAAGCTCTCGTCGAGGTGACCTGGCTTTCATGAGCTTTACACTTAATTACTGCAAATAACTAATGCCCAAAACTTTCTTCTTTCTCTGTATATCCACTTTCGGCCACTTTCGACCACTTTCCTCTAGTGAATTTGAGCGCTCATCGAAGCAGAAGAACTTTTGTTTGACTTGTTGACTCCACTCGATGGGCCATCCATCGTGCAACTAAATGTGGCCACTTGTTGTCATCTGCATTGTAATTAATATAATTACGTATTTATATAAAGCTAGCCAGGCATGGCCAATGAACTTGCACCCGAACTCCATTAGTCACGGTTTATTTTTAAAACAACAGTCGCTAATGCTATCTGCATTTCTCACATAACCCAATAATTACACAATTGATTGCAATACGCTGCAATACTTTGAGTCCTTTGTTTTTATATACCCATAAGTAAATATAGTTTTATTTACTTTCTTAACACTTGTCTAACTGCAGCTGCCCATTACAATCTGAAAAATATTTACATTGTAAGCAGCTACTAGTTAAAAGCAGTTGTTTTCAAAAGTAAGCACATAATAGTAATTGCTTATGTTACTGTTAAATAAGAAGCGACAAACGATGTACTTAAGGAACACCTTATTTCTCATTTCTCATTGTGCATTGTAAAGCACTCGTTTTATGTATTTCGCTATACGAGACTATATTATAACAGCAGTTGCTATTATAGTTGAGCTATGACTTGCTGTGCAAACTCACGATAGATTATTTACAGTGTTATTGGTTCCATAAGTATTTCGAATCATTCACACAATGATTAGAAATGTCTTTTGAAGATGTTTTAAACCAAAAGTATACCCTGACTTTTGATATTTGATTTAACTACAGTCGACATATAATAATCAAATTTGTATTCTTCTGCCCGTAGACAACTTTAATATATTCCTCGTTTATTAGTTAGCTATTAGGGTGTGTTCAAGTTGAACAAGCAGACAAAGAAAATGACCATCGACTCAACAGCTGGCGAGATAAGGAGCAACAACAAGGACACCAGTAGCAAGCAGCGAGACAGAGTCAAGCACTTCATGTTGTTGCACTAACTTCAGACTGCGTAATTCACTCTTATATGTGGCTTTTAATACCCTGTACTCATTAAAAATGGATATAATTAAGTTTAGCAAATTTGTGTATCAATCATAAGGAAGCATGTTTGATCAGCATCAACAGCCAAATCAAATTAGAATATCTTGGATTCAGGGTATCTCCCAGTCGAGCTCTCGCGACTGGTGCACTCTTACCTGTTATAGCCAGAGAATATTTGAACAGCTGCGAACAGTTTGACAGGCGCGTTGACGCTGTCTTTGACCCGCATTAAATAGCCATTAACGTTGGCAAAATAATATTGACCCAACCCAGTTTATTAAATAAAGTTCCAGCAACTGACTAATTAAATCAATTTTGCGTGTAAGCAAGACTAAACCCAATTATGCACAGCAGTGCGTCTGATAATTTAAGTAAATTTTGCTTATTTGCCATTTGCATTTGGTACATTATCCAAATATATTTCAAATTAAATTGCGTAATTGCGTCTCCGACTGTTTAGTTGTGTGCGTGTGTGTGTGTGTGTGTGTTTGTAATCGGTTTACAATTTTGCAGCCATGTCAAATTGGCCAAAATTTGATATTCAAATTAAGATAAATGTATTTGGCCTCAATTGCATTATGTGTCATGCGTTGATGTTCACCGATTATGTGAAAATTATATAAACTCAATGGGATTAAGCTAAATGTTTATTTCCCATAATTACTAGAAAAAGCCTATTCTCAAATTTAAGGCCTGTTAGTTGAGTTTTTTTTTGCGTATGTTGAGCTTATTAACATTTCCTGAAATTAAAATATATATTAATGTATTTTATTATCATGCTGATCTCTCTTTAGCCTTGATTATACTCTTTCGACAGCTGCATCTGTAAATATCAGCTAGTCTCTCTATATACCGAAGGACCTTCTTACTATATGCCATACATACATATATATATGAGTTTAATTGGACTCGCATCGTTTGCAAAAAAGTTGCTTTGTGCTGGCTGCGCATTCTTAAATAAATAATTAGCAAAAATTATGAAGGCCAGACAGCAAGCTGGCTAACTTCTATAATGCTTCAGTGAATCCATTTCAGGCCCAAGCTGCTGTGGAGCCTTTTAGCGGTCCTTAGCATTGTTTTGTTTCATTTTTGGCGCATCGCCTCAATAAGCTCCTGTCAATTAGTCGTGCAACAAAAATTCGTTTCCTGGCCCTGCCGCATTTTGATTGAAAGCGACAGCTGTGAAAAGTTAGCAACTTTGATTTTATTATTTTTTGTTTTTAATATATTCCTAATCTCTTAATAATTTAATATGCTTAAAACTGTATTATAAAAAAAATTATATGCTGTGTTAGAATCGCAAGGACGAAATCCATCTAACTGCCATCCAAATCTGCGTCTAAATAAGAAATTTGTATTGCAGTCTTAAAGATCCATAATTTCCATGAGTAAAGCACATAATTTCACGATCTCTCTCCTTCTCTCTCTCTCTCTCTCTCTCTCTCTCTCTCTCTCACACACACTCTCTCTCTCTCTCTCTGTATCTCTCCCTCTGTCTCTTTCTCTAATAGCGAGAACTTTTATGAATGCTGTCAAATAAGTATATGTGACAAATATCTGTCAAATACGTAGATGTGACAAGGCAAACTTTGTTGTTTTTTTGACAGCCTCAACTGACAATTAGCACGATTTTCATTCACAATTCGCAAGTTTGCCATGCGTAAACAATGACAATTTGTTACGACGGAAACGGAAGTGCGCATAGCGGAGTGTGTTGGATGGAAGGTGACTTTGAGGGGAAAGTGGGTGAAGCACTTCATTTTTAACCGGAGATTTGCATATACTGTTCAAAATGTAAATAAACATTTTATCTTGATAAGTATAACACTAGCAGACGATGCGTGGGCTTTTGTTGTTGTTGTTTTTTTTTTGTGGTCTCAGTTACTTGACAACTGCGTCATGTAAAAGCGACGAACAAAAGAAGCGACGCAGTTTAGAGTAACCCTGGGCTGCAGCCCCCTTTTCACCCTATTCCACTCATGTGTGCATATTTTTATATACTTTTTTTGTCTTCTTCCGTGTTTTTGTGGACACGCGCCGCAGGAGCTCATGAATAATGCAGCCAGAGCAGAGCAGAGGCAGACAGTTGAGATGATAAACAAGCTTTCAGTTTAGTGTTTATTCTGCATTGCATTTTTGCTGGCGAACAATTAAAGTCAAATAATGTTAATGCCAAGCGACAGCTGCTGCAACCAAATTATGCAAATTCAAAGTCTTTTGATAAGGGTTTTATTCCAAAACAGACTCCACTCAATCCACTTCATTCCACTCATTCACGGAAATGTGAATCATTTGACAAGAGAGCTTAGCCAACGAAGAGACAAAAAAATATATAAAAAACAGCCATTAGCTAAACGAAGCGTGAATTGTGAATGGTCTTATGACGTATAATTTCTTAAGAGAAACATGAACAGATGGCTATTGCAATTGACAATACAAATCTTTGCTACGTTTTTTATGTTGCCTAGGTCGCATAAAAAATCTTTTCAAATTTTTTTAGAGCTGCATAAATAATATTAATCATAAACTGGTTAAGATGCCGTTTAATGAAGCCATGTAGGCTGTGTATCGAAAGACTGAGGTTTCCGCATCTTTATCTTAAAATCAAAACACAATTTAGCCATCAATATGTACTTTCGGCAGTAAAGAGACGTTTTCATATTGAAATTTTCATCAAGATACGACGTGGCTTTAATTGAATTTTGCAAAAATAATTTTGCAACTTCAGAGTGATTTGACAAAGAGTTTGTTTTCATTTTTCAAAGTGTCATCCGACTGCTAAATAGTAATATTAAAATCTCATCTAACAATCAGATTATCATTTACAAGAATGCAATTAAAATAACACGTTTTGAAGTCTTAACCCAGCCTACTCCATCAATTTGATGAACAGAGTATAATAAATCAAACAAATCGCCCGCCCATTTTTATAATTAACTGTGCGAAAGTAAAACAACCAAAAATGTAACCGAAAATTCGCACTTTAGTGGCGTGGGAAGCATACCAAATGAAAAATCTTCCCTTTCGGGTCCCTTGCGGCTAATTAAAGTAATATTAACTTGCCACAAAGTGAAATGTAATGCCAGCTAGCAAAGTGAGTTAAGTAAAGAATTTTTGGTGCAGAATTTTTATAATAAGTATCACTTTAATTGCACAATCAAAAAAAAAGCCAGATATTGAATTAGTCATACTATTATCTAATCTATCTACCATTAATATCTCAATCAGGTAAAATGCTTGCAGCGCTTGAAAGCTTGCAAAAGCTTTTGATATTTCATTTGTGGCGAACATTAATGATTCAAACGATGCCTAATATAAGGTGCGTAGGCAAGAATGATTTTAGGGGGTTGCTTTAAAAAAAATGTATACAAAAAGAATAAGTTTAATCAAACCCCATCTTAGTATCATTCAACATAAATAAATAAAATTCCTTTTAAAAATAAAAATATAGTAAATTTAAATAACTCACAAATATTTTTATAAAAATAAAGAACAAGTTTCATAATAATATTATTATTATTTAATCTTTTCAATAATTGAAACAAATTTTCCACCAAGACAATCGTTTTTTGAATGCGCCCCCTGAACTAAGCCACTGACTGATAATCGATTTCATTTATTTACCAAGCGCTCAGCTTTGAAAGCTTTGAGCTTTGCAAAACTTTCGTTTCACAAAAAGAGCGCTTTTCGGTTTAAGCCTTTAAAATGATTTCCGTTGTTATGAAATGTATGCATTGAAAGTGCTTATAAACGCATCGCACAATTGGGATTGTTATAGAATGTTCGAGAAATCGTTCCAAGCGCCCCAAATGTAAGGGCAATATTTTAATAATTCGAGTCAAGTTTAACAAATAAATTATATTGAAAATGGTGAAGTTCTCGCTCGACGAAATACGTGGCTTAATGGAGCAGCGGCGTAATATACGCAACATATCCGTTATAGCACATGTTGATCATGGTAAATCGACATTGACGGATTCTTTGGTCTCCAAGGCTGGCATTATAGCTGGCGCCAAGGCGGGCAACATGCGATTCACCGACACACGCAAGGACGAACAGGAGCGATGCATTACGATCAAGTCAACGTATGATAAAAATGATAAAAAATAATAATATCTCAAATTATCACTAATCATTAATCCCAATAACATATGCAGTGCCATCACAATGTACTTTGAGCTACAGGAAAAGGATTTGGAACTCATTACACAGACGGATCAACGCGAAAAGGACACAAAGGGATTTCTAATTAATTTGATAGACTCACCCGGTCATGTGGACTTCTCCTCGGAGGTAACGGCTGCTCTGAGAGTGACCGATGGTGCTCTCGTCGTTGTCGATTGCGTATCCGGTGTCTGCGTGCAAACGGAGACGGTTCTGCGCCAAGCGATTGCGGAGCGCATTCGACCCATTCTCTTTCTGAATAAAATGGATCGTGCTCTGCTCGAGCTACAACTGGACACGGAGGATCTATATCAAACATTCCAGCGCATTGTGGAGAATGTAAATTTGATAATTGCCACCTATAACGATGATAGTGGACCCATGGGTGAAGTATCCGTCGATCCCGCGAAGGGTTCCGTTGGCTTCGGTTCGGGTCTGCACGGCTGGGCCTTCACACTCAAACAATTCGCCGAAATGTATGCCGATAAATTTAAGATTGATGTGGGCAAACTGATGAAACGGTAAGTCAACCAAATTGTTTAAGATTTTCTTTTATGCAGTAATAATACGAGTAATAATTTATATATTTTTGTAACAATAACTTAATATCATTTTATGCAATTAAATTTAATTACAGACTTTGGGGCAGCAATTTCTTCAACACGAAAACGAGAAAGTGGCAAAAGCAAATGGATGCGGACAGTAAACGATCATTTTGCCTATACATATTGGACCCCATTTACAAAGTATTCGATGCTATAATGAACTACAAGACGGAGGAGATAGCTGGCTTGCTGGAGAAGATCGGTGTAAAGCTGCAGCCGGAGGACCAGGATCAGCAGGGAAAGGTGCTGCTGAAGACCGTGATGAGAAGTTGGTTGCCGGCTGGAGAAACGCTGCTGCAGATGATCGCCATCCATTTGCCGTCACCTGTGGTGGCGCAAAAGTATCGCATGGAAATGTTGTATGAAGGTCCACAGACCGATGAGGCTGCGGTCGCCATTAAGAACTGTGATGCCGATGGACCACTGATGATGTACATCTCGAAAATGGTGCCCACATCAGATATTGGAAGATTCTATGCTTTTGGCAGGGTGTTTGCCGGCAAGGTATCCACTGGGCAGAAATGCCGCCTCATGGGACCCAACTATGTGCCCGGAAAGAAGGAAGATCTGTGCGAGAAGGCCATCCAGCGTACAGTTTTAATGATGGGTCGTAATGTGGAGGCCATTGAGGATGTGCCAGCGGGCAACATTTGCGGTCTAGTGGGTGTGGATCAATTCCTGGTCAAAACGGGCACAATCACAACGTTCAAGGAGGCGCATAACATGAAGGTCATGAAGTTCTCCGTGTCACCCGTTGTCCGAGTTGCTGTTGAGCCCAAGAATCCTGCTGATTTGCCCAAGCTAGTCATCGGTCTGAAGCGTCTGGCCAAATCCGATCCGATGGTGCAGTGCATCATTGAGGAGTCGGGTGAGCATATTATTGCCGGCGCCGGTGAATTGCATTTGGAGATCTGCATCAAGGATCTGGAAGAGGACCATGCCTGCATTCCACTGAAAACATCCGATCCTCTGGTATCTTATCGCGAAACCGTTTTGGATGAGTCTAACCAGTTGTGTCTGTCCAAATCGCGCAACAAACATAATCGTTTGACCATGAAGGCTCTGCCCATGCCGGAAGGATTGCCAGAGGACATTGATAATGGTGTCGTAACAGCCCGGGATGAGTTCAAGAAGCGTGCACGTTACTTGAACGAGAAGTACGACTATGATGTGAGTGAGGCGCGCAAGATCTGGTGCTTTGGTCCTGATTGCAATGGACCCAACATCATTGTGGACTGCACGAAGTCGGTGCAGTATCTGAATGAGATCAAGGACTCGGTAGTTGCCGGTTTCCAGTGGGCCAGCAAAGAGGGCGTCCTGGCCGAGGAGAATTTACGTGGTGTGCGCTATGATATACACGATGTAACGGTGCATGCGGATGCAGTGCATCGCAGTGGCAGTCAGATTATTCCTACCACACGGCGCTGTCTATATGCCGCAGCAATCACAGCGAGTCCTCGCCTTTTGGAACCCGTTTATCTGTGTGAAATTCAGTGCCATAATTTGGCCGTTGGTGGCATCCACAAAGTGCTGAGTAGACGACGTGGTCATGTCTTTGAGGAAGCCCAAGTGCCTGGCACACCCATGTATATGGTCAAGTCCTATCTGCCGGTTAACGAATCCTTTGGCTTCACAGCCGAACTGCGCACCAATACACGTGGTCAGGCATTTCCACAATGTGTGTTCGATCATTGGCAAATGTTGCCCGGAGATCCCTACGAGCTCAACAGCAAACCCTATCAGATTGTGCAGGACACGCGCCTACGAAAGGCTTTAAAACCAGGTATACCCGAACTTTCACTCTACTTGGATAAATTGTAGAGAGAAAATCAGTGATCCTTAAGTTGATTCATGACTGGTTTTTAAATTAATACTCTTTATTCCACTCGTTTTATTTTAATGTATTTATTCAATAACCACTTTTAAGCACTTTTGAGATATATAGTGATATGTATATTCATTTTATCATTTTAAGTTAACTAATTTTGTATTTTAATAAATTTATTTTATTAAAATCACACAACACTGCAATATTTTTTTTAAAACTAAACATTTTGGCGCCTTTAATATGGATATGTCATCGAGCTTTCCAAAAGTATCGTTCGAATGCGCACAGCGATAGCAAACCTATGCTTAAACAGTGTTGTAAATGCTGGCACCGGCACGCGAAGTCTGGGAGTTGCTTTCATAACATTCAATATAAGTTAAATATGTCCGCTGTGGAACAGGATCCCGTCGAATTGATGCTAAAGAAAACCGGCTGCATTGAGCTACACTACAAGGTGCAAGAGTGCATCGCTGAGACGGGTGATTGGCGAATGTGCCAGGGCAAGGTGAAAGAGTTCAAGGCGTGCATGCAAAAATATGTGGATCAGCAGACCAAAAAATACGCAAATGTTAAATAGAATCGCACAGAAAATTGTGAGCAGAAGTTTCACCGCTGGAACAACAACTAAACTGGCTCTCATAGTACGCGGCGATCTCAAGATGGGCAAGGGCAAGACGGCGGCTCAGTGTGCCCATGCGGCAGTCATGTGCTATCAAAATGCGGCGCAGGGTAGCGAGGCACAGAACGCAATCCTCAAGCGCTGGTGCCGCATGGGCCAGCCAAAGATTGTGCTGCGTGTGGATAGCTATGAGCAGCTAAATGTATTGCAACTGCAAGCGGAGCAGGCAAATCTAATCGCTGCTCTGGTGAGGGATGCGGGGCGTACACAACTCGACGCCGGCACAGCTACAGTTTTGGGCTTAGGCCCGGCAAACGCCAGCGAACTGAATAAACTAGTCGCTCACTTGAAACTCTTGTAAATGAATATGTCAAATTATAATTTCTTTATGTACATATATGTAATTAATAATAATAATGAAAACAGCAACAACCCTTCAGATTAGGTTGTCTTCTTACCGCTTGACATTGTCGATATGGTTAAGGACACCGCTTGGCCAAACATTTCCACTAAATCGGATGTGACACGTTCCGTTATTTGACGCAATTTACCATTGGATTCACCACAAATTAGACGCTCAATGCGCGGCGTGGGACACTGCACTAAAACTGAGGTGTAAACCACATCTGTAAATTATAAAAGATGTTGATTATGACCGACTAGCATTTACCCTGTAACCAGCTGAGAATAGAACTACGAAATCTTCTGCGCTTAAGCCATTCCCAAATGGATAAAGGGTAGCTAAATACATACGCTTCTCCACATTGTAATACTCCAGTTCGCACTTGAGATTATAGGGTATTTCCTGTGGCAGATAGTCGAGCAGGCGAGCACGCACGCTCTCTACAATCAGGGATTCGGGTGATTCATCTGTATAAACATTGGCCGCAAAGCGCCAGCTTCTTTGTTTTGCTGCGCCAATTAAATAATCCTGCAGCTCTTGCAGTCCGCTTCCCGTCAACGAGGAAACGAGAAAGACATCATTGAAATGACTCCAATTGGTTTCACGCTGATTCAAAGCCGGCCCCATTGTGGCCAACTGTGTTTCACTTGGAGCCACCGTCTTTTTGGTCTTGAGCAGCGTATCATTTGTCAGCGTCTTAATTAGATCCAAAAGCACACGCTTCGATTTGAGGGCATCGATTTTGTTCAGTATCAAAAAGCTAGGCAACTGTGCGTAGGCCTTCAATGTGTCCAGCACTGTGGGATGCAATTCCTTGCGAGTCCAGCTATTTGAGGCATCCTGCATGACTGCAATGATATCCGCATGTTGGATGGCATGGCGATAGGCGCTCTTAAAGCTCTGCTCCAAATTATGTTTCCTTATCTCACGCTGTGTCACCAGCCCAGGTGTATCATAGAAGACCAACTGCGTCTGCCCACTCGTCAAAATTGCAGTGTTCGCTTTGCGTGTCGTATGCACCTTGGCGGATGTGGGGCAGACCTAAGAAAAACATCTTTAACTGAGTTGATAATAGTTAGTTTCACTCACCTTGTGATTGATGATGTTGTTTATCAAAGTGCTTTTGCCTACATTTGGCACTCCGATGACGGCTATGTGAAGCGCTCGCTGCTGCTGCGAATTTTTGTTGTTGTTTTGATCGTTGTTTACAGCACCTGTGGTTGGAGGTGGTGGCGTTGGTGATGGCGGTGCATTCTCTTCACTTGTCCGTGTGGTGGCTGACAAATTACGCACACTTATGGTCAACAATTGTCTTTTATTGCAATTAAGCAATTTTAAGGAACTTGTTAACCAATAGAAACGCATTGCGAAATCGTGTGACTGACAATCTAATCGGTATGTTAAGCAACACTGCTCAATACATTTATTAATCGATTTCAGAAAAAAATCATCTAGCATCTATCGATAATAGGGGTTTACATTGTAAGCGACGTAATAAATTCAATTTTGACTTCGGTTATTTAAACGTGCATTTTTTAGTTTTGTAAAACAGAAACATTAATTCATATAAATATAATTAGATAGTGAAAATTTGAACTTAGGCCCCTAACATTATTAAACTTAGTAATTTTGTCAATTGCACAGCAGGTAAACATAATAAGCCATGCATATTTGAATTTGTTTTTTGATTTTGTTTACAGCTAAAATACCACAATAAAATTCGAAAATTAAGGGAATGGTGCATTATTCAACCAAAACAGTATCGTGCTCCTGCACCGAATAAAAATCAAGTGTCTTGGCACTGTTTTCCAAGCGAACCACAAGCTCCGGCCGTTTGGCATCAACATAGCAGAGGGTCGGCGTCACTCCCGCAATATGGAAACGCTTCATGATCAGTCCCTGGAGCGTCTGCACTGTTATCATGCGCGGCACCTTCTTCTCCCAAATTTCACCAGTTTGCTGATACTGTATGCGCACTTTAATCAGATTCGACTGTTTGGTTTGGATGAGCGGCACAAAATCAGCGGGAGATCCATATTCTGTGTGGCAAGAAAAACAATAAATAAAACGTAAAAAAAGAGAATAATTCTAATTAATACTTACTATTGACGATAGGTAAATAGGTACGATGTTTTTTGTAGAAATCACGCCGCGCATCGGCTCCCAGTTTATTTGCCTGCATCCAATCCAATGCATATTTTTTCCATATATCGTATTCGGCTCCACGTCGCTCCTCGGGAGATACCTTTGCCTTATTTACAAACTGGAGGCCCGCAATGCTGGCCACAGCCTTGGAAAACATTTCATCGAAATTCGATTTCAAATGCGGCGATTTATTGAGACGTTTCAATTGCGGCAACTTATCCAGCTCATTAAACGCATCAGCCTGTAAGTGGAAACATTATATTCGCTGCACGATAAGAATCGCAATTCCTTACCTCATTCCATATGGGATTGTGCAGCAAATTGAGCTGTTCCAGAGACACAAATATATTCAGTTTGCCTTGCGGCTCACAGTCCGGCAGCTGTAACTGCTCAATGCCATTCTCCATGAGGTTCAGCAAGCGCAGCGTTCGAATGTTACCCAACTTGAGCACTTGATCGAAATCCATTAGCTTTGTGCGATGCAAGTCGAGTTCGCGCAACTGGCGGAAGATGCGCTCACAATCGACCACAGCCAATTGACTCAGTGCATTCTCCTGCAGTCCCAACGACTCAATGTCCGGCCACAAGAGCGCAGTCTGCATAACATCCTTCCAGTCGCTAAATCCGCAATTGCGCAAATTTATGTGCTTCAAATTGCGAAAAGCCGGCGCCAATTCAGCGATTTTTGTCTCTGTCGGCAACACCAGCCGATTGGAGCTGCAGCATTCAAGCGTAATACAATTTATTTATTTATTAATATATTTACTTATTCATCGCACAACTCACCTCAAATTCAAATTATCGAGACTGGGAAGTTGTTGCGTAATGCTAGCCACGATTTCCCAGTTCCAAATGAGCGTGTGACTCAAATTGAGCGTCGTTAGCTGGGTCAAATCCTTTAGGTAACCGGCCGCATTCACTGGCGTCTCATCGACACACACCTCGGTTAGCTGCTCGAATTTGCTCTGCTTGCGCGCTATCTTGTCCATGCCAACGACCTCGAAGAGCGATGCCTGCAACGATGCTTGGGCCTCGCGTATCAGCGTTGCATCCACATTGCTCGCATTGTAGTTGAGATAACGTTCACGTGCCTCATCCTCCAGCGTGGCGCAAGGCCCCAGCTTCCCGGGCCGTATGAAACTGCCCGCTGTTGGCATTTGCGTTTGGAAATAACGTTTCCCATCGACAATGCCATTGTGCTTGCCACGCATCCCGTCATCCCACTCAATGCCCAGCCAGGTGCCCATGTGTCCGCAGACCTGCGTTAATCGGACGAAATCGATAAATCGTAATGGGACGAATTAAAATTGACTTTTTCACCAGCTCACCTCGCCTACGTATTTGACGGTGCCATAGTTGTTGCCTATTTTGATGCGTGTGCCCAACGGATAAAACAGCTGCGCTTCATCAATAATACCAACCATTGTTGTTGTTTTTATTGTTTTCTTTTACAACGCCTATTTCTTTGTGTATTTAGATTGTAAGCAATCTTAATGGTTTTTTATTCGCAAGCACGTGGCTTGATTGTACACTGTTTAAAATTTTTAGTGCTTGGAAGTGCACATAAATATTATTGTTGACACAGGTAAAATTTAATTTCAGCTCAATTTTTGCACAGAAATGACGAATTCTTTATTATTTGTGTGTGATCAACTTTGCACAAAACAGGGTTGTTTATAACCAGGGCTACGAGTCACTGATGGGCTTTTTGAAATCTTTTTCAATTAAAGTCGATTTAAATTGAAATACATTTTGCACCTAATGTACATCCCTAAAATCTTAAGTTAATTTGTATTTCATACATTTTGTACGTCTATCGATATTTATTTAACTTTATTGTATGGCCACGTGAAAGTGTGATAAGTATTTTTGTCTTTTCTGCAAACAGTCACACAAGTTGAAAGCGCATAGTGTAATAGTGTTTCCGAAAATTTACTTTTATTTTTTTTTTTGTTCTATTTTAATACAATTTTAATTTTGTTTAACTGTAAATCTATATGAATGCACTAGGCGAAAAACAGACATTGTCTCAATTGTGTGTCGCGCTCTCAGGTAACATATCTAAGAGATAAACATAATCAAACACCTTATCCGATTATACACATTGATGGCTGGTTGGCTGGCTACAAAACGGTACGTCCCCCGAATACAAATAATCTCCAGCGCCATAGAGAAGACAATTTTAAAACTCAATTTTGAATTGCCACGTCAGCGCAAACGAAGCAATAAAGAAAACATCGAAGGAACGAGAACGGAATCGCTGACGACTGCAAATTGCATTTGTGTGTTTTTCTTGGTTAGTAAAATAAGAGTGCAGTGCGGCGAGAAAAGAAAGCGAGAAAATGGTCCCTGAAAATAAGAAAAATGATAATATGGAGGTATGTATTTATTACCCAAGTTATGTAAAACATTTATAAAATCCTGTCATTATATTTGAACTCACGTTTTGTGCAGGCTCGCGATTATCAGTTGCGTCTTGTTGAACATATTGTCAAACGGAATGGAATTATTTATTTGCCCACCGGCGCCGGAAAAACTTACGTGGCCATCCTGGCCCTCAAGCGATTCTCTCAAAATTTTGACAGGTTAGTACATCAAAAAATTGAAAGAAAGAAATGTCAAAATGCAGAATATATATATATACCTATGCTGTGGGTATAATTCCTTTTAATTCAATTTATATTAGTTCTATAAATAAAAGATTTCAATAAACAACAATAAAAATACAAAATGATAATCAAAGCAAGAAAACAGCTTTTAGCTCTGGCAACTGGCTTCACATTACAATTAATCAGAAGTAATTTCTCTCGGTAGGCATACAATCATATCGTATGTGTATATGTATTTGTGGTGTTCTATAAATAGAACTCGTATTTGTTTTCATTTGGCAGATCGATCGAGGAGGGTGGACAGAGGGCTTTGTTTATTTGCAACACCGTTGAGCTCGCCCGCCAGCAGGCCATCTCTGTGCGGAAGCTTACGAATTTCAAGATTGGCTTCTACGTCGGCGAAAGTGGCGTGGATAATTGGGTTCGCAGCAAATGGGATGATGAGATAAAGGACCATCAAGTGAGTTTCTTCCATGTAGCTAAAAAAAATGAATATATATATATATATATATATATATATATCTCACTCATAAGAATCAGTTAACTTTACAGTTTTATTTACCCCGTTTACTCTCAGACTGTTCTCATGTTTGTATAATTTATAATAATCTTAAGCTGTGATGATAAAACTTTCTAGTAAGATCAGATGTATAAGATAGATGTATAGAATATATATATTATAAGTCGTCGGTTGTTGCATGAAATCCTGTTATTCGATTAATGTCTCAAAATTGTTTGCTAGATCTTTATCTTAGCGCGGAACAAGGCGCATTATGTTTCAGTTCAAACCTTATTGTGTTTATGCCAGATAGTAAATGTTTGTTATTTCAAATAAAAGAACTTTAGATGAAATACAATAACAAATTATTTATTTATTTTTTATTTTCCATTAACAGGTCCTTGTGGGCACGGCACAGGTCATGCTGGACCTGTTCCTCCAGAAGTATATGGAACTGAAATCGGTGAGCATTGTGATTGTCGATGAGTGCCATCATGGAACCGGTCATCATCCGTATCATGAGCTTATGCGCCTGTTCCAATTGGAACAGGCAAATGCAATGCCACTGCCTCGAGTGATGGGTCTGACCGGGGTGCTAATCAAAGGCAATGAGATTAAGGCGGTGGGCAAAATGCTGAAGCAGCTGGAGACAACATATCGGGGCAATATTGTCACTGTCTCAGACATTGAAGAAATGGAGAATGTTATGCTGTAAGCAAAACAAAAACAAAATTTTCAGATAATACTCTTAACTCCCAATCCTAAACTTCTGTGCAGTCACTCGACAAAACCAAGGGAATGCCTTGTCACCTACCATGATAGGAATCAGACATTTTTAGTTATTGAAGAAATTCGCTTGCTCATCGCAAATTTTTTGGCGAGCCTAAAAGTAATCAACCTTCCCAATCAGCCGGTAAGGATGACGAAGGGTTTGCAATTACAGCGTGATCCAAATAAGAAAAGTGTCATCAAATTGATGCTTAACGATTTCCTATATCAACTGGATAACTACGGCATCTATGCGGGCTCCATTGCGATCCTGTCGGTGATCGTCGATTTCGATATGAAGCGTCGCCAGTCGGAAACAATTACCATGTCCAAATTGTATCGATTGGTTATCGATCTCTGCAATACGATTCGTCACATGCTGGTCAATCAACTGACTGATGACGACGATGATGATGATGGTGAGGTGGCCATCTCCGAGGATGTCATCCTGAACTTCTCCACGCCCAAAATGCAACGATTTTTACTATATTTGAAGTCTACGTTTGCAAACAAAAGTCCAAAGGATATCTGCTGTCTGGTTTTCGTTGAGCGACGGTATACCTGCAAATGCATCTTTGGACTCCTCCAAAATTATATATCTGCCGTGCCAGAGTTGCGCAATGTGCTCTTTCCGCAATTTATGGTGGGACGCAATGGCATTTTTTCTGATCTCGAGAGCGTTATTGAACGCCGTTGGCAGAAATCGGTATAGATATTCTATCTGTGATCATTGGTTGTCGATATAAATAAGTTATCCACAAATATATTGCAGGCCATTCAACAGTTCCGAGATGGGGAGGCAAACTTGATGGTCTGCTCCAGTGTGCTGGAGGAGGGCATCGATGTCCAGGCATGCAACTATGTGATCATATTGGATCCGATCAAAACATTTAATATGTACGTGCAAACCAAGGGACGTGCACGCTCCAAGGAGGCCTCGTTTGTGTTGTTCTCTTCGGAGATGGATAAGGCAAAGGTATCGCAGCAGATACAACAGTATCGACAGGCACACACAGAGATTAGCCAGTATTTAAGCGAACGTGTCCTGGAGCGCTGCGTTCCCAAATTGGATGAGATGGATGAGCATTTCCAGGATCACATAAAGCCATATGTTAATCAATATGGCGCCAAGCTACTTGCCAGCAGCGCTTTAACTTTAATCCATCGCTACATCCAACAGATGCCATCGGATGCGTTCGGCGTTGTGATGCCCTGGTTCAAGTTGGTCGAAAATAGCAAATACATTGTGTCGGTCAATTTTCCGCTGAATTCAGCACTACGCGATACCATCTACGTAAGCTTCCAAATGTGCTTCAAGTCCAAATCCTAATCTATGTTTTTTTGTGCTTGTAGGGCGACACCATGGCCAGTTCCCGTTGGGCAAAAATTTCGGCTGCATTTAAGGCTTGCATCAAACTGTACGAACTGGGCGAGCTCAACGAACGCTTCCTGCCCACAACGGTCAAGGACAGGATCTCCGACATTGCAAATGTTCACTTTGAGCACTGGAAAAAATACGGGGATTGTGGTGCGTTTGCGATGACTTACTGTCGTATTCTATATACTATTTGTTGCCCATGTTGTGTTAACTAATCTGTAATCGTATACCTATTTCTGTAGAATCAATAAGATCAGTATACTATATAATATAGCTGCTATAGTGAAAGTGTGTGTGATCTTCGGCGTATCCAATATAGCAATTGTTTTATATATCCATATCCAAATATAATAATTTCTTGCAGTGACAACTCGGCGCAAGGATGTTGAACTGAAAACTACAAATATAAATACCTACAATACTCGTTGCCCATCGGAGCTATACGATGCGATGCCGCGTGTGGGCGAGACTTGCTATGCATATGAGATTATTTTGGAGTCGCAATTTGAGCGCAACGATTATACTCACCACATCTACGATGCGTTACAGACACGTCGCAACTATGCGCTGCTCTTGAGGAAGCGTTTGCCACGACTGGCGGAGATGCCGCTGTTCAGCCACCAGGGCAAGTTGCATGTGCGGGTGGCGGAGCAGCCGCAGGAGCTGATTATTAAGACGCAACAGGAGTTGGATCAACTGCAGCATTTCCATGTGATGATCTTTCGCGATATTTTGCGTGTTTGGCAGCCATTCTTTGTACTCGATCGTCGCAATGCAGAGAATTCATTTCTGGTTGTGCCGCTGTCAGCGACACCAGGCAGCTGTCTCGATTGGCCGCTGGTGGAGCAGTTTCACAGCAGACTGCCTAAGGTGCAGGCGACAACTGTGGCACAGCGCAAGGCGATGCCACCGCCAAATCCAAAAGATTTCGAGGGCAAAATCGTGACCCAATGGTATGCCAACAACAGTGAGAAGCGAATGCTGGTCACCAAGGTGCACACGGATCTGACGGCCATGAGCATGATGGAGGAGAATCAGCAGCAGAATAGCTACTACAAATTCACTATGTCCAAATACAGTGGCTATATTGGCGACGTTGTCCATAAGGATCATTTCCTGCTGGAGGTGCGCGAGTTGACCGATCAAATGAATTTCTATGTGCAGCAGATGGTGAAAACCACAGCGCTGAACAAGAAACGCTCAAAGGTGATGCTGATACCAGAGCTATGCTGCAATTTTGGTTTTCCCGGTGATCTGTGGGTGAAATTGCTCTTCTTGCCGAGCATATTGCGTCGCGTCTACTATATGCTGCACGCGGAAGCGTTGCGTGTGCGCATTAATAAATATCTTGGGTTGGATCAATTGCCACAGAATGGCAGGGATTATCGACCACGTCCGCTGGAGATTGATTGGTCGCTGCGTCGCAATGTTGACCATCAGGGCAATGCCATGCATGATTTGGAGAGCGAGGGTCCTTCCCTCCTCGAACCGCTTCCCACGAAGAGTATCGAAATGGCCATGGAGCATTTGCAAATCACCGATCTCGAGACGCCATGGCAACAGTATATGGAGCCCATTGACATCGATCGCAATATTATGACCGCTTATCCCGTGGAGGTATTTTATTTGTATAAATTTACACGAGGCGATATACTTTCGATGGGCAATCTCGAGATCGACGACAAGGAGATGTGGACCCAGACACAGTTCAAGATGCGCGAGGGCAACATCTACAGCTGCCAGCAGGGACACAATTTACCGGCGCTTCCCTCCCCGAGTAATAATGACAAACAGGTGCAGCTGTCAGTGCTGCAGCGCAGCATCTCCAATGAGCACATTACGCCAGCGGAACAGGGTGAATTCCTGGCAGCCATTACCAATTCGGGCAGCGTTGATGTCTTTGATATGGAACGCTTTGAGCTGCTCGGAGATTCCTTTCTCAAGCTGAGCGCCACTTTATATTTGGCCAACAAGTATCCAAAATGGAATGAGGGCGTAATGTCCGAGGTGGGTCTTCTCTCTCTGTCTCTCTATCTCTGATTATTATGAATCTGTTGTATATAATTATAATATTCTTTAATACAGGTCAAATCCACACTGGTCTCGAATCGGAACTTATTGTATTGCATGAGAGACACGGATATTCCGTCTCGCATCTGCTCCACACTGTTCACACCGAAATATACTTGGCTGCCACCCTGTTTGAGTCTGCCCCAGAATGTGCAAGAATTGTGGCAGCAGAAACCCCAACTGGCAGCATTTGTTGGTCCGCACAATTTGCGCAACTTGACGATGAGCGAGGAGGAGGTGTTCGGCAACGGCAAGTGTGCAGAAAGTACCTACAATAGTTTTGTGGATGGCTGCCGAGCGAATCAGCAGACTAATCATACCAGCATGGATTTCAGCAACGAAGTGGATTTTTGTGTGGGTCAGGTGAAGATGCCGAATAAATTGCTCTCGGATACGCTCGAAGCGCTGCTGGGCGTCGTCATTAAGAATTATGGATTGCAGCATGGCTTTCGCATGCTGGAATACTTTGGCATTTGCAAGCCGGACATTAAGAATCCGTTGACGCAGTTACTCGATCTGCAACTGGGCAGCACACAATTCCGCACGAACATCACGAAGCGAGAGATCGACGAGTTTCTGATCAATCATTCGGCTCTGGAGCGCAACTTGGGCTATACATTCCGGGATCGTGCGTATTTGCTGCAGGCGCTGACACATCCCTCCAATCCCACAAACAGATTGACGGGCTGCTATCAGGAACTGGAGTTTATTGGCGATGCCATATTGGATTTCCTAATTTCCGCCTATATATTCGAACAAAAGACACGCATGACGCCAGGTCAATTGACGGATTTGCGATCCGCTCTTGTTAACAATACGACGCTGGCTTGTATTTGTGTTCGTCATCGCATCCACTTCTTCATTCTAGCCGAGAATGCGATGCTCACCGAGTCAATACAGAACTTTGTCCGTTTCCAAGAGGCACAGAACCATCGTGTTACAAGTCACGTTCGCATCCTGATGGAGGAGAGCGATATTAAGTCCGAACCTCTGGACTCCGATGATGAACTGGAAATGGCTGAAGCGGCCGAGCAGCAGTTGAGACAGCCAGCGATTACAGCGGATGCCAACAAGCCGCAAATTGGCGAATACAATATGTCAACGAATGTGGATGTGCCCAAGACATTGGGCGATGTCTTGGAGGCCCTGATAGCTGCCGTCTACTTGGATTGTCGTGATCTGAACACCACCTGGCAGGTGATCTACAAACTCTTCGAGCCTGAACTGCTCGAATTCTCACGCAACGTGCCGCTGAATGCCATTCGTCAGCTCTATGAACACAAATCGGCGAAGCCCATTTACAGTGCACCAGTCATTGACAAGAACGTTTCGATGGTCACCTGCCAGTTTATCTGCATGGAGAAGACCATAAAGGTCTACGGCTTTGGCAGCAACAGCAAACAGGCCAAACTGACTGCTGCCAAGCATGCTCTCCAAATGATTGCCAAATGCGAAGCATAAGTCAATTTTCGATCCACATTCAATTTTCATGTCAACAAGGGAAATATATCCCATTGCACTATATGCCATGCCATATCCAAATTTCATTTTTTAACATTAATTTTATTTTTATCATAAATCGTACAAAAATGATTTGTGCATGCATTTGAACTGATCTGATCAAACAGAAATACTTTTAAATAAATATTTGAATTATGTTCAAGAAAACGACGTGAAACTAGTTTTTAACGTGAATATTTATATTTTAGTATGCGTTTTTATTGACCGCGTGCATAATTTATTTCGATTTCTTTACAACTTGCGCTTTGTCAACGTTCAAAGTTGACGCGGCTTATTTACAAAATGCTGGGCGCATTAATAATGGTAATTATTAAACGGTTTTGTTGTTATTATTGTTTGGGCCCGCCACTGGTTGTTTACAATAAGTGCTTAAAATTTACAATAAGTAACGTCGTTCGAGAGAAACTAGTACAATTAATTCAGCTGTTGAAGTTACACAAATACAAAAACAAAAGCGTCATTAAATCAAAAACCAAAACCAACACTTTCAACGAACAAACATCTTTTGGAATGCCACCAGATACGTTTTAGACATTAAACAATTGGAACAGAGTGATAGATAAACAGACAAACAAACATTAAACTAAGTCTAATGCGATTGCGTTACAATTTAAATGAGATTAATTTTCTTTGTTTCTTAAACTAATACACAGTTATTGTTCGCGTGCATGCAATGCGACTCGTATGTGAGGTTGATCATCATTAGCTCTCTACACGCGACAAGTGCAATCGGGCTTATTTATGCTGCGCTGTCGCGTTTGCAGATTACGCAGCGCGGCGCCTCCGTACTGTATGCCACTGCCAATGCGCTCTGGATCCAGTTCGCCCGTCTCTATCTTGGCCAAGATTGTCTTCGAGCATTTAAGAAACGCCTCCTCAACATTCTCGCCCGTCTTGGCGCTCGTCTCCAAGAAGATAAGTTCTGCAAAGTAATAAAATATAGTTTAATATAATAATAAAAAAAATAAATAAAAAGTTGGCGATTAGCTGGTGTGAACGCACCATTCTCCTGGGCAAAGGTGCTCGCTTCTAGAAATGTTACATCGCGCGCCTCCTCCAGATCCTTTTTGTTGCCCACCAGCAGTATAACAATATTCGGACTGGCCAAAGTGCGTGCATCATTTAACCAATTGGTCAACGCATTGAACGAATCCCGCGACGTAGTGTCATAGACGAGCAGAGCGCCAGCAGCACCACGATAATAGGAACGTGTCACCGAACGGAATCGCTCCTGGCCAGCTGTGTCCCATATTTGTAGCTTCACCGATTTCCCGCCCACATTCACAATGCGTGAGCCGAATTCAACGCCAATGGTGTGCGAGCTGTCGTCCTTGACTGGAAAAGTTCACAAAATAAGATTAAAATGATAATGAGATAAGCAAGCATTCAAGCAGCAATAAAATATGAATGATTTAAATTTGTAAACAAAAATAAAGCAGACATATATACGTATGTTTGTTATCAGCAGAAAGACTTCAACGTCGGATATAAGTTTATCCGGGAAATGGCAATAAATGAGAAACGAATGCAAATTATAAATTGAGCAATCGCAAGTTGATTTACATATTTGATATGATAAAATTAACGAAACTGTCTGAATAAAGTGCCGAGTGCATTTTAATTCCTACTTACATTTGCTTTCGATGAAATGATGCAAGAGACAACTTTTGCCGCTGCCGGCGCTGCCTATTATTAGAAACTTGAACAGGTAATCTAGAAATGGGGTAAACACAAAAATGCAATTAACAATTGATTCCTGTGCAAGCTGCAAATGTTTAACACAAACCGTATGTTTCAGACATTTTATTTCTTTTTGCGTCGTTGTATTATTGTTGTTTCTTTGTTACTTCGACTGTGTTTTTTCTTTTTTCTCTGTTTGCCGATGCTGCGCTGCTTGAAAATGTCCGAAAATCGAACTTGATAGCTAGAAAAACCTATTGTATTGTTTTTAACTAGAAAGTGTTGTTGTTCACCTGCTGTAAATGATCACATAAACATTGTGAACTGCATGTGAGCTGAACTTGTTAGTTCACGATTCAATTCATTGGTTCGTTTTATCCAAAATAAAAAATTCTTGTTCTTTTCAGAAATTGCAGTGAATCATTTAAAATTTATCAGCCGCACTGCAATAAAACTATGCAATCAATTTTATCTTTAGTAATTTTTAATACTTTTTAATAATAATTTTGTTTAATACATTTCTTATCTTGCAATTGCAATTGGCATTTATGAATCCTTTTCCTGCTCTACATAGTTTTGATAACAATTGATCGGATCCTTTGCCGTATACACCGAATAAGCTGTCTTGCTGTTTTCAAAGTTCTGCAAAAACAAGATGAAAATCAAATTAGATAAAATATCAACTGATTAATGGTGCATTCTTGCCTTAACGTCGCTGGTTATTAATGTCCACAGATAAATAAAAACTGTTGGCAACACGCTGAACAGGAGGAACTGTTGAAATGTGTTCACATCGCCAAAAACAGCCAACTTCATATTAACAAAATTGATTTGAATTGTAATAGGGACAGAAACTTTAAGGCAAATAAATGCAAACGCTGACGAATTGCTTATTATTCACGTAGGCCACATGCAAGGGTTGCCAACATTTGCAAAGACACAATGATTTTCTTGTGCAATATGTCAGTTCCTAGTATATACTTATAAAAATTGAATTCTTCTTAAGTACCTATAAGCAGCCTTACGATTAATTTTCGACGGTACATTTTTATTATAAATTCAATAGGATTCAAGCTGCCAGGGCTGCACCAAATACAGCCGACTTACAGCACTTCTTGTCATTTTTTAGTGTATAGCGATACGTGCACACTGCAAGCAGACACTGAATATTTATCTGCAAAAGAAACTAATTTAAATCGTAACAAAAATGGCTTTTCGCATACCTTTTGGCAAGAAGCACGCGGAAATCGCGACATCCTTGTAAGTAATATTAAAGTGACACTTGTTCACAGAAAAACTATTATTCTTGATATAAATGGGGAGCCACTCGCATTTCCATTGCATAACCAAAACTTGACGAGTTTTGCAATTTTTAACTTTTCTAAAATTTTTCAATTTGTTTGTTGTAGCGTGCGCTCTGGTGCGGGATTCGGTGGTGCCGCTGGCCTGGCTCTGCTGTACTATACGGACTGGAAACTGGTGCTGCAATACATGCCCATCTACGGCTCCAAGTTCGATAAGACCGATTGAAGACATACCACTTCTGATATTTCAATTAGTTAAATATGTTTGATTGATGCCAATAAAAATAGGTTCCATTCAAACTGTTAAACCATGTTGAACTGTTTTGCCATGTTTTATTAATATGTATATATATAGTATATAAGTACTATGCATAACGGGTTTGTTAGTTCTATGTAGAGTACAAAATTGTTTCGTTGTTTCGATTTCACTATCTATTTAAACGTTAAATGTCTTAAGTACAATTGTTCACTTATTTGCTAGCTAGCTAGTATTTTGATTGAAAATCGTATTAAAACTATATAATCGAGCATTTGTGTTCGAGCGCTGCATTATCAAAAGTATTCAAAAAGTTCTTTTTCGAAAAGAGATTTGCAAGTTTGGCAAACATTTTGTGGAAGCACAAATCGACCGGCGATTCAAAATTGGGTAGAATTTTAACATGTGTTTTTTGTGTGTAATTTCGAATTTCATCACGAATGTGTATCATCATCATTAGGGATTGGAGATTTACTAAGCTAAATATCCGGTTCTACAAAGGAAGCGGGAAATAAACCGGTTTTATGGGTGCGCGCATGTGTGCCCTTATACCATCCATTCTTTTGCTTGCGCTGCACATAAATAATATCTCCCGGTCGCAGTTCCAGCTCAATTTCACTATTCGGCGGATACGGGACAATGCACCGAAAGCGACTGAAAATTAAAGGCAAATTAATTAAGGATCTCCCAAGGGATCAATCAATCTTCACGCTCCAAGCTCACCTCTCTCGCGTGCAGTAGATGGACTTTGTTGTGGCACTGGCCTTGATGGCTGCCTCAGTGATCAGGCTTGCGCCATTGTTGCTATTTATATTGCTGTTGCTGCCACCGAGCACATGTCCAGCGTCCAAGCTTTGGCTCTTGCGATGATTGGGCGCCATAATCATGTTCGCATGCAACTGCGTTTGGGTTTGTGTATGGCTTGATGCTGCTGGCGGCACCGCATTGCTGTACATGCTCTGAAAGGTGGCCGCATCCAGAGATTGCCTAGCGCTGCAGAGGTAATAAATTAAATAAATGGGTTTCCACTTTAAGTTAATCAATGGCAAACTAACCAAAGCAAATGCGGTCGCTCCTTGTTGCTCTTGATGCGCTGGGAGCCGTAGGATATGTTGCTGCTGCCGCTGTTGGGCTGCAACTGCTGTTGGCCAGCAGCAGCAGCAACAATAGATGTGTCCTTCAGTGGCTCACTCTGTTGAAGCTGGCTGGGACACGAACCGGATCTGTGAGGAGACAAAAAACATGAGCTGGACATAGTAAATTATTGTGGATTGGCCGCAAACTCACCTGACATGCACTGGATGCAGTGGCGCCGCTTTCACATTGCTATCTATTGTTGTGCTGCTGAACTCTTTTGGCGCCGGCTGCTGCTGCTGCTGGAGTGGCGCACCTGGTGACTTGGAGCGCGTTTTCATATGCGTCAAACGTCGCATTAGACCAACAGCACCGGACGAACTGCCGGAACTGGAGGAGTCCGGTTTGCCGCTGCTCTCGGCTATTGTGCTCGATTTGCGATTGAAGAGCGCCTCCACTGGCTTGGTCCACACCGAGCAGCTGGTAGTCGACTGCTGTTGCTGCTGCGACTGCTGTTGCTGCTGCGACTGCTGTTGCTGCTGCGACTGCTGTTGCTGCTGCGACTGCTGTTGTTGCTGCGACTGCTGTTGCTGCTGCGACTGCTGCTGTTGTCGTGGCGGCAAATCAGGTGGCTGTGTGGGGAGCATATTGCTCAGACGCACATCCAAAGACTGTACAGTTGACGTTGGCGCATTCGCATCCGTTGCGGGCATCACATATTTCCACTGATGCATCAGTTGCTGCTGGTCGCGAGTGCGCAGCGGTGTCAGATAGTTGCCCGGAAATACGCCCACGATGTCCAGCCAGTTTTTGCCCTTAAACCAGCCATCGATGCAGCGTTCGGTGACAATATAAACGCAGCCCTTCTTCAGCTCTAGTTCGTCGGATTGGCGTGGCTTGTAGGGGAAGAGGGCAAGATAACCCCAGGGCAACGTTGGCGGCAATTGTTGTTGATGTACATGAGTTTTGAGCACTCGCGATGCTGCTGCTGCTGTGGCTGCAGTAGCCGCAGCAGTTGTTGTTGTTGCCTGTTGCGTGTTGAGCTCGAGGCGACTCAGCTCGTGTGGTAAACTGAGTATCTCAGCGGAATGGCGATTCGTTTGGAGCAAACTGAGTGGCGCCGACTGGAGTAGAGCGTTCAGCGAGTGTCGCTTCTCCTTGGCGCCCTTGTCGCGATAACGCACCGAGCCACCAGCAGCAGCATTTAGAGCCGCTGCATGTTGCGGTGTGCTTGGCAGCGATTGATGATTCGGACTGCAATTGTTCGAGCTGCAAGTGGAGCTCGAGTTGCTGCTGCTGCTGTTGTTGTTGATCGAGGAGCAGGAGGAGGAGCCTGTGCTGGAGTCATTTGTATTGTTGTGCGTGGGATCAATTAATGGCACCGCAGGCAAAGCACGCTGTTGCTGCTGCTGTTGCATTAGTGGCGCAGGCTGTGAATTGCTTGCACCGCTTTCCAGCAGCTTCTTAGCTGCCGCATTCAGTTCAACGAATGCAATGGGAAATATGCCAATTGTTTGCGCAATTCGTCCCTCAGCCCAATTGTGATCGACACGGCGCAGCACATGGATAACGGTGCTCTTCTTGAACTGCAGACAGCCCTCCTCATCGCTGGGACCCATCTTGAAATCGTACATGGCAATGCACTGCGGCATGGGAAGCGCCACAGCCACCTTAACATAATTAATGGGAAATGTTCCCTCCTGTCCATTCGCCTGGCCCACAAACCAGTTGTTGTCGATGCGCTGTTTCAGCAATATTAAATCGCCCTTTTTAAACTTTAAATCGCTCGCTTCGCCGCTGACAAAATCGAACAGGGCATAAGCGTGTGGGAGGAGAAATCTTCGCTGCTTTTGGCGTGCTGTTTGCTGTGGCTGTTCCGCTGGCGGTGCCTGCTGCACTGGCTGAGATTGTTGCTGTTGCTGCAGTTGCTGCTGCTGTTGGGCTTTTTGTGCGGCTGACAACTCCTGCTGCAGTTGAGGTTTGGCATTTGGCAACTCTTCGATTTTAGTTTCATTTTTGCCAGCCGTTTGTTTCATGCCTATTTGAGTGGGTGAGTTTCAAGAGTTAATACTGCCCACAATTCAACACAACACCTACACACAGACAACACACATACGACACTTACCTTCTAAAATTCTCATGAGTAATACATTTGGCGGCAGCTCGTCGATGCGACAATTGACCAAAACACGACATTCCGGACACCGCAATTTGTGCTGGCTGGCAACGATGTCCTGCAAAAACAAAAACAACAACATTAACAATGTACAACATATTTAGCTTTTTTAACACTTACCAGCAGGCACTTGCGGCAGAAGGTGTGTTGACATGGCAACACTTTGGATGTTGTGTCCAAGCGTTCCAAGCACACCGAACATTCCAACAAGTCATTCAATGTGTGCTCATCCATTTCTTTTTTTTTTACTTTATTTCGCTTTTATTATTCATAGTCTTTCTCTCTTTCGCGCTCTCTCTCCGTCACTTAATATTGCTGTATCACAAAAAATCTCAAGGATGGTCACAATTTGAATTTCGTGCAAAGCAACATTCCAAAAAGCACACATACACACGTACACAGAAACACACCTACACACTTATACAGCAACAGCAAGCGAGCTTATGAAATACATACATATGTTTAATCGAATTTCGCGCTTTTTGCAAACTAATAACAACACTTGATTGCTATATTACCAATTTACATGTTAACAGTTTTAGTTTTAACTACATTTAAATTTCAACTTTATAAAATGCAGGCAGCGTGCAGCTCGTGGCCATCATTGAAATGTACTACAACTACAACTACAAATATGCATACAGCCACACGGATACAAACCAGCTTACTTCTGAGCTACACAACTGGTCACATGAATATGAGCCCCTGCTAAGAAAAACCTTTATAAGTCGCTCTCAATTATTCTTGTGTGGCAGTTATAGCATATAGGAGTATGCTTTAAAAGCTTGGCAGAGCATATGCATGTTTTTTTAAATTAAATTTCTGAATATACATGGCTTAAATCATTAACTCCGCAGGCTGTGTTATTTATATTTATTGTTATTTGTAGCGGCGTATAAAATCGAGAGTGCCCAGACTTATTCTGTTAACTGGAATCATATTAGTCTGGCAGCACTCCAGTTACTCCAATTCAAAGCCTGTTTTCATATCGACAGGAAATGATAATGAAAAACTCTATAGAAAAAACGGTTTAATGGACAAAAATTTAAATATGTAATAATTCAGATAACACTAAATGAAATTTCAACAAGTAAGAGCATAATTTATTTGCAGCTTTTACTGGGACCGATTGCCTATTGCTTATCGATAAGCAAAGTGTTGCGAATATCGATAGTGCACCGAAATAAAAACAATCCCTCAACCTAACCTTTCTTTTGAGAACGGAACGTGTTTGTTTTGATACGTGCATGCTTCAATTGCAGCACTTAAATTAAACTAAATCGCACGTAATTAAAAAAAAAAAACACGATGCCGAAAACGCGTAGCACAACGGGCAAGCCCCGTACACAGGGATTCAATCATTCCAATCACTCCATGAATCCGGAGCGGCCGAAAAGTGGCCTCAAGGGTGTCGCGCATCCGCGCACCAAGGGCACCATCAAGCGTCTCCAGATGTATCGGAATTTTAAGGCCAAACGTGATCGCACTGGCAAAATTCTTACCCCGGCACCGTTTCAGGTAAGGATTCTTAACGATAAGGGAAATTACCTGTTTGCTAATATTTTGTTATATTTTTAGGGTCGTCTGCCTGCTGGAACAATGGCCAGAGTGGAGCCGACACCGAAATGGTTCAGCAATTCGCGTGTTATCTCGCAGACGGCACTGCAAAAGTTTCAGGATGAGATTGGCAAAGCTGTTAAGGATCCCTATCAGGTTATAATGAAGCCATCACAATTGCCAGTGACCCTGCTCAACGAGGCTTCCAAACACCAACGTGTTCATCTGTTAGAAACGGAGAGTTTCGACAGTGTCTTTGGACCAAAGAAGCAGCGAAAACGTGTCAGCCTCAATGTGCGCGATCTGGAAGATTTGAGCCGTGCCGCTGATGAGAAGGCCGAGCAGTATGATGCCACCAAAGATGTGGATCTTATCCGTGAGGATACTGGCGAGAAGACGTTGGTGCGTGATTGGGTTTTCGGAGCGGGTCAAAGCAAACGCATCTGGAATGAGTTGCACAAAGTTGTGGATGCATCCGATGTGCTGCTGCAGGTGCTCGATGCACGTGATCCCATGGGCACACGTTCCAAATATATTGAGGAGTTCTTACGCAAGGAGAAGCCACATAAACATCTCTTCTTCATACTGAACAAAGTGGATTTGGTGCCAGTGTGGGTAACACAGCGCTGGGTGGCCATCCTCAGTGCAGAGTATCCAACAATCGCATTTCATGCCTCTATGCAGCATCCCTTTGGCAAGGGTGAGTAGTAATCATGTCTATATATAAATATTATACATATCATTATAAAAACAATATTTGACAGGTGCACTGATCAATCTGTTCCGTCAGTTGGGCAAGCTGCACGTGGACAAGAAGCAGATCAGCGTTGGTTTCATTGGCTATCCGAATGTGGGAAAATCGTCCGTCATCAATGCGCTGCGCTCCAAGAAGGTTTGCAATGTGGCACCGATTGCTGGCGAAACGAAAGTCTGGCAATATATAACGCTAATGAAGCGCATATTCCTCATCGATTGTCCCGGCGTCGTATATCCCTCCGCCGAAACGGACACTGAGAAGGTGCTAAAAGGTGTCGTCCGCGTGGAGTTGGTTACCAATCCGGAGGATTATGTTGAGACTGTGTTGCAGCGTGTACGCAAGGAGTACATTGCCAAGAACTATAAAATTGAAAGCTGGACATCAGCGACACATTTCCTCGAGCAGCTCGCTCAGAAGTCGGGCAAGCTGCACAAAGGAGGCGAACCGGACATAACAGTTACGGCGTGCATGGTGCTCAACGATTGGCAGCGTGGCAAGCTGCCCTTCTATGTGCCGCCCGAGGGCTTCGCCATACCGAAATCCCAAGAGGGCAAACCAACACCGGAGGAAGAGGCAGTTACTGCTGTTGAAGATGAGGCCGATGGCGATGGGGATGCCAAGTCGGAGGCGCCCACATTTGTTAGCGAGTCGGTGAAGAAAGCGCGCGAATTTAAGCAGATTCAAGATTTCCGCAAAATTCGCGTCGGTCTGGAGTATGAGCAGGGAGATGAGCGCGAATTGGAGCATATAGATTTGGAGCTGCTGGAGCAACAGAAAGCTGAGCGTGCTGCCCGCAAAAAGGCGCGTATGGTCAATCCCGAAATGGATGATGACTCGAGCGATGGTGCCGATAATTTCTATTCGGAGGATGAATACAATGAGGATTTGCAGCGTGTCGTCCACAAGAAATCCAAAACGAAGAAGACCCAACAACTAGCGATCACATCGTCGGGTAAATTTCGTGTCTCCAAATTGCAACCGGGCGATGCCGATGAACTGGACGACAGCGATGATGATGATGGTCCGAGAACCTCGAAGAAGCCACGCCTCAATGCCAAACAGAAGCGTGCGCTGGAGCGGAATCAGAAACGCAAGAAAATCGGCAGCAATTTCTATGAGGCAACCAATGTGAAGAATCGCAATCGCAACAAGAAAAAGGACACGTAGAATAGCTATATAATTCTAGTTTATATAATTCGCTGCAGCAAACGTTATAATTAATTAAGAATCCAATAGAAAACTGTGTTGTTGTTGTTGTTGCCCCCTATACAAAAACAAAAATACACACACACACAAAAAGAAAATTCCTCAATTTTTGATTTACTCGGCGCACTGTTTCTTCTTGGGCGCCTTGCGACCACACATGTCAACCAGACTGCTGCCATGATCCTCATCTTCGGTGCTCGATGCCGAGTCGCTTGAATCTGTATAGGATGCGATACCCGGCAATATGGCGATGCATTTGAGACCGCCCACATCGTGTTTGGTTGTGCTTATGCGACAGACAGCGGGCGTCGATGCAGCTACTCTTGGTTTCTCTGCTGATGCAGCTGCTCTTGGTTTCGCTGCTGACGCAGCTACTCTTGGTTTCTCTACTGATGCAGCTACTCTTTGTTTCTCTGCTGATGCAGCTGGTGTCTCTTGCTGCTCTTGCTCCATTCTGGACACTTTGCTGGTGGTCGGCAATTCACCATTTTTGCGCTTAATGCCCTGGGCCAAGAGTGACTTTTGTGTATTGCGCGCTGTGGCCGGAGCACCAATAGATTTAGCCGTCGTTTTCAGCTCCGCTTGCAGTTTCTAATATACACAAGAAACCAACTTTTAAATAATCCATATAAATAAACTTTAATCAGAAGTTACCTTATCGACGCTCTCCTCGTGCAGTTTCTCGACGCGATTGCGAAAATCTTTTAGCTCCATTTCTTCGTCACGCATCTGTTGGCGCTCGGCGTTCATTTTGTGAGCATCGACTAGCTCCAGGAACTGCACCTCGTCATCGTCTAGGCCGCGTATTAGATTCTCTAAATACATGTATGACATTGTTACTAACTGTTGTTGTTGTTCACATTGACACAATGCTCAAGTCTCACTCAGTTTGTGTGCCTCCTCAAATTCCATATCCTTTTTGGTTTTCTGCTCTTTCAAGCGGTCGTATAGCGAGCGGCCGTCGTATGGCTCCTCGGGTCTCTCCATGGGATCTTCGGGCTGGCGGACTCGTTCCCATTCTTCCTGGCGTCGCTGGCGTACTTCTGCCGCCTCGGATTCAGTAACAAATCCGGAACTCATTTTAATTTTGTCCAACAAACCTTTTTACTTTTCACACAATGTGTAGTCGCTGCATTGCAGTGTTGATAAGTGTGCGTTTTTTCATCGATAATGAACATCGATGACAAATCACACGAAAAGTGGGCGCCAACGTAGAAAATTAATCTTTTTTGTTATATATATAAATAGAATTTTTTGTACACTTCTGTTATAATTGTGTGTTTTCGTTTACGTGCTTCTCGATTCCTTTGTGCAATTTCAAAATAAACAGCCTTTTGAGAGCAGCTCATTTGGCGCCACTTCTTACCAGCCGATCGAGCCACAGTGGTGACTTTAATATTCCTCAGACAGATAAAAGATAAACAGGAGAGCTAAGTCTCCAAATATCACTTGAAACTGCAATGCCAGAGACAGAGAGAGAGATTGGGTCTTCAACTTTTAACTGAGATAAGATGAGCAAGAATGCGCTCAATGAGTGGGTGCGTCAAAATTGGAGAACGTGAGAGTAGAGTTTTTTCAATCCGCATAGCGCACGATCGCTGTACGTGTCTTGACACCCACGATACAGTCGCCTGCGCCAACGTCGACGACGACGCTTCGCAATCTCGAGTTGAAGCACAGGTACGCTGTCAGTCAACTTGCGCGCTGACATTTTGGAACCGAAATCAGTTGCGTCGTAGGTCTCCAAATCAACGAACGCTACGTTGCATTGTACAATTGAAGCGGTGAATTCGGTATTGCTCTGAACCCAATTAATTAATAAATACGAATAACGACAACAACAAACAGCTGCTGCTAACAAGGTAAGTGTGTGCACGAATCGGGGACTTAGTAAAACAGTTGTTAATTTATAAAGAATACTTATTTAAGTGCAACTTGAGAATAATGCGCAAAAGAAAATGTTTACAAAACAACAATGATTCGATTTTTAATTGTTTATTGAAACAATAATCTGAACTGGTTTCGCAAACACCTAAAACCTTAATTTGTTTTGCCGTACATTCGCCTGTCCTTGAGTGTGTGTGGGTTACTGTAACCAGTTTATAATTTTATATATACCCAAAATTTGCAAGTAACGAACAAGTATTAAAGCAAAACTGCAATTTACAGTTTCTTTGATGCTGCATCTGCGCCTTAGCTCTCGTTTCTCTTGCTAACCAACTTCGAAGAAGAAGAAGCGAAACTCATTTGACAAGTGTTTACAATTTGAAATGCAACCCAGTAGACAATCTATGTACCGTTCTTATCTAACATCACTCTGAAAGCATGTTGCTTTTAAATATCATTAAACTAACATCGTTTCATTGTGTGCAAATTAGAGATTGGCTATAAAGCACATCTATTGTATTATCTAAAAAACAAAATAAATGACTGTAAACAGAAATTTACTATGCGAATTATCATCTAAAAACTTCAGGGTCATCTGAAATGTTTATATAAATATAGAAAAATAATATACATATAAATACTCAATTATTTCATAACTATTCACTTGGCTGAGATGAGTAAAAGCGATGTAAAAAGTTGTTATTCAGGAAATAACTAAACCAAGGACGAATTAAGATATTAATAATGACAAGGGTTGAGAAACGAAAAACTGAAGCAACCTTTAAACAATTCAATACATTATTCTAAGCATACAATTTCTAAATTCCTAGACCATATTTATTTATTTATAAAAAAAAACTTGAAGTAGTTCAAGTTGTTTAGGGCAAACTGGGTGATTAGAGCTAAAGTAGTTACTGACTAATGACACCAATCAGTATAACTAAAAGCTGTAAGTAAACAAATAGTTCATTATTTGTTCATCAATCAACTTTGACATATTTACAAAGGTAACTCAAACCCATCTATGTTCATATAAGTATATATTTAATAGCAGTCACAATTGCTTTAAGTGCTGACAACAAGGCAACTTCGAGCACCCTGGCTCAACATAAGAACAAAAATAATAATACTTATCTTATCCATGAGAACACTGATTTGCGTGCCAGTCTGAAGAAGTAACTAAGGAACACATCATCGTGTAACAATTTATTGTGGCAAGTCATTGACAACTTATCCGTAGCAGCTTGATGATAAGCACTACCGAAAACTCACTAAGAAATTTCAGTTGAAAAGTGCGTAAAAAAAAGATTGTTGCTTGGCCTTCACGTAACCGGCAGCAAAAATAACAACTACTTGTTGGCCATCCGCACTTAACCCTGTCGTAAAAAAGGCTGTATTAATTTACTTTTATATAGAATGTACATGAATGAAATATGTATATTAAACACTTATATAATATTTAAGCAATGTGCATGACCCACAAATCGTTTCGTCAATTAAGGTTAGGCGCTTCAATTCCGCACACACGGCAAGGCAACTAAGTAAATAAATATACATTTTAAACAGCTGATTGCACTTTAACAGAGATGAGCGAGTTTATATATTAAATCATCACTTTTACTCACTTAATGTAGCCTAAATCACAAACCACACAAATCTTCTATACTTTCGTCCACAACAATTAATTAGATTAAACAAAAATATAACAATTAAAAAAATGTGCAAAATTTAAAATAAAATTAAAAATTAATTGAGGAATGCTAATAAAATAAAATGACGGAAGTAAGTAATACGCTCAAAGTAAAATGCATTTAAATAGAGAGAGGCAAAGAAAGAGAGTGAATGCAAGAAAGAAAAGAAAGAAGAGATAGGACAATTTTTGAGTCAAAGAATTCACAAGAATATATTAAAGTTAAAACAAATATAATGTAAGTGTTAGTTAAATTTCTCATAATGATCGTGAAGGATAGAGAGAAAGTGAGAGAGAGAATAAGAAAGGGAAGAGAGAATACAAAATTTAAGACAGTACATTTTTTTTAGATAAATTCCCAAAATTCAGGGATTTCAAGGATTTCAAATGAAATGTTATAAATTTTGAGTTTGTAACTGTTACTTCGATTTGTCAGCACTGATATTGATTGAATTAATTTAGTTAGCTTTTGAAAAAACTAAATTTAAAGCTATGAATAAAAATAAATCAAGAAATTTGTGATACTAATTGACACTATTGAATCATTTTACTAGCCAGATTGATTTGTTATCTTATCCACATCCACAAATATAGATATGAATGATAGGCAATATTTTACTCAAGTAATGTCAGTGATTTAATACATGGATCCCCTCTGATAGATGGGTTTGATACATGTGAGCAGAGAGTAATGAAAGTCTCTCTTTCTCTCTGTCTTTCACTCTCTTTATCCTCTCTCTTTACCTACCGATCACTCAGATGAAGGTAGCAAACACGGTGTCAGGGGCTATCTCTAACGTAATTGTCCAGCACATAGAAAATCAGCATGGTGCGAATGAATTCTATATATAGGAATAAAACCAACAAATATACACATATGAATGTTGCGTGATTTGTGTGTTGTTCCATCAGTTTACGCTAAATTTATCACTCGTTTGAATTGCAGTAGAAAATGATGCGCGTTCTAATCATCAGCGTGGCCCTCTGTGCCACACTCGCGAATGCAGCCCAAACTGTGAGTAGCTTATAATATAATATTAAAAATAATATTAGGTAATATGCAAATATAACTCGCTTTAGCGCAACTCTCCCATGGAGGCAATTGCATATGTGACTGGACCCGTGCAGCCGGATAATAGCCAGGTGAAGGGCAACGTGACCTTCATCCAGAACGATTGTGGTCAGAATGTGCATGTGCGCATCCAGCTGGAGGGTGTGAAGGAGGGCAAGCATGGCTTCCACATTCACGAGAAGGGGGACCTGAGCAATGGCTGTGCCAGCTTGGGCGGTCACTATAATCCCGATAAGGTCGATCATGGTGCCCCAGAACACGAGGTTCGGCACGTCGGCGATCTGGGCAACATTGAGGTGGGCCCCAGCCGCACGATCGACATCACCTACACGGATCCCGTGATCAGTCTAAGCGGAAAGCGTACAATCATCGGACGCAGTGTGGTCGTCCACGAAATGGAGGATGATCTCGGTCTGGGCAATCACACGGACTCCAAGAAAACGGGCAATGCAGGCGGCCGTATCGGTAAGGCCCAAACAAAATAACTTTTTTACCTCCATTTTAAATAATCACACAAATCTTCTGTCTTCTTTTATTTTATTTCAGGCTGCGGTGTTATTGGCATTAAGTAAATATCGAAGTAATACTTTTGAAACGAATCCAATCAATGTTGTCTCTATTTTAAATAACTTCTCTCCCATCTGTGTCAGCTTAAAATAAACTTCTGTTCTTAACCCTCGCTAAATGTAACTGTAACTGTAACTCTAAATGTAACTGCAACTGTAATTGTAACTGTAACTGTAATTGCAACTGTTCTACGTTACTTTCAGCACCCACCCCTTCCACCATATTTGTAATACATTCACACAACTTTTGTGAGCGTGTCTTTTATATTGAATATGACTCGAATATTTCCGGCTTTCTCCCTAACTGTATCTGTGTGTGTGTATGTGTGTGCCTGTGTGTGCGCAACATATATGTATTATTTATATACTATATATACTACCATCCGAAAGTAACCTGTATTTTCCAGCCAGTCATTAATATTATTGTCGGCCTACATAAACGTCTATTGATAAGTTTTTGGCTTGAAGGGTAGGTGGTCAATAAGGGTATTTTTACACGTACAATTGAACTTCGCTAACTTGAACCAATTGAAAAGGTATTAAAGAGGATTAAAAAAAAAGTTGAAATTGTGTAAAATTATGTAACAAACTAATGAAGCTGCTGATAAAGTATATATATTCTTGATCAGCATTAACAGCTCAGTTGATTTATTTATCGATTGCTTTTACGTTTCACAAATATCGATTCAAATCGATTTCCGTTAACAATTAAAAATATATTCATTATTCAGTAATTTACATAAGAGCTTAATTTTCGACTGAATTTGAAGATACTTTATGGTGCCAGTGATGTAATAACACAATAATAATATTGTATTATTTCCTTCAAGTGTAATATAGTCTGTAACTCGAGGTCTCTATTCATTTTTTGTGTTGTGTGTCTAACTTAGCGATGATTGACTGTATTCATGCTAATGTCATTAGCAGCGTACTAATAAATAGCCAATGTAATTCGATTAATTGTGTTTGGTTAACCTGTCTTGAGTTCATGGCATGCATACTAACTGTTCTTTCCACACACATCGCACTGAATGCCGCATCGAAACATACCAAATGTGCCTCATTGTACTCCACTCTACTTTTTCCGGGGCAACTGCTTTTTGTTCTTGCAGCTCGCTTGCCACATACGAACAGCCAACAATACTACAACAACAACCAGAACAATCCGAACAACTTCAACATCAATACCAACATCAACTTGAAGCATCAGCATTGCACAAAACAAGTCGCCAATCAGTCGTCAATCAGCCCACATTTTATGTGCCGCACGATCAGCCTCACGATCATGTTATATATCCACTTCTGCGTCATCCATATCCATCATATCCATATCCGTATTATCTATAAAGTGTGTGTGTATTGTAATTTTGTTATCGTCCCCCCTGATTCCGTCCCCTCAATACTGTGTTTGTACCAGCTTTTTGGCTAACTGTAATAAATCTATTTATAGGTCGGATGATTGGCCCTGTTCTCGGGACGGTGCTGGAACCCTGCACCAATCCCTATCCATACTGATGTTCGTAGTTGGTGTGCTCATTTTCAGGGACAGCATGTGATCGCTGATCAGTGATCAAGTATATAATAATCTAATATCATCCCCTAAAGTACTTAATCAATTAACAAACAAAAAAAATACTCTCACTCTCTGCTTGTAAATTTGCCTGAAATGTTCATCAAAAATAAAATCGAAATTCTTCTTATATATTACACATACATTTTTAAATAATCCGCTTAAGTCACTTCATTTCTTGGGAAAACTGCCATTTTGACCCATAAATTCCATGTCGAGATTTCAGCGATACGATAGCGATTTCCAGGTGCTAAAACTGAGCCTAGCCAAAATTGCTAAGCACACAAACACACACACACACAGTCGGACACATTTTGTGTCTTGAGAACACGCAACATTGAAATCAACTCAAACTCAAACAAAATTACTGACGATTTACCGCCCACTCCTTTGCCCCTTGCAAAAAGAAGGTGCCTTGGCATGCTTCTCTAGGTGCCAAGTTGAATTTCAAGCGCAAACAGTTCCCGAAGTTCTTTAATTATTCGCACAGTCTGGCATTTATTTCATGAATAGCATTTATAACTTTTGGCCCCGTTCTTCAAATGAAAGCACGCAATTTATTTAGTCCTCTGACATCCGAGCCTACTCTCGCACTGCCTCTGGTTGCATTACTTAGTAATTAACTCATTTATTGCTGTGGACTTGAAACAAGTTATGCTGTTGAATGTGTCACAGTTTTACATTTATTTGCAACGTTTGCAACATTTTTCATTGAGCTATTCTTTTATTCCGATTTCAAGTTTTTTAGTGGGTAAGTATTTGTTTTTTGGCAGCAGCAACTATATATATATAATCCAGCAAAAATATAGCATTTTCTTTCAGAGAAAAAAAATTAATGCTTAAATTCATATTCATTTTCGTTGACTAAAAATAAATACTTAAATGCGCCACACAATTTAAGACTGTTGCAAGTTGCAAGTCTACGCTGGAAAAAGGAATGTTTAGCGATCATTGTCAAAATATATCTGAAAAGTCTGCCAACTGTGTAAACTTTAAATATTTCACAGATAAAGTAAATGACCATTTGCCAAATGTCTGTTTTTTGCACTACTAAAAAGAGTCCGGCGCATTATAAATCTACTGAGCAACCCTCGTAAGTAGCTCTCCAGAAGTTGAACTTTAAATGTTGTGTTGTTTATTGTACTCGCACTCTTGGATTAAGAGTTTGTCTAATGAGTGCATTGACTTCTTGGCCACTTGCCACTTGCCACTCCTTCGATGTTCTGCCAGTTCTGCTTGTAACTGAGCGGAAGCCGCAGACGACCCAGAAAGCGAACGTTAGTTGGTTAGCTTCACGTCTGGGAACTTTGCGCAGCCGCTGGTCAAAGTTGGAGGAGACCTCAAACTGGCTGTGGCTACCCCAACACGCAGTTGTAAATTCAACAGAAATGGGTTACAGAAGCATAAAATACGAGAGACGAGAGGCGGGGCTGGGAGCTGGGAGCTGGCTTTTCCACCCGATTCTATCGACCAGTCCCTAATCGCATGGCCTGAATAGGCAAACTCGATTGTTTCCTCGAAAATCGCACTTTCACTCACTTTTACTTTGGCATTCGTAGTTGCTGCCTATTGTTGTGACCAGAGAAGAAAATAGGCGGCTTGGGTCTGGGAGTCTAGCATGCCGGTGTTCCCGTTGGTGGTTGTCAGCCTCGGTGTTGTGGCCACAACACAAAGCCGACTTGGTTGCCAACATTTATTAGCTTGGCCAGCACCAGTTAACAGCTACCGGTCAGTTACAATTCCAACGCCATTTTGTCAAGACGCGTCCGCGCTTCCCAAAATAATCCGTATACCCCCAAAAGAATCCCAGCATACTTATCAGCATTGGCCATCAAAGTGAAGCAAGTTCTATTTGTGGCATAATACGTGGCAGCATTTGAAAGTGATTTATTTTCGTCGCATTTGGGTCACTTTTCAATTATTAAATGAGAATCAAAATGCGCTCCTGCGGCCCCAGTTTAATTAAATACGTCTTATTCGCCTTCAATGTTCTATTTGCGGTAAGTTATGACTCAACTCAACTTAATGGTACGCTTATTAGTAGTTGTAAATCTATCTATGAATTAGGGCTTGAAACTTTAATCAAAAAATCACATCTGACTCAAAGGCTTAGTTTATAAATAATAGTTAATTCCATGACTAAATTTTCATTTTATAAGTAGTCTCGAAACGAACTTAAGTCTGCATTAGTTATTGTTCGAAATCGCTTTTCCAAATATTTAATATATATATTATTTTTGTAATATATTTGATTATCTCAACTGTAATTTAGTCAATAAAACTTGTTAAAAACTAGTTTTTATCCCACAATACATATTACATTACTGCCAAAAATTGGAATTCATCTTTAGTTTAGCATTTATATAACGAAATATTTTTTGAAATCCAGAAATATATAGTGTAGATAGGTACAGTCCCTGATGACCTAAGGAAGCTAAAACTAAAATGTTAGACTTAAACAAGCCGAAAATTAGGTACTCTTGCAGACCGGAGTCAAGCTTGCATTAAAAATGTTGATAATCGACGGATTGTAGCTATATGAACGATATGATATAGAAGTCCTATATTGGAGATTGTTTTTTAGCATATAAGATGAGTTTGGTTAGGTTAACTTGGTAGGCAAAAAAGTTTCAATTACGAGGAACTCATCTTGCGACCATTCGTTTCCATGAAAGATATATATTAAAATAGTCTAATCTCAAGGATTATGTTTCTAGAAGTTAGTAGTATAATAACATGCATAACTGATGAATTGGGGTTTAAATAAATTGGAAAACAAATAAGTTGTTCATACTAAACTCACCTTTGGCCCAATCGATAATATGACAGCTATATGATATTGTGATCAGATCCAGACGGCTCCAATATATGTACTGCTGGCAGCATAAAGACGGATCGTCAATACACAATGCTCCATTTCCAGAATAATATTATTGTCATTTCGACAAAAGAGAAATTATAATAATGAGCTGCAAAAATAGCGAAATTCCGCTCTGATTCTTCATACTCTATCCACTTATCCAGTTATCCACAATGTAACAACTAAAAACCATTTCAAAATGAATATTCACAGCTTTTCACAACGACCTGTACAGTATTGACTCGAATTAACTAATTTAGATGTTGACTGATTGCGAAAGACATGTTCAGTTCTGACATTGAATGCAATTGCGTGTTGCAGCCCAAAGTGAGCTCGCCTGTGATGCATGAGGCATGAGGCAAGATTATCTTGAATTGCAAATGACAGACCGTAAAATGGATTATATTGATAATGATTAGTGGAGAATTCGCATTTGCAAGGCAGGCAGCACAATTTTCAATGCCAACGAGTCTATGTGTCCTCAAGGATGACGACATGGCAATGCCAATGACCAGTGGCCAATGTCCTGTTGTGTGTGTGTGTTTAGTTGTGATTGTTGTGTGTGTGCAGTTGCGCCACTTGCTGATGCCTTATCGGGCAATTAGAGTTGGTTGTGGCAAACGTAAACACGAATACCAAATGAGGCATACGAATCAAGGTGCGTGGGTTTTTTTACTTTCTAGTTTTTGATTGGGGTCTGTAGTCATTAGGCAAATTGTGCTGTGGATTATATATGATATGCGCCATTAAATGCGTTTCTAGTTTTCAGAAAATCGATTACTGTTTTTATTGTTTTTATTGGTTTTATTTATTGCTTGCAGCTTTCGGGTCTCGGCATTTTGGTAGCCGGTTCCGTCGTCCTAGCCGATGTCAATGAATTCAATCATTTTGTGGAGGGACGTGTTTTGGCACCACCAATCGTCTTGATTGTCACCGGACTAATCATCTTTCTGATTGCATCGCTCGGCTGCTTTGGTGCCATCAAGGAGTCACCCACGCTACTTCTGACGGTTTGTTGCCCTTTTGCTCTCTCCAACATAATTCACTTTTTTCACCTGCCACGCTCTCCAATCTCTCGACAGTATGCCGTGCTGCTGGCCATCATTTTCATCATTGAACTGGCCGTGGGCATTGCGGCGAGCGTGTTTAAGAAGGATCTGGAGAGCATGATCAAGAACTCGCTGCAGGAGTCCATTAAGCGCTCCAACAGCGAGGACACCATCGCCTGGGACAATGTTCAGCGCAAGCTGATGTGCTGCGGCGTGGATACTCCGGCAGATTGGCGTGCCCTCAGCTTGAATAAGACGCTGCCGGCCAGCTGCTGCCAGCCGCAGTTTATCGATACGGCCGTCGGCCATTGCACAGAATCTCCGGCTCTTGGCAAGGATAAGTACTACCAGGAGGGATGTGTAGGCAAGCTGAAGGAGCGCATCGATAAGAACGCCGTTATTCTGATTGGTGTTGGCATCGGCATTGCATTCATCCAGATCCTGGGCATTATCCTCGCTTGCTATCTGGCCTCGGCCATCAGGCACGCTCGCCAGACCAACTAGAGAGCGCGAATCCCTCACAGTTTAATCTTATCTTAAACTTAATCTTTATTATTGATCTCATGTCGGTCCGCTAAAGAAAAAAAAAACACACCCAACATGAGCTTATTCAATTCACTAGCTAATTTTATGAATCACAGGCAGACATATTCTAATCGACAGCTAATCGAGGGTTGCTCAAATCAATCTGCAAAGTAATCTATTGCAAGAAGTGAACAGTTCTAAGTCTCATCGAATTGCAGGATAAACAAAGACGTAATCAATTTCTGGCATAGGTTGAATGAGTTTTAATTCTCTTCTATAAGATAACTTGTTATATTTGTATATTTATCAATAAACAGTTTGCATTTCGCTCGTTAAAATAAAAAAGTCTTTTCGAAACACATTCCCACTTTTAAGAAATTTTATTTTCATTTTCTGAGAATACTTTCTAATAACATCAGATACACTTCATAGTCAACATTTATTTGAATACTTTGGAAACTGTTCATAAGTTCATAAGCAAATCAAGGTTGAGCAAGAAGTAGAATTATTATTTAATAGATGTTTCGAGCAACCCTCGCACTTCAAAACGCAACAAATCATAAAAATTGACAAATTTAGTGAAAGTTTATTTACTTTAATTCAAGAATATTTCAGCTATTTTCAATAGTCATTTACCAGCTCTGCCAAACGGCTCCCCACGTGTCTCCGAAAGATGCTCCAGTTTTTATTATATATATATATATATGTTTAACTGTAACCTATTGCTTTGTATGCATTCGAGTTAATTAACACATAAATAAAATGAAATTTGCTCCACAGAATGTGAGTTTTGTGACTAGAATTTATTTGTTGTCAGCTACTAGTTGCAGTTGCGATTGGCCAGCACAACGTCCTTAAGCATTAAGATACTTGCCACAACTACAACTACAACTACAAAGGATGCGTTGCGACGTTGTGCCTCAGCAGAGTGACGGTTAACAAGTGCTCTCAACTACGAATACAGCTGAAGATGCTTGCGCAGCGATTGGAAATCTTTTGGATGGGGCAAATGCATAATTTGGTCCACTTCCACACGGTTTGGTGCCCCTCACTCGCGCTGCAGCAAGGACTCGGAGAGGCGTTCAATGGCCGTTGCCGGAGTTTTCTTGGCATCCCTCTCAGTGAGCGATGCCTCCGCCTCAGCATCGGCGGCTTCCTGTGCCTTGGCCTCCTCGTGCTCGCGCTGCTTTTGAAACAGCCGGAATTCCGTGGGCGTCAACATGCCACGCAGTACGGTATCGTAGCTAACACTCACGCCCTTGGCGCACATCTTCTGATGCAGTTTCCAGCATTCGCGCTCCTTGATGCTGCACACGTACAACGGGAAATTGTAATCCTGCTGCTGCTGCTCTTCATGCTGTTGTTGCACGTTGCAGTTGGACGAATTGTTCTCCTTCTTGGCCTCCTCTGTGGGCGAGCCGGGTGACTCCTTCTGCTGTCGGGAGTCCATTTGATTGCTCGGCTTGCTGCCCGGCTCGCTGAGAAATATGGAAACGGGCGGCGCCGTTGGCGGCCGATTGGCTCGAATGCGCGCTGCCAGCGGCGCAATCGATCCACGGCGTATCATGTGCGAGTACTCCTTGGAGGCCAGTTGAAAGGTGGGCGGATAGCTGTCTTGAAACGAGACTGCAAAACAAGTTAGTCCATCTGATGGCAACAATGCCATGCGCCCATTTTAAATAAGTCTAATCAAGTTACGCCTATTCCACACAGCACAGAAAGATCCAATTCCAACCCTTAGAATTAGCTCATGTCCATCTGACTGCACGTCTATAGTCATGTTCGTCTGTCCATCTATTCTTTATCTTCACTCTATGGAATATTATTTCGGGAATGCTACATTTCTGAAAATGCCTTTTTAAATGCTCTGTCGATTATTATCGATATTCGCAAATCGAGTGTAGTTATCGATAAATTTTAAAACGTTTCTTTTTTCATTCAAGTATTTTCACTCAACGCATTCTAATCGAGTTCTATTTGTAGAATTGAACTTACCCGATTTGCCCGTTTTGCGCAACAGCGGCGCCCTTCGCTGCGGACTGCGCTGCGATGTGGATGTGGATGAGGAATGCAGCTGCTTCTTCTCGTTGCCAGTAGGCGTGGAATGGGTGGATGAGGAGTTCTCCTCGCGTTCCGAATCGCTGCCCTCGGAGCTCAGCAGCGAGACGAGCGTAATGACATCCGGTGCAATAACGCTGCGAGCACGACTCAATGATTTCTTGTTGCTGTTGTTGTTGTTGTTGTTGGAGCCGCCGGCATCGGCGCTTAAAAGTGGACTAGCATCGACTGGCACCGCCACCGAGGAGGTGGCACGTGTGAAGATCTTGCGACGGCGCAACTTCTGCTGCTGGCTGCGCTTGCCGGCAGCCAGGCTGGCCAGGACACCACTCTTGCTGTTCTCGTCCAGGCGCACCGGAGCGGACATAGCACGCACCAAAGGCGGTCGCCGTTGCACCGTCAAAGCGGACGAAACGTTCTCCCCGACTAGACTTGGACTGGGACTTGCGCTTGCACTTGGAATTGGATTTGGATTTGCAGTCGCTGTTGTTGGCGTTTCCTTGCAGAGTTCACTGGTCTCGTCGAGATCACTGTGTAGCGGCTCCAGCTCGTTGGTGGCACGTATTGTTTGGGCCAGCACAATATTCAGATTGATGCGATTCTTGGCGCTGTGGATACAAAATTCCAAATGAGAGTAACTCAAAGCACACCGACTGTCTGCCTGTCTGTCTGTCTGTCTAAACTGGCCGAGTGACCTACTCGGCGGGGCAGGTCTAAATTTAAATCAAATTATTTGGCATTAGTTGGATGCAATTTATGCTGTGCTCGATTTCCCATATACAAATTGGCCGCATGCAACATGCAGCGACCCCAAAAATAGAAATTAATTCGTGCAAATGCGAAGGCGGCAACGCCAAAATCAGCCAACTTCCCAACCCCTCCACCCCCGCTAGTCCTCTCTCTAGTCCCACCTGTACAGTACTCCACTCCTCTCCAGCTCGGAGCATAGCGAGTTTTGAAAAACGAAACCATGTCAATTACATTTACAAATTCGCGCCCGAAAATAAAATAAGTGTGGATGTTTTGCAGCCGGGTGCTTCAGCGCGAAAGTGAATCTTTTGCCAACACTGGCCAAGGTTCAATGAACCAATTGGCAACTGGAGTGCAGCTACACTTAAAAAAAAAACAAGTATAAACTACATATATTGCTCAAATTAGAGTGAAGTAGAAGAAATTCAACATCTAAAGCTGATTCGGTATAACTTATAAATAAATAAATAAATATAATAAAATGAGATAAGTTAAAAATATATATTTTTCTTCCGGCACAAGATATTTATAGCACAAACTGCAAGAACAGTAAAAACAGTAAAAATAAACAAAAATAATAATATTTAAGCATTTTTCAACTGAACTATTGTTCCACTAAAAATCTAGTTGGACTTTTACTTTCCCAGAAATGATGCAAGAAATAAACTTCATATATAAGATTTGATGAATCAATTTTGATGAATTCTTGTCATTTAGCCAGCACGTTTTTCTTCGAGTGTATCCTTATCTAGTCCGTCCGTGTCTGTAGTCCGTGCTCGTATTATGATCGACTTAACTGTGTCGCTACGCGGGCACAACCTGAGTGACATGGAAAGGTGTCCCGCACTCCCGGACTCGAGTAGACGGATGGATGTATCCCACTACTCCGGGCCGTGTACGGGTGACTTGCCTGCGCCTAATCGTATGCAATTCACATAAAAAAAAAATGAAAAACTTTGACGTTGGTGTCAAGCATGCAAATTGCGCAAAGTATCAAAAGTGTCATTTAGGCATATTTTTAGAGCGGTGGGTGTGGGTGTGGGTGTGGGTGTGGCAGTGTTTCAGAAAATTGTAACATTAGAACCCGACTTAACACGTTTCTGTACAAATATATATATATATATATATATATATATATATATAAATGAATAAATATGAAAAGGTCAAACGAAATATTGATATTTGTTATATTATCATATACTAAGCATAAATATATATATATATATATATATATAAATGTATATATATTCTACATTTGAACAATTTGTCATTGATTATTTCTCTAATTTTCTTCTATTTAGACTCGATTGAAGATAGCTAATCAATTTTGAACACATTGTCAAACTTTTGGAGATATTTGTGTCTAGCATATATATAGCTATCTAATCTTAATAGAAAGCTGACTCTATCACAAATCAATTCAAGTCTCGTGTTGATTGGTTTTTAAAACACAAGCACAATTTCCTGAAAATATTCTATAATTACTGTTATCCAACTTTAAGACAATTACATTCCAATTAAAGTTTTGTACTTTGAAATGAATTGCTTATGTTATTTTGCGAAGCTATTTGAAGAGACAATTGTTATTAAATCTTAGCTTTGCTTTGTTTTATAATCTTATCTCAGCTTCTGCATTGCATTTTGTGATCATCAACTCATTGACAACATATATTTAGGCCTAAAATATTAGTTCCTTTGGTTGTGCTAAACCGGATAAACATACATTTCATCTGCCGATTGTCAAACTAGAATTTTTACTCATGTTCCGAACTGAAATTTTGCTATCAACTTTAAATGTACGATTGATCTAAAACAGATTTCTAGTAGGTTTGAGATAGTTTGGATTAAATTTCCTTGCCATAAGCATAACTTTCGATCAGTACTTTGACTGTCCACATTTTAACTGTTAACTAACGCATAATTTAAGAATTCATGCGAAAGAATCTACTTTCATATTCGTTAATCTACAATTGCAATTTTTAGGTCTGTTTTTGAACCCGTCGAAACCTATCTTTGTATGTATGCGTATATCTGTGCAAAGAATTTTGTTTGTCGACACAATGACAAACTGTTTTCGATTTTCACCACACATTTGGTGGGCTGTGGTCACAAAATTTGTCAACCCCACTTAACGAAAGATTACTCATCACGCTCAAAACGAAAGAGAATTGAATATCGAATGCCAGAAGTGTTGCTGATATTTTCGCACACATTCAAGGGGTCTGTGCGATCCGTTAGCAATATAGCTGCTTCTTTCGCACACATTAGAGCCTGCTAGAAAAAATGTGTAGCAGCATAAAAGGCAGCATTTCAAATTTACACACGAAGTTATCGCAGCGAAGTCAAGCGAAATAATGTCGATTTGACACCTCTAATTTATGTCTCTTTGTCATGTCTGCTTAGTGATATTACTCAGAGACCGTATCCTTCGTTGACAACCCGAAAACAAAATTATAACATCCTCTACTAGGGTATAAATAGTTATAAATGTGAAATATGTTTGCCATTTTGAGTAAGTAAAGTAAATAAAGTTAAGTAAAGATTTGAATCCAGAATATTTCTAGTATAAATCTTACATCAAATATGAAAAGTTTGATTTGCAGATTGTTTGATTTCAAATTGCATTTCAAATCAGAGTCATGTACTTATTTATTTTTTTAACTAACTTGTCCGTCTCCGTTTGATCTGGCTTCTGGTCTTCCTGTAGCCACTGCTGCTGCTGCTGTGGTTGGTGTGGCGTCCCGGTTCTTTGCAGCGAGGTTGTGGATGACCAGGCCACCAGAGTTTTATTCCTCAAGCGAACACCCAGCTCCTGTGTGGCCTCTGTGGATGCTAGCCGGCCGGCAAGTCTCGTCGATGTGGACTCGCCCAGTGCCAAGGATGTCTGGCGACTCAGGCTGCCCACGATGGGCGTTGGGGATGCATACAGCTTCTGGCGTATATTCTCTATGGAACGGCCAACGGAGAGACCACGCGATAGATAGCCACGCTGCTGGGCCGTGTATCTGGCCACGTTGCAGTGGGCGTGACTGGATGCTGCCTCAATCAGAGAGTGTTGTTTGCGTATTGCTGATGTTGTTGCCGATATTGTTGCTGGCGGTGTTATTATTGTTGCTGTTGTTGTTGTCGCCGGCGTCGTCTTGTAGCGACGGCGACTTGTCAATGACAACGACATGGCCAGAAGTGCTTATTTTACGTTGGCCCGTTTGATTAGCGTTGGCGCCGCTGACTGAAAGCCAAATGCTATGCACAATCTATAACTCAACTGCTGTCGATTTGAATGCAAATCAATTACTCGCCCATTAAAACCCCCCCAAAAATAATAAAAGCAATAACTTTGTCAACAAAAGAGGGCCGAAATCCCTCACAGTCAGAATTAAAATCGAAACCGAAACCCAAACCCAAACCAACCAAAAAAAATAACAAAAAACCGGCTAAAGTCACGAAACAAAAAAAAAGTAGCAACAAAACTGCTGCCACTTGAGTCAAGCGCAACTTTCACTAATTTTGGCAACTGTTTATGGCCAGGTGCGGCGACTCTGTTTATCGTTCTCTTCGTCGTCCTGGTCGTCGGTCTCACTCTCTCTCTCTCTCTCTCTCTCTCTCGCCAACTAGCCACGTGCACTTTGTTTGCCTGCCGCGCGATAACTGCTAACTGCTTTTGTGAATGAAGAATGAAAGGCTTCAGCAGCAGCAGCAGCAGCAGCAGCTTCGCTTTATGTTAACAACAAACAAGCATACAAAACCAACTGAAAACAAAACATAACGTTGCCAACGACACCGCACACCCGCACACAGAGGCACTCTCCTTGCACCACTTGCCACCTTGCCATTTCTGCGACTGTCCTCAGGCGGTGCCATCGCCACCGTTGCAACAGCGACTTTTATGCTCTCTGCTCGACTTCCACTTTGAGTTGGACTCCCACTGAGTTTGTTTGTCCCATTTCGGCCAACTCACACGTATGTCGCAACTGCGAGGGTTAATCCATAAGTTAAACAACTGATTTTAAAAACCCAAAGCCAATCAATCTTAACTCTTTAAAGAATATATATGTATATGCTTAATCAGCATCGAGCCGAGTGGATATAGCCGTGAGCCGTCTCGGAACTCGGAAAGATCTCGTATATTCCGCGTAGAAAGAGCTTAAATTTTATCCAAATCAACCCATTTATATATAACATACATGCACAAATACATGATGGATACCATCAGTATTTCATAAAGCTGGCAATAACGATCGGAAGAAAGATGAGTTCTGGTGTGAAAAACTGTTTTGATTACTAAGATTTTCTATGCAAACTTACCCTATATTACTAATCTATAGAATAAAGCACCTATTGACATATAAATATTATTACTTTTTATATTTTATAAAGATATTCCTACCAAATTCACCAGCTAGGCGTGTTATTATGTGCCCCATATCGGATAACTATTTATAGATTAAGAGTTAAATCGATGTCGACAATTTGACTTCATTTGACCAAGTCATTGTGTCTTGTGGATAATATTTTGGTCCCAGGATTACGACTCAGAAGCAAATTTTTGAAAGAGCCCTCGTAAGTAGGCTAGGTTAGTTTGCCTGCTTGGCTGACTGGCTGCTTGGCTGACTGGCAACGTTTTTTGGCCAAACTCAATGAACTCGCACGAACTTTTGTTTTCATTTCGACGCCCGCAACAAACACACACGCCCACTTCGAATGTAATTAAATGTCCTGGCGACAACAGAGAGAGAGAGACAGAGAGAGAGAGAGAGAGAGAGAGAGAGAGAGAGAGAGAGAGGGAGAGTAGGATGACAATTTAGTTATAGGAAATCCATAAACAAATCCCAATCGAATGAATGACTTGACTTGACTCGAGTAGAGTTGGATGAGTGCGTGAAGTCAACTTCTCGTACAAGTCGCTCAATGTCAGCGCGAATGTTAGATGCAAATTTCATGCAGGAACAGAGACAGATAGAGAGAGAGAGACGGAGACGGAGAGAGAGAGAGAGTCAGAGGCAGAGGCAGAGGCAGCGATTTGATTGGGATTGTGGGAGTAGTACGAGTATCTGATGGCAAGTGAAAAACTTTCACATTTGTGACAATTTCAAATTCATCAAAGACATGCAAAGTTGTAGAAAAAGTTTATCGTGCGCGTCGGCAATCAAAAAGTAACGAACATAACTGCCCTAGCCTAGGCACCCAAATGGAATACCACCAATAATAATAATAAAAAAAAAAACAGAAAAAAAAGAAACGAAATAGCAACAACATCAAAAACAACACAAGTAACAACAGCAAATGGCATCAAGAACCAAATCAAGCCGATTTCAGGGTCACATGCCATACACATATGTATATATACTCCATATAACATTACGAGTACCCGTGAATACGTATCCAATTGAATATAATATATACCCAAAAATATTTAGATATTCTACACTCGCCGAAAGAAACAAAATTGATTACTTACTTCATTTTATAATGGTTAATCTAAAAATGAAGTATTTCAACTTTAAACTAAAATCACAAATCTTAAATCTTAATTTTGAATTTGAATCTCAATAATAAACAAGTTATTTGTAATCTGTCTTCTCTGTTTCTAAAGAACATTTCGAATTTATTGAGGAGCATTTGATTTTTCCAAGTGTAATTTTATGGGGTATCAATGTTCAAGAGAATGTCAGCCAAAAATCATTGCAAGTACTTAAAACAAAGCAACTGAATGCCAAACGAGACGGCATTAATCATTTCAAGTCGATATTTATTGGATGGGTGGCAGAATTACCTATTTGCGTCACCTCATACCTCTCTCTCTCTCTCTCTCTCTCTCTGTCTCTTTCTCACTTGGCAGAAAAATTCATTTGATGGCTTTTTGCAATCTCGACTCAATTATATGAGAAATGAGCTAAGCAAAGCCGAGCGCCAAATAAATTCATATTTGTCAGGCGGCGTCAAAATGCCAAGCGGTACCAACAGGCACCACTTTCACCCACCACACATTTGACGAGATCCAAAACTATTTCAATTAACTCGACTCAAATTTCAGGCATTGAGATGTGCACCGCGCCGAGATACCCTGCCCATGCCAATGCCGCCAGCCATTCAAATCAACAAAATATACGAAATATAACTTAAAATATATAGAGTAAAAACAGCTAGAAAAGTGTTGGCAGCTTAACATTTTCTAAAATGGCATTTGATAAGATTGAAACTCGATTCAGCTGAAAACTAATTTAATTGAATTTTATGTTACAAACTATTCTGCATCAATAGTTGAAAATACCTATTTTGAAGTTAAATCGAGCAATTTTTGTTTCAAATTCAAACTATTATATAATTCTTGCCTTTAACACCATATTTATATAAATGAATAAATTCAAATTCAAATTATACCGCCCAGCTGTTTTGCAGCACACAAATTTTTGTCTGCGTGCGCTAAACAAATTCACAACTATCCGGCAACTCTGCAACGAGCTGGCAATGTTGTAAAATAACATTTGCTGGCGCCGCTGACGTCCCAACGCTGTCAGCGCTGTCATCGTCGTCGTCAACTGTCAAGTGACGTTTGCTGTCGTGGCGCTGAAAGAGACAGAAAGATAGAAAGTTTGTTGGTCGCCGCCGCTTGAGCTGCAGAATTAGTCGCACTGCCTTTTTTCAATTAAAACCATAATAACATAAAACGCAAAATGTATCGTGAAATGCTGGCGCTGTGTCTACTTGCCGTTGTGTGCACAACGGGCGTCTATGGCAGTTGCAAGGCGACGGTGAACGCCTTCAGCACACAGGATGCCACAATTCTGACGCAAGTGGCGCATGTGGCCGAATTTTCGCTGCAGTGCAGCAACTCGGCACAGCCCAGTCTCTTCGCTGAGTTCCCCTGCGGCAAGGTGGTGCCCGTTGCCAAGGTGGGCGACAATAAATACCAGGTGAGCAACACTCGTTGGCTTCTTTAAGTGATTCCTAATCGGATGGCATTTCCAGGTCAGCTGGGTGGAGGACATCAAGGGGGGCAGCAGCGGCAATGTGCAGGTGCGTCTCTTCGATGAGGATGGCTATGCGAATGTGCGCAAGGCGCAACGCGATGGCGACAAGGTGTCATCGGTGAAATCGCTGCTGGACATCGGTGTGCCCACCAAGGGCGCTTACAAGGGACCTTGGATTAAGGCCGAAATTCTGGCTGCCATTCTCGTTGGCGGCGTTGCCTACTTTGCCTTCACCACCAAGGGCAAGGTGCAGTCCTAATGCAACGTTTTGTTGGGATGTTGCCCAATCGAGACTTCTTGAATGAAATTCATTCACCAAATAATATTCACATACCAAGTAGCAACAAATTGAATCGATTCCCAATCCATTTTCTAGAGATTTCCCCATAACTATATGTTTAAGCTACAAAGTCGTGTAAATAAAATGAGAGAGTTCATCAGAAGACGACAAAATATCTAATTTAGTTTACTTAAAATTTAACAATACATGTTTTTTATTGTGTAAGATTAGCTGATCATCCTCCTCAGTGGACAGCTCCAGCGGCCGCAGCTGGAGTCGCTGTCAAGCCACCATTCATATTGCTCTCCTCGTCGGATGAGATGTCGATCATGCTCTCCACACGCGACGGCGACATCACATACACAAAATGCTCCATGGAACCCTCGTGACCCATCGTCGGTGCCGAGATTGTCGCTGAGCCGTCGTGCGGTGGCTGTGGCGGCGGCGTATCTGTGCAATATTTGAGATTCGCTGTGCTGCCAATGGATTCCTCGGGCGGCGGCACACCATTACAATCGAAATTCTCCAACTCCAGCTCAATGTCGCTAACGATGCGCATGCAACGCATCTTTGCCAGCGATTGGAATTTCATTGGCATGGCGCGCACCTGCCGCGCCAAACTCAAGAAGAACAGCGTGTTTGCGTCCAGCTCCCGATTCGCCTGCAGCACAGCGGACACATCCCAGTCGCTGGGGTAACGCGGATCGCTCATCTTGCGCGTCTTTGCAGGGGAGGGCTGTGAACAGGAGGCGGCTGCTGCTGCAGCAGAATTGGAACAGCTGAGATTTATGGCAGCGGTTTGTGGCGAGGGCTGAACGCGTCGCACCTTGGCGGCGCTGGGCGGTGGTGGTGGAGGCGGTGGCGTCAGCGTGCCCAAACCCGGTATGACGCCACCATTGCCATTCAGATGACGATTGGCCAAGTTCTGGAAGAGACCCAGTGGTGCACCAGCCGCCGCCGCGGCACTCAGCTCCTTCTTAAAGTTGTCGGCGGCGGCAAACAAATGCGGCTCGATAATGAGGCAACCCACATTGCTATTCGCCGTGCTGCTGCAACTGCTGCTGGTCAGTGATGTGGGCAAACCAGCGGCAGCTGCGGCCGCTTTGAGCGTTGCCAGTGGGAACATTTGGGCAGCGGCAGCGGCGGCCGGCAAGCCACCAATGCCCATGGGCAGACTGGCCAAGGTGGCCAGAGCAGCGGCATTGGCGCTCACCGATGCCGCCACAGATGCCTTGAGCGGCAGGGCGGACAGGGGCAGCATGCCGCTGTTGGAATTGTTGCTGCTGCAGTTCGTTGTTGGCGGCGTCAATGCTGAGTGGCTGAGTGTAGTGTTGAGTGGTGCAACGGCAGCACAATTGCTGCTGCCATTGCTATTGCTATTGTGGCACAAACCGGCCGGATTGCTGCCCGGCGAAATGAGGCTGGGTGGCGTCGCAGCCACACTGGGCGTCAGTATCGGTGTCGTATAGCTGTTGACGGTCTGAGTGCTGAGCGCTGATGTGGATGCCGCTGTTGCTGTTGCTATCGTCATCTTCAAATCATCCTCGCCACCATTGCTGGCCGCCTTGGCCAGCACCTGGTAGCCAAAATCGCATTCGGTGTCATCCTCATCGTTCGACTTGCCATTCCCATTCGCCGAATTTCTGTATGGGAATAACAATTTTTATTGTTAAAAAATGTCATTTTAATTTAGTATTGGGAATTTTTTAGGTTTACCTGCCGGGTCCTTGGAATGGCTTGAGAAACTCCATGTGATCGGCGTGCGCCCAATATTGATATTTCTTGGAAGTCTTTGTGCCAACGCGAAAGGACCGCAAATATTTCGTATAACTGTCGCGCAGATTTTTCCATTTTCGCTTCGATGCTTCTGCAAAATACATGCAAGATGTATTAAATATTATTATTAATTGAGTTTAACTTATTTATTTTTACTTTTCGTATTATTTTTGTTTCGACTGAATGTAGTTGATAAAAAACAAAAAAATGTTACAATTGATAGAAAATTTTAACTGCATACTTTTAGTACACAACTCATTTAAACGACTTAATTCATTCATTCACAAGTAAACACACGCGCATGCATACATACATGCATACATATGATAATCAATCTATTATACGCAATTAAGATCCACTTAAGCGCACACATTTTTGTATGTATATATAGAAATTGTATGTACATCAAATGGTGTTTCTTGTCCTGGCTGTTTTTTTTTTTTTGCGCTGGCAAATACGAACAGAAATTGTAGACGAAAGCAAACACAAACGTAAACGCTAATTTCAAACGGGATCGGCACGAAAGCGAATGTCAAATCGTTTACAGTGGCTGTCAAAACACTTTCGTGATATGAAAATGTTATGCAAATGGCTTAAATCACTAAGCAGACAATACATAGAGGCGTCAAATCGACAAAAAAGTGCATTAGGTTAAATCAATTAAACTTATTACTTCTTGAAACCGCGTAGTAGTGAAACATAAACTTAAGAAAAAAATTAAAGCATTCGCACTCATAAAATTATTCACTGTGTATTCGTATTTCATACAACTTGATATTGTCGTCGTTTTGTTAATATTTTTCCAGTCGCTCTTCATAACATAAACAAATGAGAAGCAACCAAACTCCCAGTTGAGCGCGACACTCACACTTAGAAATTCTAGTCAATCACAACAACCGTTTTGTTTATTTGCTCTTAGTGATGGGTTACTTATGCGATTAATTAACTTTGACTCAAATTTTATCAATGTGTTTACTTTTCACAGTCATGATATCAATAATATCGAATAAATGATCGACTGATCAGTATTTAATTAGATGGTATGGCTAATTAAATTAACTGATGAATAGTCTTAATCTACCAAGGCACTATTACAATTCAATTTGACACGCTTTACTGCTCATCTCTAGTTGCCTGGCTCCTCGATTTTTGTCGACATCCTCTTTTTGAATTCTTACTATCCCTATCTATGGCTTGGCAAGCGAGACTATTTCTTACTCCTTAACCTTGCCTGTTGCTTCAGTAGATCGAGATCTGTTGTTCAGCGTGGATGTGTTTGAAGTAATTTTTGAGGATAAACAATTTGCATATTACAAGAAAATAAAAAAATTAATTTTTTTTATAATATTCATCTGAAAAAACAGCATTTAAATGTGTTATAAATTATTAATGACTGTAATTCCTGAACAATTCCAATAACTGCCATTTCACATGTTCAAGTGATCACTGTGTGAAAACTAACAAACAAATAGTGGATAAATATTACGTAAGCAACGGCTTCTAATTGGCTTTATAAGCACAGTTATAACTTGGTTTTATTTTCCGTTCACCATGGATGCTTCAGTGGCGTGCCAAGATTTTTAAATTTAAATCACACTTTCAATTACATACTGCATATTTTCATTCATACTCAGTCACATGTAAATAAGAACTTACAATTAGAAATATTTCGACAGAACAAGAATGAAAGTGAAGTGCAACAGCCGCCGACAACAAGCTCGTCTGGCGGAAAGAATAACAACAAAATGGCAAAGAATTTGCGTCGGCATTTGTTTTTATGCTGACATTCGAGAACACGAACTGAGAGGTGGCAGAACTCTGTGAGAGTGAGAGAAAGAGAGAGAGAGAGAGGGGAGCGATGCGCAGAAGCAACAGGGTGTCACAGCTTGTGTTATTACATAAAACTAATTCACTGAATGTAAAATGCTAGTTAATGTTGTTAATTATTGATATTAAATAAAAAAGAGGGACTTAAAACTTGAGTGTGAATCACATTTGAACTGCATTCAGAGGTTTTGACGATGGATGCGTTATCCTGTTCCCAATTCGACTGCATTTCTACTCTCTCCCGCTATCTCTCTCTCTCTCAGTCAGCATCGCTCTGACAATAACAACAGCAAGGAGCGCGCAGCTTGTATCAATTTCGCTCTTGTATTTTTGTTTGCTTTTTCTGCGTGTTCGTGTTTTTATTATGCTCTTTCGTAAGATATTCGAACTTTGTCACCTAGTTTGTTTGTACTCAACTTGAAATCCTTACTATATAGGCTAGAAAATTTATTAAGGATATTTTTGTCTTCAATGAATTGATAGTAGTTAACATTGCAGCTGGTAACTTAATTTATAGTATATCAAGTTGAGAAGGAAGTGCAAGTGTGAGGTTGGCAGGGTATGCAGGCTTCGTCAAGCTTGGCCAGTTTTCTTCTTGTTTTTGTCTCTCACTGCAATTCGCCGACTGCGGCCGCCTGTATTCTGCACAGCGCCACGCCATCCGCCCCGCACTCGCCCCCACACACAACACCGTCATCGCCATCTGTAGGCGCGCTCACACTCTACACACGGACGTACATAAATACATAAGTATGTAGGTGTGTCTGTGTATGTGTGCATGCGGAGAACACACATACACAAAATAAAACGGCCGGCGGTTCAACGTCGCAGCGACGACGGCAAACCATTTGTCCGCTTTACTGTGCGACGCGCACCGCTGGTTGAGTTTCAATGTGTGTGTTGTTTCGCAGTATGTATACATGTGCATTTATGTAGGCATGTATATATTTATATGTGTATGTGTATGTGTGTATATTGTGTGTGTGTGTGTGTGCATGTTTCCCTTGCACGTAGTAATTGAAATTGAGCGAACAGGCGGCCGCCGCTGCTGCTGCTGCTGTTCGCTGTTACCGCCGCAACTTCCTTTTTTTCGTAGATTTTTCAGGCAGTCAGCGTGTATGTGTGTGTGTGTGTGTATTTGCATTAAGTGTTTTTTTCTTTCTTGGTAGTATGAAGCGACTCCTTACCCACAGATAAACCAATCTCGTCCGCTATTTGGGTCCAGACCTTCATCTTTACCTCAACGTTTTTGTAGTCCGGATTATGATTGTTGTAGACAACATCGTATTTCTTGACAATATCAATGAAATCGGACGTATTATCGGATGTGGTCGAGGATTCGCTAATCGCACGTGCCACCTTTAATTCCTTCATGGCGATTAAGCTATGACTTTTCCTAACGGTATTTCAAATCAACTTGAGCACTTTGTAGGACTAAAACTAGTACAAAAGCACTCACACACACGTACGCACGCACGCACGCACACAGTGACAGCGACAGCGCACAAAAAAAAATCTTTTTATAGGCGTGTGGGCGCGATATTGACCGTTGACGGTGCCCCGCCCCCCTTCCACGTTCCCTTCCCCGCTTCGAACAGAAACAGAACAGGCAACGAACGAACAGCAGCGAACAGTATGTGAGAGGCGAGCGAACTAGGCGAAGCGAACGAGCGACTGCCGTTTTGTATGACCGCCTCGACAAAAGTTGGACACTTGAATGAGAAGAGCGCACATGAGCTGCATGCACACAACCTAACTGAAGGCAGCGGCGGCAGCAGCACCACCAGCAGCAACAGCAGCAGCAACAGCAGCAGCAGCAGAGACCGCAGCTGGCAGCGGCGCCAGCGACGCGACAGCAGCCAGGCCAGGCCAGGCAAGCAGCCAGGCAGGCAGGGCAACAACAGCAACAACAACAACAAGAAAAACAAACGACAGCAGCGTACGAACGAGAAGCGACAGTGAGGCGAAACCGTTGTTGGAGGACGTGTAAAGAAGAACAAGAAGAAGCAGCGCAAAACCTCATCAACACAACAACAAAAACAATCATCATCATCAACATCATCATCGTTGTCGTCGTTGTTGTTGTCGCTCAACAGCAGCAGCAGCAACGGCGGCAGGCAGTCAGCAGCCCCATGACATGCACACACTCACACACAGGCATACAAACACACACACACATACATATGTATATACACAGAAGGAGAGACAAGAGGGAGAGGTGGTGTGGGGAAATGGTGGGGAGGCGCACATATAGCGAGACAGCGCAGTTTGGCGCTCGCAATAAGCGCGCAACGGTTTTGCACCCGGCCGCCCGTCTGCCCGCTACACATAGCGCAACGCTCCAACGTTTTCTGTTTCTGTTCACAGCCGCCCACATGCGACGCCCGGCGCTGCTCCGCACAGCAGCAGCAGCAGCAACAACAACAGCAAAACTCAATTTCATGACTACGTTTCGTTCGTTCGTCTGTTGTTGTCGCCGCGACCCACAAGGCAAAAGCATGAGTTTTTCGTTGTTGTTGTTGCTGTTTCAGTTTGTTTTTGTCGTCGATGTCGATGTGTGTGTGTGTATGTATGTGTGAATACCGTACGACTGGCATGCCAGAACTGACGAGCTTCTTACTCAAACCACCAAGCTCCACTCTCCACTCTGCCCGTTATACGTTGTTGCTGTTGAGGCGGGATGGGGGTGTCCTATTTGCCGGAGTTTGTACAGAATATTATAAGTTGAAGCTCCTTCCTTGCATGGTAACCAAAATGGATCTACACTATTTTTTACAATAAATAGTTGCTTGATCAGTAGAAGTAGATGACTAAATACTATTTTTACTTTCAGTTTCCTTGCTTCATTGAAATGCAGAAAGATGTTCATTTAACGTTCGCTTCCACTTAGCTTGGTAAAAGAAAGAAGATTCTAGCTGTTATGCTGCTAGCTCAATGCAGGATCAATGCACTATGTAAAAGTCTACACTCAGCTTTTGGCGTTATCTAACGGCTGTTCATTAGTGGGTTATTTTGTTCAGTTAATATTTCGTTGCTGCCAACAAGTTTACAGCTTACATTTCTTTGGTATGTGTGTGAGTGTGTGTCTGTATGCGTGTGTGCATGTAATCTGGACAGCCACCCGCAGTGGCAACTCTGCAACCGCAGTCAGCCTCATCAGCTTATTTTCATAACAGCATAATTTATATGCAAGTTTGCCTGTATGTGTGTGCTTGTAATTTAAGAAACTGTTGCACCTTCATTCAAAGCGATTGCAGTTAACATAACATTGCTATTGCAGAAACTGAAGTTCAAGGTCATTACATAGCACACTTATGCATATGAGTTTATTTATGTATGCACACACACACACATACATACATACATACATCATTGCACCGCATTCGATTTTGACACCCGCTGTTCGAAATGATCGCTGTTGCTGCATTTGCACTGCTTCCGATTTGTATATATATATATACATACAAAAATGTGCGTTGTTGTTGTTGTTTTCAAAAGTTTAAATGCTCTTATCAGTAGCAGCTGCGGCCACCGCCCTCTCCTCTCCTCTCTCTTACACGGTTTGGGTCGTTGTTTTTTTCTGCTTACGGTCTCTCTCCCTCTCTCTCTCTGGCTTGCTATTTGTATTTTTGCAACACGGCAGCTTTTGTTGTTGTTGTAAAATAACTTTTGCTGCCGTTTGCCTCTTCTGCTTTTCTTTAGCTTTGTTTTCAATGTTGTCGTCGTCGTCGTCGCTGAGCTGACTCGCATTTAATGTTGTCTCTCTCCCCCCTCATCTTCACTCGTCTCGCATAAGCTGCTTTTTGGCGAACGAAACGAACGAACGGCCGACCGCCGCCGCCGCCGCCGCCGCCGCTGACGTTGAGCAGCAGCATCCCAAAAATTGTTGTTTCCATCGATTGTAGAATTTTGTGCGCCATTGCGAGATACTCCTCCCCGCAACCCACTCTCTTAATGTTAGCATTTCATCTCTTGCTGCTGCGGCTCTTTTCCTTTTCCAAGTTGTTTTGTTGCCGTTGCCGACGTCGACGACGCCACACACTTGGCCCACTCAGCTGCTGCTGTTGTTGCTGCTGTTGCTGCTGCTGCTGCTGTTGTCGACTGTAGCGAACCTACGACCAGTTCCCTTACCCAAGCACTGCGTCCCGCCCTCACTCCTTCTCATTCTCCTCCTACTTCTTCTTCTGCTACCACAGCATGTGCGTCTATCTGTATGTGTGTGTGTGTGTGTGTGTGTGGCGGACTAGCGTGCCCCAAACTAAAACGTAGAAGTCGTCGTCGTCGTCGTCGCGCCTGCATGTATATATATATATATATATATGCTATATACATACACATATATACATATATATTTATGTATATTTGTGCGCTTGTATCTCTTCAGTTTGTGCGCGTTTTTGTTGCTTTTATTATATGTATGTATGCATGTATGTGTGTATTTTTTCGCTTTTCTCTATGTCCCGTGTTTTCAGCCAGCGCGTCGGCAACGGCAACGGCGACGGCCAACAACAACAACAGCAAAAACAACAAGCACCTTCCTTTTACCAGCTCCTACTGCGAATGAGACTGCCGCCTCCCCCCGCTCCCCACCCCTCACCCTATTAGCGCGCCTGCCCGCGTCCTTGTGGCCTTTCCCCCCGCCCGTATGCCCAGTCACCAGTTTCCATCATCATCATCATCATCATCGGCGTCATCGTCATTATTATCGTCAGCACTGCCATCAAAAGCCCGGCAGCCAGGCAGGCAGTCAGCCCAGGGACGGCAACGCACGTCTCACACCCCTCTCCGCCCCGCCCCGCACCACCCCACCACGTCTCCCTACCCTTGCCAAACAGCTAGCGCCAAATGGCTGAGCGAGCGAACGAACGGTCGATGGAGTGCCAGCAGCAGAGGAGGAGCAGCGGAGCAGAGAGAGAAAGAGAGAGAGAGTGTGTGCTGTGCTGTGCTTGTGCTTGTGCAAGAGAGAGAAAGAGGCGTGAGGCGGTTTGCGTGCGGTGGCGGCGAGAAGCCGGGGGCATGGCTCTGTATATGTATATGTGTGTGTGCATGGGCGTGTAGAAGTGTGTGCATGAATTGTTTGTGTATGTGTGGGCTGCTGTTGTTGCTGCTGCTGTTGTTGTTGTTGCTGCTGCTGTTGTTGTTGTTGCTGCTGCTGTTGTTGTTTCTGCTGATTCTCTGCCGCTGCTGCTGCTGCTGCTGCTGTTTGGGGTTTTTGCTATCAACGCTGAAGCGGCGCGGCCTACAAAGAGCGACGACGAAGTTGCCGCCGCCGCAGCCGCTGCTTACATTGTGTGTGTTGTTTTTGTTGTTGTTGTTGTTTCGCAAATCGATAAACGATGTCCGGGACTGCGGCAAAGCCAAGCGCTTTGCGTGTATGCCTCTATGTATGTATTGTATATATATATATATATATATATATACACATATATATATACATATATTTGTATATGTGCCTGTACTTATATATGTAGATAATTATGTATGTGTGTGTGTGTATCTATGTGTGTGTGTAGGACCCCAAACATGTCCCGTGACTGGTCAGCAGCGTTCAGAATTTTGATGCAGTTATCGCTGCGCCGCTCACTATGTAATATATGTAAATAAATATATATACCTACATACATACGTACATACATACATATACATCAACTTTGTTTACTCAAGATTAGCAATAGCGCTTTGGATAAAAATTCCATATAATTTACAATTCAGATCTTTATATTTCAATATTTGCAAACATTAATCACATTTTCATTTGTAACTTTTTATATATGTTTTGTAAGATCTAAAACATCCTCAAGTATCTATCTAAAATTTGGTTTCTAAATACAAACGAAGTTCTGTTGAAATAATCACTCCATAATCATGACTTACAGCTAAATGCTGCATTTATCATTATTCATTATAGATTCGTGAAAATGTCGAGATTTGAGATGCACCCACAGAATATGGCCTCTAATATTAGCAATCCCAATCACTATATCTGAATGAATTTATTGCTGTCAAGGAGCATGTGCTGGATATAATACGCCAACAGGATTCCTTCTTTGCGAAAATTGGTTAGTGTGAATATACTCGATATATAAGAATAAACACAAATATATATATATTCATATTCCAAAAGGGAGTATGGCGCACGATATACATCTCTATGATGACGATGAGAACGATGTGGTGATGGAATTGCGCTTTCAATTTGAATCGGGAATAGAGGATAGCCAAATTTTATAAATCCCGTAAGGAGTCGGAAAAGATCAAACTATTTTGCATGAAGCCAAGATAAATCCCATATCTAAAATAGTTTCAGTAGAACTGAGTTTTGTGAACGTAATTTAACTTGTTTGCAAAGTTTTATTAACATATAAATAATATATATAATGTATATGATCTTATAGCCCATTTTTTTGATGCGTTATTGGACCGAATGACCTTATTAGCTCCACATCCTCGGGAACTGGGATCGTGTGCGTCTGATGCCCATCCTTAACTTGTAGTTGAAATAGCACTTGCATCAGAACAATTACGTAATTAGCCATTGCATTGAGGAACTGAAAGATATATAATATTTATTGCTTAATACAAACGATTTTTTACTTACGAACTATGAATAAATAAAGGATAAATATAAGAAACAAACAATTTTGGAAATATGTCGTATAAGTTATTTAAAAAAGAAAGGATTTAATTCATACAACAGAAAGGAAAAGCATACCAAGTAGATCGAGGATATATTGATGGGAATACTGGTGCCAGTGGTAGCGATGTGCTTATTATGCATACGCCAATACTGAAAGCATTCCACTTTATTCCGTGCGCTCGCCAGATTGCCAAAATGTTCCGCATAGTTACTCAGCAGGCGCAGGCAGTTGCGTTTCTGGGTAGGATTAAGGCTTGGTTAAGTTGTAATAAGGATTTTGTGTAAGGGGGATTTCTTACCTCACGTTGTAGCAAATAGCCATAGATGCTGGTTACTATTAGCTTGTAAAAATAAGTGACCAGATGCAGCGATATGAATGCATATTGTGTATCCCACGGCTCATGGACGAGCATCTTCTGGCAGAGCATATACACAAAGCCGGTAATGTGCGTAAAGTCGTACAACATTGCAACGGATGCCACAAAGCCACATACACCATTCAAATCCTTTAAGAGCTGGCAACACCGCTTAGAGAACTCAAAAAGCAGATCCATGTTCCGCTGAAGTTCAATCGAATCGACTCCTTTTGCTTTTCCGGCTGCCTGATACTGCTGATCCACCAGCTTTATGATTAGACGAAAGCGTATGCGCAGATAGTCCATGAGGGCAATGTGTATAAAGGCTATCCCTCCGACACTGCAGGTCAACACGGTGTAAGTGATGGCAATCAGTACAGTGGACACATAGCCACAGGCGCAGCGCGTCGTGTCAAACATGAGAGCCAGTGCAATGAGCCCAGAGCAACAGCCCACAAAAACGGTGCCATTCAAATATTTAGCCCGACTGAGCTTATGGCGCCAGCGAACATGCGGAAATTTCGCTGAGATCTCCGTGTCCATGAGCTGCATGCTTGTCAACAATTTAATATGACGGGAGCGATGCGAGTCCATCGAAATACAGTGGACCACGTAAGTGTTGATACAGGAGATGCACTCCCAGCTAAAGATGATCTTTACCAGCGGCGACAAGTGACTAAACATCGCCTGCGACATTTGCGGATCGGTCAGCTTAACATAAATCCCAGCCAGGAAGCCGAAGATTAGACCGAAACGCACACCAAGCGCATAAATGACGCCCAGCGGCGTTGATTTGGGTCCACCATCGTGCTGACTATGCAAACGAATGGTAATGATGCCCCAATAGAAGATAATACTGTACAGGCTGTTGTAGCAATACACGAATCCGTCTGTCCCTGACGACTGCATCCTTAACACTGTGCGCCTCCAGAAACACGCACTCGAGCAATTAGCTCCTTAATTGCCTTACGATAAAAATCGCGTTTTATTATCAATAATTGAAAACAATGTTGCCATAGTGTATCGTCTAACTGACAGCTATATAGATATTGTTGTACTTGTTATTTTATTAGCTCCACATCCTCGGGTACTGGGATCGTGTGCGTCTGATGCCTATCCTTAGCTTGTAGCTGGAACAGCACTTGTACCAGAACAATTACGTAATTAGCCATTGCATTGAGGAACTGAAAGTTATACAATAATTATTGCATAATATTTTTATAATATTGTCTTTTGAATAATTATAACAAACTTACTAACTATGAATAAATAAAAAAAAAACAATTTAAAATTATGCATTTTGTTATAAGTAATTTAAAAAAGAAAACAGGATTTAATTTATATAACAGAAACGAACAAATTATCATTTTAATTAAGTATAAATCAAAGAAATCAAATTTTTTGCATTTGAATTTGAAATAGAAACAATAATGGAAAAATAATTGTTTGTCCAAGCAAATACATAACTGATAAATATATAGTTGAAATATTCATCGAATACTTAATATTTCGATTATGGGAATGGCAATAAGCATACCAAGTAGATCAGGGAAATGTTGATGGGAACACTCTTGCCAATGGTAGCCATGTGATTGTTATGCATACGCCAATACTGAAAGCATTCCACCTTATCCCGAGCGCTCGCCAGATTGCCAAAATGTGCCGCATAGTTGCTCAGCAGTCGGAGGCAGTTGCGTTTCTGGGTAGGATTAAGTTGTAATACGGCCTTTTTGCAAAGAGGATTTCTTACCTCACGTTGCAGCAAATAGCCATAGATGCTGGTCATGATCACCTTGAAGATGGAAACGATCAAATGCAGCAATAAGAATGCGTATTGTGTATCCCACGGCTCATGGACGAGCACCTTCTGGCAGAGCATATACACAAAGCTGGTCATGTGCGTAAAGTCGTAGAACATTCCAGCGGCAGCCACAAGGCCAAACACGCCATTCAAATCTTTCAGGAGCTGGGAGCATCGCTTAGAGAACTCAAAAAGCTGATCCATGTTCCGCTGAAGCTCAACCGAATCGACGCCTTTTGCTCTTCCGGCTGCCTGATACTGCTGACCAACCAGCTTTATGATTAGTCGAAAGCGTAAGCGCAAATAGTCCATGAGGGAAATGTGTATAAAGCCAACCTCTTCCACAGTGCTGCTTAACACGGAGTAAGTACTGGCAATCAGTACTGTGGACATATGGCCACAGGCGCAGCGCGTCGTGTCAAACATGAGAGCCAGTGAAATGAGCAAATAGGCAGAGCTAATAATTACAGTGCCACAAAGATATTTGCCACGACTGCGATTATAGCGCCAGCGAACATGCGAAAACTTCGCTGAGATCTCTGTGTCCAGGAGCTGCATGCTTGTCAGCATTTGAATGTGGTGGGAGCGATTTGTGTCCATCGAAATACAGTAGCTCACATAGGTGATTGTGCACGAGATGCACTCCCAGCTAAAGATGATTTTGACCAGCGGCGACAAGTGGCTAACGATAGCCTGCGACATTTGCGGATCGGTCAGCTTAACATAAATCCCAGCCAGGAAGCCGAAGATTAGACCGAAACGTACACCGATCACATAGATGACTCCCAGCTGGGTTGATTTGGTTCCACCATCGTGGTTACTGCGCAAACGAAAGGTAGCGACACCCCAATAGAAGAGAAGCCGGTACATGGCATCGTAACAATACACGAATCCGTCTGTCCCCAACGACTGCATCCTTAAAACTGTTCGAGCACGGAAGCACGCACTTGAACATTTAGCTCCTTAATTGCCTTGCGATACAAATCGCTTTTTATTATTTAATAATTGAAAACATAATTTGCCAGTTCGGCTTACTTAGCGCCCAATACATATACACACATATTGTGTCGTCTATCTAACGGCTATATATATAATATTACTTCATATAAACGTATATAATTGGCGTATTTTAGTTCTAGTTCGTATTGTTGTTGATGTTATAGTTGTTTGCTAAACTGATGATTTTTTTTCGTCCGCTGTTGTTGCTGTTGTCGCCGCTGTGTTGTGGAGGATGTGTGGTGTGTGTGTGTGTTGGATATTAAGGAACATCAATCAACTGGTTGTGTGTGTTGGGTGTCCCTATTCAAGTTCGACGATCCTTCTTGTCGCTGATAGCACCGTTGGTATGCGCGTGATTGTGCAAATCGGATTTCTTGCGTCGCAGCGTCTTCTGCAGGACATGCGCATCCGCTGGCTCGATGCGTTTGTAATATTGCTCTTTGGTGTCGACAATCTCAAAGCCAAATCTCTTGTAAAACTCGATGGCACCATCATTATTAATTTGCACATGCCTATGAAAGTAACAATTTTAAATATATCTTGTTGCTTATGATTATTTGCAATCTACTCACAGAAAGATGCTATCGAAATTGCCATCCTTTTCGGCGTAGCTGAGTATGTGCTCGAACATGACGGTGCCGATGCCCAGGCGTCGATATGGCGATAAACAGCCCAAGGTCATGATGTAGAGGCGACGTTGATTGTCCGTCGTATCGATGCGACAGCAGACGGCGCCAACAACAATATCGTTGTAGTAGGCAAGCTTGGCCAGTTCGCCGGCTTCCAGCACGTCCACGTAGAATTTGTCATTGTAGCTAACGGGGAAGACGACAGTGTTGAGCTTCTTCAGTTGCTTGATGTTGTGTGGCGTTACGTCGCCCAATTCGATACTGGATCTGTAAGAAATACGACAACACGATGATACATATTTTTTTTCTCTTTTTTGGGTTGCCTCGTTCACTTTTAGGTTAGGGTTTTCGGCGCCTTTTTGGATGGGTTGTGGTCTCTGCGCGGGCTAACGCACTTACCTGGTCATTGTTTTTGTTTAGCTAATTATTGACGCTTTAACAATGCGCTTGGCGCTTTAACTTTGTGCTTAGAACTGTTCGAAATTGGAATAAAACGCTATTATCTTGTTAAACTATTTTTACGCGTTCATCGATATGTATATCGAAAATGGTAAATATCGACAACAGAAAACAGCTGTATCTGTATGAAGTGTGACCAATTCAAAAATACCAATTGTCAATTCATTTTTATATATTTTCTTATAACAGGGTGATAATTGTCACCACAGGTCACACCGTGTTAAATTTTGTTGTGAGAATTTTGGTTGAGTTGAGGACAAAATGAATCCGAATATGAATATGATGCAAATGTCGGGGCCACCTATGATGCAAGTATCGCCCATGATGCAGTCTTCGCCACAGCCAATGATGCCAACCGGTCCGCCCGGTCCCGTATCCCTGCAACACCAGCAACAACAGCAGCAGCAGCAGCAACAACAGCAGCAACAACAACAACAACAACAACAACAGCAGCAGCAACAGCAGCAACAACAGGCGGAAAAACTGGACAATATATCGAGAGTGAAAAGTCTTTTGGGACCGCTACGCGAATCGATGTTTCTCACCATACGCTCAAGTGCATTCACACTGCAGCAGAACAATCTGGCTGACAATTTAAAGCGCGACACAGGGGGACACGGGCACATGCCGCGCTTCGACAAGCACCTGGAGGACTTCTATGCGTGCTGTGACCAGATGGAAGTGCATCTGAAGACCGCAATTCAGTGCATGCAACAATTGACATCGTCGCAGCATTATCTGCCTGGCTCTGTGTATCCCATGCGCATGGATAACTTTATTACAGACAATCCCGCAGGTCCGATAACATATCCCACTTATTTGAATACGGTTCGGGTGCACGTGCAGTCTGCCAAGGATATTCACGATACGCTGATCAGCGCTGCCCAAAATATATCACAGGCCGATTGATAATTGTAGTACGCTTTATGTTTAATTATAATGAATTACTATTAAGCTTATAATTTAAGTGAAGTTATACTAAACTCATAGGGTTTTCCATCTTACAAAAACTTTTAAATAAATAATGTTAAAAGAAATAACTATATAACTTGACATCATTAAAGTTGATTTTTTAGTTCGCACAATTTTCAAAACATAAACCGCCATCTATACGTTAAAAGCGTAAACTAAGAAATATAAACAAGACAAAAAAGCGCCCGTGCTGTCAGCATGTTTTGAAATATCAAGTAGTTATTGCCTCTGGTCACACTTACATGGAACAACAGCTTGTTTCGGCATTTAGCGCCGTGAATTTTTAGTTGCGTCGTTTGCTTTTCTGTATTTTGGCAGCAATGTCGAGGGTGCGCATAAGGGAAAAGCATAAAAAAGCAGAGAGGTAAATCGCGTTACTAACAATTGTTACAACTCAGATCTGGATGCATTTGAAATTTTTATTTGTAGTGCGACGCATCCAGTTACATTCAAACAGTTTAGCAGCGTCGTAGAAAATCTGCCGGACATCGCCTTCCAGATACAGTGCATTGAGATTGGTGCGAACATTCAGACATTGGATGAGTGCGCACTGTGGTATTACAACGCCTTTTACTCTGATCCCGCTATTCGCTCGAGATACGAATTCCGGCTGAGATCGTGCCCGCTAAGTGTGAAGGAGAAGTTGCTGCAGTTGCCGGACGGAGTTGTTCCAGCAGATGTTGAGAAGGATACTGAACGGTTGCAGACCGAGAATGGCGTTGTAATCAAAGTAAAGAGGTAAGTTAAATAACTTAAATAATTTATACATTCTTTAATAATTTTGTTTGATTTTCAGGCACGGACTATTCCAATTTCCCGTTTCGCAGGCCACATTCGAGCAGTACATCGATAGGAAGAAGACGCTGGAGTACTTTGTTCGCAGGATGACCGACAATGTGAAACAGCGTACCGTCATATTGAGCGATGAGGCAACGTGTCGGAAGATCTTGTACAAATACTACACTGGCTACTATATCTTTCGAAATGTGCATAATCTGGACAAATTCAATTTTAAAAAAGCGCCAGCGGCACTGAAGATGCAGCTGCTGAAAATGGGCTCGCCGCTGGATGAGTTAGCAGTGGAAACACTCCGTAAATATTCAGAGTAAGTTGCAATGATTTAATCCCCGCATAATCTGCTGATATTCATTTGAAAACCCGCAGAAAGAAGCAGAGCAAGGCGACTGAAGAACTGCCCCAATCCACAAGTCAGCCGAGTGCCAGAGTGCAGAGCCAACACTTGCAAGCAACATCCCAGCAGCAGGTTGAAGCGCAAGTGGATGATGCAGACGTTGGCAGGCATCCGACAATCCCAGAAAATCCTAACAATATCCAGCAGAATGCTGCTGCGACAGAAGAGCAGGCGCCTCTCACAGTTACGCCTCCAGTTCCATTCAAAGTATTCAAGCGTTTCGTCAAAAATCTTGATGAGATTGCACAACAAATGTTAAATTGCGAGGAGTATCGAGGCAAATCGAAAGATGAGTGCGCCTTGGAGTATTTTCAGCAATTTTATACGAATCCACAAATACGTGGTCGCTTTGAGTATGAGCTCAGAGCGTGCCCGGCAAAGATGCGAGAAAAACTGCTAGGTTTGCCAGAAAAAGCTGCCGTTTCGTCAGATACAGTGATGGACGCTGATAAGGACTGCAATGATAATCAAACTGCTTTTCCATCAGAAAGAAATCTGGTCACAATCATGGGTATTACATATGAATTTCCAGTTTCGTTGGAAACGTTTCTGCGCTATATCAATTCCGATGAATTGAAAACTCAAATTATTCAGGCCTTGGAGAAGCAAAGAGGAAAACCAGTAGGGAGCAATGCATGTGATGAGCAGTTCATTAAACGCTTCTATCATTCCTTCTATTTAGACGATAGATTGCGCAAAAAGTGCAAAAATAATTTTAATACAGCCCCAGCAGAGATAAGAGAGAAATTAATGCAGTTCGCAATAGTAGTGGGCAGCGAGGAGGAGGCGAACAACGAACGCAGGTAAGATTCTCATTGTGTGTCAAATTAAGTGGACTAAAAAATTACAAATCTATTACAGAATGTTAACTGAGTTGGCAACGGATCTGGCACCGGAGCAGGCACTAGAGAAGACAATTGAGGAGACACCGGAGCAAACGCCAGAGCAGGCACCTGAGCAGCCACCGGAGCAGGCTCTGGAGGAGACACAGGAGCAAGCAACGGAACAGCCACCAGAGCAGGCACAGGAACAAGCACCAGAGGAAGCAGAGTCTGAGAAGAACTGGTAATTAATTAAATATATACTGAAAATTTAAGATCAGTTTGAGTTTGTTGACCAATTGTAGTGATGTGGAAATGCTTGAAATGACCAATTCTGGTTACGTATTCGATGTCGTTGAGGATCTTGGCAAGTATGAAAAGTCTTCCTTCTTTTGCTGAATGTTTATTAAAAGGTTTTAATGTCTACTTAATAGCGCTGGTCGATATATGTTTCCAGTTTCGGTTGAAACCTTTGAGTGTTGCATAAACTACGATGAACTAATAAGACCATTATTGATGCGAGTCACAGAAAATGAGTCAGAGTTGGCGACAATGATACCAAATCGCCGTCATCCACAGTGCCAGCAAATCTTTCGAAGATATTATCACTCGTTCTATGTGCGTCCAATCGTTCGCAGCCAATATGAATATCGCTTTGGGAATGTGAGCGAGCAGTTATTGTCCAAACTGTTGGCCTTCGCTGTGCCTTTGAATGAGGTTGCCAAGAAAGAAATGGATAAAGCTGCTCATGATGTTGCACAAAAGAAGGCAAAGGAAGAAGAGGAGCAACTATTCAAAACCTTTCCCGTCTCGTACAGAATATTTAAAAATAGCATTGAGAATCTCAACGGAATCGTGCAACAAATGCTCAGCTGTGCGGAGTACAAGGATAAATCTGAAGATGAATGCGCCTTGGAATACTACAAAGCTTTCTATACGGATCCACAGATGCGTGAAAAGTTTGAATACAAGTTGAAACCATGTACGGCCATATTTCGAATGCAACTACTACAGATGCCAGAAGAAGAACAAGCACCGGAGCACGCAGAGTCTGGGAAGAACTGGTAATTAATTAAATATATACTGAAAATTTAAGATCAGTTTGAGTTTGTTGACCAATTGTAGTGATGTGGAAATGCTTGCAATGACCAATTCTGGTTACGTATTCGATATCGTTGAGGATCTTGGCAAGTATGAAAAGTCTTCCTTTGTTGTTGAATGTTTATTAAAAGGTTTTAATGTCTACTTAATAGCGCTGGTCGATATATGTTTCCAGTTTCGGTTGAAACCTTTGAGTGTTGCATAAACTACGATGAACTAATAAGACCATTATTGATGCGAGTCACAGAAAATGAGTCAGAGTTGGCGACAATGATACCAAATCGCCGTCATCCACAGTGCCGGAAAATCTTTCGAAGATATTATCACTCGTTCTATGTGCGCCCAATCGTTCGCAGCCAATATGAATATCGCTTTGGGAATGTGAGCGAGCAGTTATTGTCCAAACTGTTGGCCTTCGCTGTGCCGCTGAATGAGGTTGCCAAGAAAGAAATGGATAAAGCTGCACGGGACGTGGCACAAAAGAAGGCAAAGGAAGAAGAGGAGCAACTATTCAAAACCTTTCCCGTCTCGTACAGAATATTTAAAAATAGCGTTGAGAATCTCAACGGAATCGTGCAACAAATGCTCAGCTGTGCGGAGTACAAGGATAAATCTGAAGATGAATGCGCCTTGGAATACTACAAAGCTTTCTATACGGATCCACAGATGCGTGAAAAGTTTGAATACAAGTTGAAACCATGTACGGCCATATTTCGGCTGTTAAAGATGCCAGAAGGTGCTGCTGCTGCTGCTTCTGCTGTGCCAGAAACACAAAAACCAACTGGATTTGAATCTCAGCCCGAACGAGAAGAGGCTGTGAGAGAAGTGGCTGAAATTGCCACCAGCAACGAGGATATGCTGGTGCGGAGCGAGAGGATTTTGATAACGTTGAAGGGCATCACCTATGAATTTCCAGTTTCCTTTCAGACGTTCACACGTTGCATCAACTACGACTCGATACGGTTACAGCTATCAAATGCGCTCTCGCAAAACAAACGAGGAGACGAAGAAATTTGGAAAAATGAGCGCAGTGATCTGCAAATGCTAAGACGCTTCTATCACTCATTCTACACCGAGGAGCGAGCGCGCCATTTGTGCAATTATAATTTTAATGCTGCACCAGTTGACTTGCAACAGAAACTGATGCAGTTTGCCATACCCTTGACGAGGCATAGCGATAATAAAGATTCAAGTGTTGCAGTCACCGAAAGTGCTTTAGCTTTGGCAAAGGATTCACTCGCAGCAATTGGAGCAGGAACTGAATCACCCAAAGTTGAGCAGCCAGCAGCAGTGGCACAGTTGCCACCCAAAACGGCCATTCAATATCCCATTTCGTACAATGTTTTCGCAAAACTACTCAAATTGGATGAGGTTGTCAAGCAAATGCAGCTGGAGCCGCAATATGCCCAGATGAATGAAAATGAGTGCAAGCTCGCCTATTTTGATGCTTTTTATCGCACGCCGCAGATACGAGATAAATACAGGTGCATGCTGAACCCCCCGTGTCCGGCTGAATTGAAAACCAGATTGTTGCAAGTCCCACAGGAGGAGCCCAGCCAGGAACTGGCACTTCAAAGTGTCTCTGCGCTGTATGCAGCCAGAAAAGCAGAACTTGACAAGTAAATAATGCGACTCAACTTTATTTAATACTCATTTAATATTCTCTGGTTTTTCAGAATGGAAAAGTTGAATGTGGTTCGTTATAGGCCCTACAATCTGTCAACTTATATAGCGCGGCGCATAAAGTGCCCCAGGATGTGCACTCAGTTGGAGAAACATTTTGTGGGCACGAAGACGCACCAGTTGTTTGAAGAAAGCACAGAGAGATATGCAACAGCAGTCGCAGGGTTAAAGAATGATCAAGTGAAAGCAACTACAGAAAAGGAAACTGTTGCAGATGCGCTTGCAACTTGCGCTAAGGAGGTTGTTGAAGACCTGGCAACATGTACATCAACAACACTAACAACAACAGGTTCAATTACAACAAACGCAGCAGCAACAACAGTTGCAAGTGTTGCAAGCGAAGCGGATAATACAAAAGCTACAACAACTGGCAACACAGCAACAACAGTTGCAAAGAGCGCTCCTACAACTGCAGCAACTGTAACAACAACTGCAAGCATAACAGCAACAGTTGCAACGAGAACCTCAACAACACCAGCAACAGCAACATCAACTGCCAGCGCAACTCCCAGCACAACTGCAACAACAACTGGCAACACAGTAGCAATAGTTGCAAAGAGCGCTCCTACAACAGCAGCAACTGTAACAACAACTGCAGGCATGACAGCAACAGTTGCAACGAGAACCTCAACAACACCTGCAACAGCAACATCAACTGCCAGCACAACTGTAACCACAACTGGCAACACAGCAGCAACAGTTGCAAAGAGCGCTCCTACAACAGCAGCAACTGTAACAACAACTGCAACGAGAACCTCAACAACACCTGCAACAGCAACATCAACTGCCAGCACAACTGTAACAACAACTGGCAACACAGCAACAACAGTTGCAAAGAGCGCTCCTACAACAGCAGCAACTGTAACAACAACTGCAACGAGAGCCTCAACAACACCAGCAACAGCAACATCAACTGCCAGCACAACTGCAACAACAACTGGCAACACAGCAACAACAGTTGCAAAGACAACAACTGCAAGGAGAGCCTCAACAACACCAGCAACATCAACTGCCAGCGCAACTCCCAGCACAACTGCAACAACAACTGGCAACACAGTAGCAATAGTTGCAACGAAGGCGCCCTCAACAACAGGTGTTACCACGGCGACAACATTAACAACAACAACTGTAAACAGTACAACTACAATTTCGTCAACAACAACTGCAAGTAAAGCAACGGCAACCACTAGTGAGGCAACGGCTGAGACAAGAGCATGTGAACAAGTTTTAAGTTTGCTTGTGGAAGAGGCAATCAAAGCGGGCAACGCTTCAACAACAACTAACTTGAGCGGAGCAACAGCTTACAACTTTTTCAAGGACAGCAGCAAGGTAATAATTAAAGCTTTATTAAAGACCATAATTAATATGTTATTTCCACGCAATAGGAGCACAATCTGAAGTATCTGATATGCACGAGTCATGGCCTAAGGAATACCATTTGGCGCATAATCTCGTCTCTGAGCCATAAGGAATTCGAGTTGTATATGGGCATCTATGCGGCCAAATCGTTCTACAAGGATGCGAATGTGTGGAGTAAATGCCATCAACATGTGCTGATCAAGGGAAACTGGCCGATTAATCTGTACGTCCAGTTGCAAAAGTTGCCGCAACTGTTGCATAGCAAGGGCATACGACTAGAGTCCTTCGATTTGGCTCAGTTGTCGCCGAAGATGCTGCATTGGGCCGAACTGGTGCGGTTCAGCAATTTCTCTGAGATTGTTGAGCAGGACTTTAAGGCACGCACTGGCCAGGACATTGAAGATATGCAGGAATTGTTCAATGAGATTGTGAAACACTACACGCTGTGCTGGGCACACGATCAGTGGCTATATCAGGTGCCCCAAATAACGGCTCAGGAGCTAGCTGAGTCAATTAACTCGATGCAGCAGGTCTCAATTGAATTCTCTGAACCACCTTTCACAAGTGAGTGTAAATAGTTTTTAGATGTTAAATTGGTATTAACCAATCCCTTTATTTTAGTGCCCCTGTGCATGATTGAGGATTGTTTCGGATCATCTGGCGAAGTGGTCGTCAATAGCCCAGAGCAAAATCCAACAGATCCTCCACCCAGTGCAGGTCAGATTGATGGATCTGTTCTTAAAATGTTGATGAAAATTAAAAGCAATTATTTCCTTGCCTATAGCACTGGAGAATTCCAATTGTCCGGCCACACAACTTGATGCATCGCTCAGCGCGGCCTATTTTGTGGACATGAATAGTGTCTGTCCGGCCTCACAAGCGGCGGAGACCCAAAACGATCCGCTCAATCAGAGCAACACGCAGCCGGCAATTGTTATCAAGAATGAGCCAGTCAAATTTCTTAACATGATGCGCTTCTGGCCCAATAGCAACATGAGTAGTGAATTCAATTGCGAACTTATATCGTCGGAGGATCAAATCATCAATATCGACAATGATGATGAACAAGTTCAAATGCTTCTATCGGAGTTGCAACTATTGGCTGACGAGGTAATGTGGGACTCCCCAAATCCACCATCATTTCACGGGCAACCAAGCCCACAATCAGCTGCAGTGCAACCAGTAAGCGAGCTAATTCCAGCATCAGCTGCAGTGCAACCAGCAGCCGAGCCAATTCCAGCATCAGCTGCAGTGCAACCAGCAGCTGCGCCAAGTCCAGCATCGGCTGCAGTGCACCCAGCAGGCGAGCCAATTCCAGCATCAGCAGCAGTGCAACCAGTAGGCGAGCCAATTCCAGTTTCAGCTGCAGTGCAACCAGCAGGCGAGCCAATTCCAGCATCAGCTGCAGTGCAACCAGCAGCTGCGCCAAGTCCAGCATCGGCTGCAGTGCAACCAACAGCAGAGTCAGCGCCAGTCAGATCCGTGCTAGGCAAGCACAAGGTAGCAGCAGCAGCAATAGTGCCAAAAAAAAAAATACGTTTGATGACGGACAATGTGCCACAGTTGAGGCATGAGTTTCGCCCACTGCCGATAATAGCAATGGTACGCATCGAGCCGGATGGATTTGCACAGCATGTAAACAAGGAGATGTCAACGAAGAAGCTGCCCACAAGTTCGAATTGTGTCAATCAGGAGCCGCAAGGATCCGCCGCGCATACAAACAATGAGTTGCCAACATCCCAACATCAGCAGGACTTGTCCGCGAGTTCCAATCGTGGCAGTCAGGATCAACCAGCGATGACTGCATCCCAAGCGCTCTCCACAGACAATACACTGATGGCGTCATCGCAGCTGCAACATTTGCTGGACGCTCCATTTGTTAGTCAGCGCAAGGTAAATTTAATAATAGACGAGATTTGTGTTAGTAATAAGCAGCAAGATCCCCAGGCGAGGACACAAGTCATGCTTCAGAATCCACAGAGCATTGTATTCCGCAGTCTGCAGCGATTTATGTATTTTGGCTGCCTGACAAAAGCCCACATTAGCAAATATCACATTAATAGCCTTGCTGTGGGTGCTGCTTACCAGCAGGCATTAATCTCTGTTCATGGACAGCTCTGCAATGTCTATGGTCCACTGCTGGAGTCCTTGTTCTCGTATTGTACGCCCAGCTTGCTAGCTGATCTGCAGTATGTGCTGTCGGATGTTGGCGAGCTTAGCTACAATTGTCGCAGTCCCTTGAAAAAGGATGCGACTGTAGATTTACGTATGCGAGTCCTCGCCATCTTCATGCGTGTCGCGAGTCCTTTTGCCCAGTTTAGTCTGGAATACGAGAACGAGACGCGGGAATGGGCTGCCTGTGGTGTTATTAATAAACCAGATAGTGAGTCTACCAAACGAAATCCCAAATGTGATGTTAGCTCAGTAATACGACCTGAAATACTCGAACGTATGCAGCAAGTTAAGTGTTTATTATAAAGCCTATTTATTATATCATTTTCTTAAATAAAAAACAAATTGAATTTATATTTTTTTATTATTTATTTATTAATTTTTTTTGTATACACAATAGTCTTACATGTTTGTTTCTCTCTTTTCAGAAGCGATAATGATAGTAATTGATGTAATTAAGTAGCTGCTTTTAAAGATTGTCAATTAGACAGTTAAACCTCGATAATAGTTACCATCCTTCACTTATACATATATATATATATATATTTAAAATAGTGTATAGAAAAGAATAATGATGTATTTTATTTGATATTGAAATTGTTTTTGAAATAAAAGAGGCGAATATTACTGCGTTTATTAATAGACGAGCTCATTAAAGGATTAACCTCTAAACAGAAAATATTTAAAAATAGTTAAAAATCTGATTCAAACTGCAGATTCCTCAGCAATTTGCTGTTGCAACTTAGAAAAGGAGCGCCAATTTTGAATTATATGTTTCGGCCACACAGACACACAAAATACACAAATACTTAAAATACTTTTTTGACGTTTGCCATTCAGATTACCACCCATGTTAACACAGAGTTGTTTTACAGTTTTCGGCAGAGTTGCTTTCGTAGTTTATAGCTGTAATTGGCGCGCATTTTAAATATCCTAGCTGAAGCTTCTAGGGTGTAAACTAAAATTCTACTCAACTTATGTTAAATTAAGCCAAACGAAACTATTTGTGTATATATTTTAAATTGTGAATAATTATGTTTATAATTATTCATTAATTATGTTTATAATTATTCAATAATTATGTTTATTTGACGACTGTTTGCTGTTGCACTCACAAATGTCAACCTAATGAATATCTATATACAACATGTTGATAAATGTATTTACCTTAACCCTATCATCGGTGGGATCTCGCATAACCCTTGCCCCGCTGCCCACAAACATGCCACAGACACACACAAATAAGCAACCGAAAGGAGAACAATTTAATTAGCGATGACATGTTGTCATTTAATTTTCTTGTAAAAAGTGTAATTAAAAATGTGCGCATCGCAGCTGGAGTGGCAGCTAGAAACAGTTTCAACGCCAGTGGCAGGGGCAGGGACATTGTCTGTAAAGTTTGCCGCAACCGTAAACAAACATACACAGTGCGATCGTATATCGGTTTGGTTGGGTTATAAGTCATATTGTTGCTACCTTCTGGGCTGCATATTAGGCTCTAAACGACGAGATAATCTATGGGCTATGGAACCCGTCTACAAAATGTTGCAAGTGGCAATAAATTTGGAAAATACAAAACACGCTGACAAAATTTTCCACATAAAAGGTGTGCGGCGAGTGTGGGGCACTACTGCTACGACCACTACTATTGAATAGTTCTGTGTGTGTGTGTGTGTATGTAAAGGACTCTCTGTGTCCTGTGAGGACAAACGCGCAGTCACGTCAACACTTTCAACTCTTTTTCTAACTATAAGCTGTTGTTGCCTTTTGTTTTGTGTGTGTGTCTTTTGTTTTGTTTTTGTTGTTTATTTTCATTCGTATCCTTTCGGCAATAAAAATTCCGCTTGCTATTTATCTTGATTGTCCCTTCGCTCAAGTCCAAGTCCTTGCCACGTCGTGGGGCACTTGAATGTGGCATACATTGTGTTGCCAGCCAGCCCGAGTTGTGTCGCGTCGCTAGAAATTTTTTGCTTAATGAAATGTACATAAAACTAAATGAAATTAAGTTTCTGACGTGCTCGTTTTCCAAGAGGCCACCAATCCCCCCACCCCACCCTAATTCTTGCTTGCGTTTCGCGTTTACTGCGTGTTTATTACCACAACGGGCATAAAATGCAAAAACGCGCGTCCACCAACATAAATGGCACAAAATGGCCGCCAACGCTGCCGCCCCCAACTTGAAGTTGCCAACCCTTTACCAGGCCAGCCTAGACAGTCCAAGACTGTCCAAGAAATGGGTCCAAGCTGATTTTATACCCCCCTCTCTCCCACTATAATAAAAAGGATTTTTCAAGCACTCGACATAAGGGTGGGAAGCAGCCCTCCAGCTGCAGCTGAAAAAAGCTCATAAAGTCGAAATTAAATAATTTGTCTTCTTAATTTTCAAATAAATTCTTCATCATCCAAATAAAGGAAACCCCAAGCAGCTGAAACAATTGTGCGCAAACAGAGAGCAAAAAAACAGCCAACCAGAAGCGTGGCGAAATCGCCGACAACAACAATCAGCAGCAACAAACAAAACAAAACCAGTAAAACCAAGCCACCCCCCAACCACTATTTCACCCACCCACACACACACACACATCTGTGCTCGCCCATCCGCCCCCATCCCGTTCAGGGCAGTCTCGCACTCGAGATGTTGCCGCGCAGGGACTTTTATTAAATTCGACCTACGCCATGCCATGAATATGCGAGCACTGCCTGTCCTTATGTCCTCATCCTCATTCACATCCACATCCACATCCACATCCTCATCCTGATTCCCGTGCCCATTCCTGTTTGAGCCGCCCTCGCGACAGTTTTCGTATTGTATTTTTTAATATGTTTGTCTGTCTGTCTCTCAGTCCGTCTGACTGTCTGTCTGTCGCCAAGGCACAAATAATCGTGTACACCATTAATCCTTATTTCACGGCATTGTTCTCATTTCCCCACCCCGCCCCCTTACCCAACTTAGCAGCATCCCCCTCTTCTGCGACGCACAAGTGGCATGTAAGCGATTATCGCCCAGATAAATGTATGAAGCAGAAAAACAATAAATGTAAAAACAAATAAAAGGGTGTCAATGACTTTTGATAATAGAAATGATAGTCAAAAAAAAAAAAAAAAAAAATACTAGCACCAATTTCGATGATGCACTGCACAAAATCACCTACAAGTTATGTAAAATGCTCCAGAATTGCAGCTTCAAAATTATGAATTAAAATTTATATATTAAAAAAATATACATATCAAATGAGCAGTTCATTAAACTTAGCATAATTTTAATTTAATTAAATTAATTTAATACTCTAACAATAACTTTGCGAAACCAAAATCCTAACTTATAAGAGCTATAACAAAATGAATACACCTGATAAGCTGTACTCCAAGATATAGATTAAAAAGTAAAAAAGTAAAAGTATTACTTCAGATTTTCTCTGTGTGTAGATGAAATCTCGTGGCAAGAAACCAATAAAGTCCAACGACAGCTTTCAGCAATCACAAAACGATTTGTAGCACACGCACAGCTCAAAGCAACCAAACAAGAAGCAAGCAAGCAAGCAACCGACCCCACCCACAACCACCCACTAAATGTCCTCGTGCTTAGTCCTGGGCCAAGGCGCCCTCTTTCAATAGTTGCGCACGCTTTCCGCTTGGCCTAATTGCCAGATCAGCAGCATCAAGATGCTTGTGCTGACAATGCTGATGATGATGGTGATGATGATGGGACTGAGAATGAGAATGACAATGATGATGCTGCTCTGGTCCTGCTTGGAATGTTGGACTTTTTGACATATACAAATTTTCGGGGGCGCTGTGCAAAATGAAAAATGACAACATTGCCCAGGGTCGAGTGAAGACCGCACGCACAGAGGGTAGGGGGGAAGGCCATAATATTCGACTGTGTGTGCGTGTGTGTGTGTGTGTATGTTTGTGAGATCCCTTTTGCATCCTTTTGATGCTGCGAGGGTGCGAAACGTTTGAATGCGAAATTAAATGATAAAAGATAGCAAGGACACACGCAGAGCGTATGTTCTGGCATAGATGAAGGGAGTACACTCAACCCCACCCTCCCCTCCCACTGCTGATGATGATGGGCCGCCCTTCATTTACGCGCCGTCAACGTTGAAGGTCGAGCACCTGTTTTATTAAAAAGCAAATAAGCGAATTGTGCGCAGTCCAGGACACCGCAGACAGCAACAGCAACAGGAGCGGGAATGGAAGGGCATTGTTAATGTTAATGGTCGGGTGGTGGATTCGGTTGTGGCGGCCAGCTGGGCAGGGTGCGGCACAACAACAGCAACAACACAGCAATAACACATCCCGTATATATTAAGGCTCATGGACTCATGGACTGTCAAGTGGTTGGCGTAGCATAATAATTGTGCATATTTGGCTTTTTAATAAAATCTAATCGTCATGGCAAGCAGGGTGTGGAGCTGCAAAGGGGGGGGCGGCGGAGGGAGTGCGACTGTGCTTTGGATGTGGGTATTTGCGAGTGTGTGTGTGTGTGTGCCCAGCCATTAGCGGCAAGTGAGCTCATGGCTAAATGAAATTTTAATTAAATTTAACCAAAATACACATTTTTCGGCTTAGCTGCAAAGGATGGGCTATGAAGGGGAAGAAGTGGGGCAGCTGGATCAATGCAACGTTGCAACGTTGCATCGTTGCGGCAATTGCTGTGCTGCAATGCGGATGGCCCATACTTGTTGGCTAATAACGCATATCAACCGCAAACGGCTCAATGAGCCAGGCACAAGCCAATTGAATTCGAATGCTGGTCGGCTTTGGAGGCCTGGTTACACTTACAGCCTGGTTACACTGCAAAAAAAAGAGATCAAGAAATATAATTGCATAAATAATTCAACAAGTTGCCAAAAATTGTAGCTAGTCTTTTAAGAAAAATTGTTGAAATATGTTTTTCCTCTAAATTTTGAATTCCGTCGGGACTTCAATTTGAAATACTTATTAAACAATTGATCTTCGCAATTCTTGGGCATTTATTTTTGTCTGAGTGCAGTGAAAACTGCAACTGCAATTGCAACTTCGACTGTCTTCGGGCTTTTGGCTTTTAGCTGTTGGCTTTTGGCCGCTGCGCAGGCAGACAAGTAAGGAGCTTGCATAGTGGAAAAAATGGCTAAAAAATAAGAGAAAAAGAAAAAGGAAAGAAACCCAAGCAAATGCCGAACATGAAATTTTTCGAAATTAATTTCTGTTTTTCTTATCGCGCTGCGGCCGGCCGGCCGGCCACATTGGGAAAAAGACGCCGAGCTCGAGTCCAAGTCCCCAAGTCCAACGACCGGATACTGCGCTAAACGTGATGATGCATTTAAGATTCTTCCGATTGGTCATTATTGCCAGGCATTTAATGCTGCTGCCTCCACGCTGACGGCGTTTTTGATTGATCTACTCATTGACGTTGTTGTGCCCTGTTCGCAACCGCAGATGACAGCAAATCATCATCATCATAAGGCAATCGCTGCCCAAAGACCAACAGCAGAGGGCGACAAACTGGGGGCAAGCTGACAGCAATCAATCGATAAAAAAAACTGACTGCAACTTTGTATCGATGTTGGTGCTGCTGGCAAAATGGATGATGATTCAAGGTGAACTAATCAATGGCTGCTCCATAAGGTATCACAACTCTCTTACTGTTTGTCCCTCGAGCGGATTATGAGATTGATTAGATCTGCTATTCAAATTCACAATAATTGTGTCTTTATTATAATAATTTTAATATCTGAATAAATTAGCGTGAAATTTGTGATTAATCAAAAGAATTAAATGTAATTTCAACTTTAATCATAATTATTATTGTTTAATTAAAGATAATATTTAATATTCATTTATTTAATTACTTTTAGCTTTCCTTAATTTATTATTATACTTAAACATCTCAGCATATGCTGCAGAGTTTAAGCCCCATCTTTTAGCGAGCTATCCAGAAATTTTGCTTTAGTCTTCTAAAATTGTTTTTAGTTCAATTCAAAGTTGTAGTTTGAAAATTTCCCATAAGGATAATAAAAAATTAATTATGTGTGCATGTTCACGAATCTGCCAAGTATAAAGATAATTATTTAAATAGTAATTATTATTTGTTCTGTGACTTATAGGCTACAGCCAGCCGCAGGGATATTTTTGAGCCTCGACCCATGTTGCTGAGAGATTTGTATTTTTTAAATTGTGTATTTAGTTATTTCAAACATTTCTAAAATGAATACACATATTTACACATATATTAAGGATTGTTGGAAAATTGCAAATTGCATTTTGGCATATTTTATTTGTACATTTTCGATGCTCTTGCAACTGACTTTCACTGAGTCATGCGCCCACGTGGACAACCATTGAGCTGTGGGTCATTTGTATTAGTTGCCCCTGTCACACGGTCATCGTCATCGACATCAACATCGACGTCTTAAACGTCAATCGGGGCATGGCCCAAAAGCAACAATAACAACAATCGTGTTGCATGCCCGCGCGTACACGGGAGGCATACAACAGCGTCCCTGCCATTACCAACTGCTCTGCAACTGCAACTGCTGGCAACAACAATGACTTAAAAGTTTCTCAAGCCTGGGATTGGGATCGTGCGTCATGTGTGCGAGTGTATAGAAATACATTTATATATATATATATACACTTAGAAAAAATATCAACTAAACTTGACATAATTTATCTGATTTGAGTAGAAGATTTTCCATTATTTTTCATTGGATCTTTGTATTTTTATAAGTGAACTTAGACTTAACTTTTGTGCTTAATGTACCATATAATTACACATGTTGTACAAGCTCTTTAATTTTTCTCTCAGTGTATGTATTTTTTATAAATGCATAGTAAATGTATTTGTGGGTTTTGTGTAGTTGCCGTCATCATGAAACAAATTTGGTTGCTACTCGTTCGTTGGCTGCTTGTTTCGAGCTGCTCGATCGATGATCATTGTTACGGCAAGGGTGAGAGTGGAGAGAGAAGGGGCTGTGCTATGGTGTGTGTGTGTGTGTGTGTGTGTGTGTGTGTGTGCGAGGGGAGGCGGAGTCACAACGGCTGCTGCTAACAACTGCATTCGCCAACCTCGAAGCTGCAAAACGCAACGTTGCCAACGTTGCCAACGAGCAAAACAAAAACAAAAACAACTTGAAAGCATTTTGCAGTTGAGCCGCCGTGGACTTCATCATCTTTGGGTCTGAGTGTGCTCTCCGCCGATGGCCATGTGGAAAGTGGAAGGGGAGAGGCAGGGGAGTGCTGGTGCTGCGATGGGCAATTTAATGCCTGCTGACGAGCGTCGGCCGTTTTGTTTGTTTTGGCCATTTGCCGACGCAGATAAGAAATTTGCGATTGCTGGTAAAACGAGCAGAGACGACCAATTGGGAAAAACTAGAAAAGCAACAATTTGATTATCCGAGTCCAAGTCCGAGTAGTCGTTCCATTTCCAGGTATTGCAAAGCGCATGCCTTATCAGAGCCAGCGACTGCGACTGCGACTGCAACTGACGAGCACAAAAGCGATCGTGTTCGATATCGAAAAACTGCGCTTAGAATTTCGTCCTGCTGCGATTGCCCATCGTGGCTTTGTTGCTTTTGTTGCTGCTGCTGTTGCTGGTGCTGCCTGTGTTTGGGCTTTTGTCTTTTGCCCAGTGCCGCCGAAGAGAAGAGATGAGAAGAGAAGAGAAGAGAGAGAGCGAGAGACCAAATGGTCTGAAGAGGGGGACGAGGATAGCAAAGCAAAAACGCACACCGAATATCGAAGTCAAAGCGAAGACTGCAAAACAGAAGCACGCGCGGAATGTGAAAAGTTGGTTCCCATGACTCCATGGACGGAGGCGCTGTTCAAAGACACCGAAATTCGTCGTCGTCGTCGTCGTCGTCGTCGTCGTCAGTTCGTTCGTCCGTTCGTTCGTTGCTTGGGTTTGTCTGTCGTTTTGTATTGTTTTGTTTGTTGTTTTGCTGCTGCTGCCAAGTTGGACTCCAAGTCGCAAAAGTCGCAGTAGGAATCGGAATCGGAATCGGAGTCGTAGTCTGTTGTCCCTCTGTTTGCCTCTTCGCCGTCACTTCACAAGTTGTTGCTTTATTTTTGCAGCGTTTATCAGCGATTTGGAAGCATTCAACATGCTGTTGGAAAACATAAAAAACATATTGAAACATTTCGCATTGCGATAGAAAGATGCGATCTGGACCAGAAGGTGCTCTGTTGCAGCGGAAGATTCTCATTGTTGTTTCATAACTTTTTGGGATATGCAATTTGACTAATTCTGACTCTTTTTCATAGCATACTTCTGAGAGCCCTGTCACACCCTCGCACACACACTCGGAGTGCTTTTCGGGCAAGTCATTCGCGATTACCTCAAAGTAAATTCAACTCGAAAACATTTTCATTACGTCAATTTGTCGTCGTCATCTTGAATCCGGCTGCGTGCTGGTTGCTTCTTTGGTTCGTTGATTCGCTGGTTGGTTGCCTGATTACTCCTCGCCGTAATCCATCCTACTCCATCTCTATTCATAACCGGGCGCAAGATTGTGGGTGTGGCAGCAACGTGCGCACGCGGCATCCCAGCGGTGTGTAATGAGCCCGGCTTCCATGGCAATCGCAGTTGGTAGTTCATCAAATTGTTTTTTTCTCTCCTTTTCTTTATTTTGCCTTATTTCTTGATTTTCATTTAATTTGTGTTGCATTGGAAGTTATGCGAAGCTAGGCGGAAGTACTTTCTCACCCGCTGTGAGGCAGGTTGTGGAGGTGGTGACCTTGCAGTGGGTGAACTGAGGACAACATAAGTGATCCGAACAAGAATTGGACAATTTGGCATACTTGAGCAAAAGCATTAAAACCTTAAAGGAAAAACCTTTGCAATACTCAAAAGTAAATGGAAAATATAGCAGTGCAGAACAGATTAAGGCCAAGTTTAAATATAATAAAAGCGTTTAGAACTAAATATAAAATTACAGTAAGATTTTCTACACGAACAAATAAGTCAATAAATACATTAATTTGAGCATTTTATCAAATTTTTATTGAGATATGCATGCTGATAGTAAAATAGCAATTAAAAATTATTTTGACAGAGGTTTTTAGTAAACAATAAAATAAATAAATAAATAAATTGAAGTTTTAGATGTCTTGGAATGTTGTTGTTGAGGCTTGCATACCGATTTAACAATAATAATTAAAGATAATTTTCTAAGAGTATGCTAACAATATAATTGCAAAGGATATTATTCGCAATGAAGTGTGAAAAAGTTAAAATTATTATATTTCATTATTTAGTTTAATATATAAAATATAATAAGAAATAAGAAGATATTTACAAATATATATATTTTGCAATCAGTCTGTGTCGAGAATATAATTTGATATGAATGGGAACAGCAAATTTAGGGGTGGTCCTTTCCATACATACTGCATTCCAACTTGCTTAGCACTATCTCAGTGTGTCAAGGAGTATTTGATGAAAAATGAAATTTAAAATTAAATTTTCAACAGCTGCACACATAAGATATATGTATATATATATAAATAAATATATATATAGACGACATACGTGCATAACAAGCATTCATAATATGTGAGTGTATTCAGTCGTGTGTGCACATATATATCCAAATAAGGCATAATGAGTGTCGACAGTTGTTGTTGCGACTACTGCCTTAAAAATGCAAATCAAGTTTCAAATATTTGAGCAATAATATTTGTGGAATGCCACGAAATGCCGAAGGAAACCCCAAACCGAAACCCAAACTGGCGAGAGCATATTTAAAATGTCGCGTGCCGTTAACTGTGAAATGCCAGAAGTCGACTCTCTCTCTCTCTCTCTCTGGAATACATTCTAATTAATAGTGCTAGCGCGGAATGGGTAAACGGAGTGGCTATTGAAATGGGGGACACAAAGCGGGCCAAAATGAAAGGCTCGTTGGCGGCATTAGAAAGCCGAAAGCCAGATGACAATGATGTGGCAGCAACGGTTCTCGCTTATGCAGGCAACGCCTGTCAAATTAATGCATTATGCAAACACACTCGATCCGGGTGCATCGCTCTCCATATCAAAATGTTGAAGGCATTTCCGTCGCTCCTGCTTGTGGTCACTTAGACGCATCCGTCGTTCCTTATCAGCGGCATTTGAACACAGCTACCGGCTGGGACAGCAGCAGCAGGAGCACCACCACCAGACACTCGAGTGCCAGGCCTCACCACCAGACATTCTCGCTCCCGTTCCCGTTTCCGTTACCGTTCCTGCTCCCATTCTCGTTCCCATACCTGTTACCACACTTCACGCACCAGAAAAAAAACGTTTACTAAATCTTTAGTTTTTTGAAATCTTAAGCAAAATGTTATTTACTTATTTAAGCACAAAGTTTGCTTTCATAAAAGACAATTTCAAAATTACTGAACTCCATTTTTATTGGATTCTTACATTGTTAATTATATTTCTTAAATATAGAATAAGTATCAATAGCAAATAATTCTTTTGATTTCATCTGAAAATAATTGTATTTGGGAAAAGACAGTTAATTCAAATATAAGAATAAAAGTTTCTTTGTATTCACTTTTTTCTAAATTCGCCGGCATTCGATAATTTCTCCAAGTGCAATCTCGTTTCCCAGGCAACGTTCGCTGTGCGTTTTGGGGGCGCTGATTTAGCTGGCCACCGGGTGCGTCCTGCTATCGACGACACATTGACAGGACATTATCGGCACACTTGTAAGCGTCTTATCTTAATTGCTACTGACCCGCACAACGTTCGAGGACGGCAGAAGTCGTCGTTCGCTTGTCGTTGCTGTTGTCATGCTGTTGGCCAAGTTATTTTAAATGCGTTTTTCGAGTGCCTGCATACGAAATGCCAAATGTGACCGTCAAGAGAGACATATATATAGAGAGAGAGAGAGAGAGAGACAGACCTATAAAGAGACGGAGAGAGAGGCCCCCTTGAGAAGACGGTGCGTCCTCTGGCTGTGCGTCATATTTTGCATATTTGTGGCAGCCTTTTTTTAGGGGCTTCGCTAATTGGAGATTATGCCTAGCGCGTGTCCCCAACATTCCGCAGATCCTCTGCTTTGATCAGCTGCTCACTGCTGCTGCTGCTGCTGCTGCTTGTTGCTGCTGCTGCTGGGTGGGATGCTTCGAAAACGGGCTTCCAAACCTGAATCCAAACTGGTTAGACATTAGAAGCAAACGTTGTGGTTTCTGCTCCAAAATGGCAATTGACTGTTTTGTATTTTTTATATTCCACAGAAGTGTAAATTGCAGCTCAATGTGCGAAATTATCATTTCCATATCGGGTTTAGGAATTTTAACGGCCATTTGTGTGCGCAGTCAACAACTAACAACAATAACAACAACAACAACAACAGAGACAACAAAACCTCAACAAAATCATGTTGAGTCGTAACTCGCAAGTCACAACTTCGTTGGCGGATTTACGTGGAATTGCAAGCGGCTATCTTCCTGAGGCTGCTGCTGCTGCTGCTGCCGCTGTTACTGCTGTTGGTTGCACGCAGACAGACAGGTGGACACCCAATATGGCTATTGAGTTATTCACTTTGACATGCCGGCATTTCCACTGTGAGCCAGCAGAGCCAGCATTGCCTCCAGCTCCAACCCAGCTGGGCGGTCTGCTAAGCTGCAGCGTGCGGAATGCGTATTAGCAATAACACTGGTGCATATTTCATATTTTGGTCAGGCAGGCAGCTGAGGAATTATGACAACGTTGCATAGTTACCAAAGTATTTTCGTGTGCAGCAATTAGCAGTGTTGCTCATTCGTTTCGCTTTTGCATGCATGTCTCTACACACACACACACACAAACACACACATAGAGCTATGTAACCACCCTGTCACAGTATTTTGGCAGCCCTGCAATGTGCCAATTTTCACCATAAGGTCAGCAGTTTGAGTGGTTTGCTGTGTGCATGGAGTTTATCAAAATACGCTAGTGTCCATGTCTCTCTGTGTGTGTGTTTGTGTGTGTGTGTGTGTGTGTCTGTGTCTGTGTCGGTGTCCTTTCGCCATTATTGTGTGTATAATCCCCAACACAGTGAGCTAACTGTTGTTGTTTTTACTGCTGCTGGCCAAGTCCAACCCTTGGGAAAAGATGTCTGCTTGCGCTGCTTGCTGCTCACACACACACACATACAGGCACGCTCGCAATGACAGCAAACCGGTTTGCACACTCACACACACACACACACACACATATAGTTAAGGGGTTCACGCTGAACACTTGCATGGGGCGGAGACTTTTCTACTACTGCTGCTGCTGCTTCTGTTGTTGTTGTTGCCTTTTTACTTGCTCTTATCTGATGGCAAATAAGCCGAAGCCCGAAGCCTGTCCCCCGCCCCTCTCCCCGCAAGCTCTTGTTGTTGCTGATATGTTGCACGAAATGAATTGTTTGCTTGCCAGGCGAATACATCACGCCAGCTACGCACACTACTATGGTCGTCCCGCTCGCACGCACGCAAAGCGCCATGCCATGGAGCTGCACTGAATACTGAAACGGGAGCTTTAGTTGTAGTTGTAGCTGAAGCTGAAGCTAAAGCTGAAGCCATAACCAAAATGTGTTGCTTTCGGGCAAATGTTGCAACTGCTACTGCTGCTGCCGCTACTGTTGTTGTTGTTGTTGTTGTGAAAGGTGTGTTTGCTGGTTATTTTTTTTCCATTTTGCTCACATTTGTTTCAATATTAAAATCGATCCAACGAAGTGAACTGCATTTGCGGCACTTGCACTTGAATGCATTTTGAAGCAGCTCAAGCGCATGTTTTTTTTGTTATTTCCTTCTTTTATATTGTTGTTGCTATTGTTTTTTGCCTGTTTTCTGTTTTTACCGAATTTCAGCAATTTGAACAATTTCTGTTCACATCCATGAGGCATTTGGCGTTATGAACTGCATACATGCGAATATTTCTCTCTCTCTCTCTCTCTCTTTCTCTCACTCTCTGCATGTTTACGTTTGCATTATTAACCAAATATTTTATATTCATCTCTGAGTCTGTCTCTGTGTTATTTGGTTGGCTTGCGGTCTTTTTCATGGCATTCGGCGGCTCTCTCTCTCTGTTTTTCTATTTGGGGCACTTTGGTGTGTGTGTGGGGGGGGGGGGGGCCGCGGGGCGTATCAGATTCCCTTTTAATTAACTCAATTTCATGCAATTTACAATTTTTTTTGCTGATCTGCACATATTTCATATCTGTTTTATTTACACTCACTCTCTTGCCACCTCTTTCCATCTGCGTTAATCTGTGGCAGCATTTTCCTTTTTATTTTATTTTGTTTTTTGCTGTTTATCATTGCACAAAATAAACGTGAAAACATTGAAGTCATGCATGTAAAACTATGAACTATGTAATACATGTTTTAATTAACTCCATTACATTTTTCTGGCTCTTACTACGAACATGAATTATGTTTAAAAACCACGTGTATTTTAATTCGATAATTAATATAAGCTAACTGGAGCGGAAATGGCCACTGAAATGCCTTGAGGGCTATAATCAGAAAGGTTAGTATCATTATAATGAATTTTATAAATTAACATCGAAATCGCGAGTTCTGTTTGCTCAACTCAATTCAAAAATTGATTTCTTTCGATTTAGTTTAATGAACATCACTTTGAACTTTAAAAATTGGAAATTTAAAAGCGAAAAACTACACACCTTAAAATATGCCGAATCTACTTGCGAAAAATCCCCTGAGATTCCCGTTTGAAGTGTTCCGGTGGTGTTCCAGTGTTTCTGGGTGTCCTGGATTGCTTACAGTCATTTTCCATTTTAATAAACAAATATTTCACTTTAAATAAAGCGATATAAAATTAAATATATCTCATTTGCTTAGGCTAAGTGTCTTTTATTTAGTAATTATGCTTAAAGAGCTTAAAATATACGAAAATTGTGTTTAAGTAGATATAAAGTATTGGGCTATATTTATTACTAAATAATAAATGGAAGTATCTACGATACTATCTGCTATAGTCGATACTACGAATTGTGTTAGTAAAATTTACTTATTTTCTGTACTGCAATAAAATCTTGAAGATGATTTTCTTGAGATATCTTTGAACTTTATACTCTGCTAAATAGACGAGACCTCACTATAAAACAATTCGATTTCTATTACTATTTTGGCTCTCACTTATTCCGCCTCTCCCCCAATATGCATGGTTGTTTGGAAAATATACTAAACCGTAATCCGATATTAAATATTGAAATTGTTGGATTCCAGAGCAATATTTAGAAAATTTAAAAGTACGAACAGTTTTTACTTAAATACAATATTTGACCGTCTAATAAGTAGGACCTTATAACTTGCCTGATACCTGGAAAACTAATTCGCCTTTCTTAAACAAGTCCATTTTCGATGGCTGCTGACTATATCAAGGGATGCGAAAGTTGTTTGCTTTTATTAAGAAAACGCGCCGCAATATTTTCCCCATTGAGTTTATAACCCAAGTAGAAGTGTAGAAGGAAGTCCAGAAGGAAGGAAGGACGATGCCAGATAGCACGAGATGGGCTTGGGACTTAGGCCAGACCAAAAACTAATAAACTCGGCTATATTCCTTCGGTTGAATGTTGCCCACATCCGCATGGACTCTCTTTGTCTTTAGTTGGAGGAGTGCGCGCTCAGCTCTAATTGCTGTTTAAAGCGAGGAGGGTCCCATTTCTTGCCACTCTCCCTCCTTCAACTCCCTAAAACAAATTTACCAAAGTGCAAATGCAGCAACTCGAAGTGAAGCTGAATTTTTGTAAATTATTTTCCCATTATGAACAGATTAGGTTTATTGTGGAGCGTCTTGGCAACGGGGCGCCAAAGGAGTTTCCACCCAAGCGAAAGTAAAACGCCAGGAAAAACACAAAACTCAGTTCAACCCAATCCGAGTCGCCTTGGGGCTTTGGAATATGGAAAGGACTCCAGCACAAGAAATGGCAGAAGGTGCTTGAAGGGTAGAGCTGTTCTTCGACTACGTTCTGTTGTACCATTTGTCTCTCGTCCTGCCCTGTGCTGTCGGCCTGTCGTCCTGTCGGGTTGTCTTCTTGTCATGTCGAAACGGTGAAAAGTTCTCCCGCTTTGCCGGTTGGCCTTTGTGAGGCAAATTGTAAAGAACAAAGGGGGAAAAGTATTTTAACGCGGTCTGAATTTCAAAAGTTTGCCAAGGTGCTCAATGTGAGAGAGTCTCTTTGTGGGAATGGGTGTTTGTTTCACTCTGTGTGTATGTGTGTGTGTATGGGATGATGTTGGAGCAAGCGAGACACTTGAAATTCCCGCTTTGAAGCGTCTGTTTTTATGCGAATTTTCCATAATTTTCCCTTATTTGTGTAACGTGTAAATTACTGAATAACTGACAATGTCATTCCTTGGGTCACAGTACGCAAGCACAACGAATATCTTGATAATTATGTATATACACTCGCCAAAAAAATGTGGTGTGGTAAATGCTTATTCTAAGAAAGTTCTTAGTAGTCACCTCATCACTTAATCTTAATCTGATAATTGTTTTCACTTTAAAATAGTTGCGTTCTAAAAATATTTTCGTAAAGTGGTTGTCAACCATTGCCTAAGTATTCAGCTCCTCAAATCAATACTGATAACATCTTAAAATTAGATTAAATCAGATTAAACTAAGAATTGAAGTTCATAGAGCAAGCATTCAAAGTCTTGCACTTGTTTTGAGTAAAGTACTTGAAACTTAGAGAGCATAACAGCAGAAATTTAATGCGAGTCTTACTTGAGTTTCGTACAGTGTCTTTCTCCAAGTGTAGTACACATGTAAGCATGTGTGCTATAAGATACATTAATTAGAATATCAATGAAGCATGCCTCTTTTCCAATATGTAGATGCTTGTTCCACAGGAAACGTCAATTGCGCCACCTTAAACAGCATCAGAAGCCGATTCAGAAGCTGGGAATGGTTTTGTTGAGGATGCCCAGAGATCAGACAAATAAATCACAATAACGCCAGCAACTGACGTGACCGGCCAACCTACAAAAACCGCACAAACAAACAAAAACACACACAAACGCACACATGCACATGTGGAGTTGCAGCACAAATGAACCCAAAATGAGAGAGAGACAGAGAGAGGGAGAGAGTGAGAGGGAGAGGGAGAGAGAGGGAGACCCGCAAGGAAAAATGATGTATTGCTTTTTTAACGCTGCTGATAGTCTGCGCAAACGCAATCGCTGGAGAACCGGGAACAGGGAACAGGCAACCGGGAGCCGGGAGCCGGGAACAAATGCCACATGGATATGTGCGGATGCGGCTGCGACTGCGGCTGTGGCTGCGACAGTAATATGAAGAAACTGGTAGCTGGCTGTGTGGATTTGGGTTGCGTCTTTGGACGTAATCAGCGCTGCATGTGGGATCAATAAACGGGCAGAATGAGCATCAGCAGCAGCATGAAACATGTGGTCGAAATATGTTAATTCCACGTTAATTATAAATTGATTTCGGTCTGCCAGAAAAGGACATGAGCAGCCCCAATGCACCTCAAACTGAAAGTCGAGCCACAGCTACAGCTACAGATACAGCTCCAGCTCCAGCTCCAGCTAAAAGTCAACAACCATTCCCCATCTCCATCTCAATTAGCAGACAATATAGAATTTGATCGATTTTACGATTGGCCATTAAGCATTTAAAAGCCGGAGCGACTAATTCACGGGCACGGCTAGGGCAGCGATGAAAACCGTGAAAAGTGAAAAGTGTATCGAGAACCGTACCCGAGACACACTTTGAATGCCCCAAAGAAAACACTCGCAACTCTCGCTGGAAAAGTCGTTGTTTATTTATGTTTGTGGCCAGTAGAACGGTAATGGGGCGTGCGGCGTGTGGCATGCGGCACGAGGCACGCATAGAGAGATCCATGGGAAACCATAACGCACTCGTTGCCCATAAAGTGTCAAAGTTCCAATAGTTCGACACTCGACACTCAAACTCGCCCCCAAAAATATACCTTTCTGTTGTTTCAGTGTTTTTCTTATTATTGCTTTTCCATCTTATTTATTATCAACTTTTGGTTTTAGTTCTCCTCTGTTTTTGGCATTATTTAACACATCGACCGATTTGTTTGCGTTGACATTCTTCGGTTCTTTTCTTGTTTATCTGCACCAGAATTAATTTCCATTCAGCTTGAAGTGAATTTGTTCTTCAATTTAGATGACGATATAAATAGATTTGTTAGGCAGAAGGCAAAGTGACGGATACCATATAGAGAAAGTCTTTTCAATTTAAGCGGAGTATATGTATATAGTAATAAATAACTCATTAATCATCATTAATTTTACATGTCTTATGATACATCCCATAACTTTTGTCCTAACTGGTTTTCAAGGGTGATTTAATAAACTTTTGGATATATTCAAAGTTTAAACTGAGGATGTTCCTCTCATAATCAGACGCTACGAAGAAGAAACGGATCAAGAATATATATACTGTATAAGATGGGAGAAGTTGCTTCACTGACAATAATATAATAATCGATAATAATCGATAATAATCTCGACAAGTATGCAAAAATAGTTTTATGAATGAACAATTGCGTTTTAAGCGTTTTTATGGAAGTTAAAAGTCACATTCCACTAACTTTTATCATATTCAATATATTGCTTTGTTTTTCATCAAAACTTGTCAAAATTAAATGTAAAATGTAAATATGCAATATCAAAAAGTATATTCCATAACCATATTATCTTACACATGGCTAAAGTTATTGAAGGAGTTTTAATTTCATAAAATAGAAAAAGCTGGTTTAGATGCCCACCGCAAAGTCTGCAGACTATCTAAATTTGATGATAAAGAACTAATATGTAAATTTGTTGAGGATCCTTTCATCTTACCTTGTTGGTCATTCATCCCGATAAGCATCCACATTGCATAACATAACCAAAAACGTTGCTTAGCTCGCTTAAATGAAAGCAGTCATAATTTATGCCTAATGATTTCATTCGGAGACTGAGAAAACGTGAGCTTGCAGAGAGAGAGAGAGAGAGAGACAGAGAGGGGGAACCAGAGCGAGAGGGAGAGATATGAATTCAAAAACAAATTTAATAATCGTTAACTTCACATGTGCATGTTTTCCACGCCATTTAGCCAGGCGCCTTATTAATCTCGGGCTATTTATCATCGGCGTTGGCGGACTGCGTTCCCCGAGACTCCCGAAAGCCACAGAAGATGCATAATTAATGAAAAACAAATCTCAGATAGTCGCTCCGTCATAAATAAGACACAATATTTGCGGCCGTGACGGGAACCAAACGTTGCCAGCTACTGGGAGAGCATCGGGCCATTGATACTCACAGATACATAAATATTGGTATATTCATACAGATATAGATACAGCTACAGCTACGGCTACGGCTACGGCTACAAGGGCCTGGCACTTCCTGAGTTGTTTGGCGACGTTCATATTATTGTTATTGCTATTATACAATACGGCTTGGAGGGCGCAGGGCAGGGCGCGTAACATATTATTGACTTTCAATGACTTATCGCACAGTTGGTCAACCGAAGCTAAACAAGCAGGAGGGGGGGGGGGGGGGGTCGGAGGGCAAACGGGGTCCGTTCTCACCAAGAGAACCCATCCTCTGCAGCTCTGCTCTCTGCTCATGAATTAAAGAAATGGACAAACGTGCGACAAGCTCCCGTGTGCGTATTTACATCAAGACTTTTTGCCACACTGGCTAACTGGCTAACTGGCTAACTGGGCAACTGGGCAACTGGCTGACTGGTTTGAGTCGAGAGGCCAACTCTCGAGTCTCTGTCCGGCTGTGGTCCGTGGGCAGCAGGCAGCAGGCAGCTCAACAAATTTATTACCGATCGCTGTCGCAGTTTGTGGCAGACGTGGTCACATTATTTTAGCATAAGAATTCCATAATTCGGTACGACGACGACTTAAACGTTTTTCACTAACTGGGCTAACCGGGCCGCCCCTGTTTGGCCCAGGCACAAGGTGTTCAACAATTGGCCACTGCGTTTGCTTTGGGTTTATCGCTTTTTAATAACTGCCACGGCAACTGTTTAAATTCATTTCTTTTTTCCAGTTCCTGTTCTCCTCACTGCTTTTGTTCTTCGACGTTGTCACTCAACACGGCAACGCGACAGATGGTTCCGCTTCTTATTCCTTTGTTTTCTTTTTTTTTGGGCGTACTTCCTTCTTCCGCGTTTGAGTGCTGAGTGAAAATGGAGAAGTGCAACAGCTTTGGCGGTATCCAAGTTTATTGTCGCATTGTGTGTTAATGCGTTTGTTTCTACCCAAGTCCTGCATATCTTTAACTAGTTTGAAACCCTTGCTACAAGTTTGACAACTGGGTCGCAAACGCTCAGCAGCAGCAAATATGTGAAGAAAACAAGTGTTTGGACTCCATATCTAGTAAATCTACAAGGAACACTCACATTTCAGACTAAACGACTACTTTTGGTTACGTTGGTCAGACTAAAGGACCACAATTTTTGTTCGGGTTCTGCTGCTGAATGGATTGGATTAACATTTCCGCGTTGATTTTTATGTTTATGTTGCCAAATTATGCATTATCCATCAATTTGAATTCAATCTGCATAGCAAAAATATTGTACATTTGTCTCGCATCAGTCACTTTCCCATAATCAATGATAAAACAGCAGATTTTGATTGTATTCAAATTGGTTTTTCTTTTGTTTTATTTTATCTCATCTTTAGTTTTTGTTGTTTTTTTTTTTAATATATTTTTTTTTTTGTTGTTGCATTCAATTTGTATAACCTAATTTGTGAAATTCCAAAATTGAAGATATTAAACAAAATAAATTCTAGCTTTCAAATTTATGTCCAAGTCGTTAACTATACAAGAAATGTTGATTATTATCGTTAGTGTTTTATTATCGCTGTAGTAAATTGTTACCAAAAAACTCTAACGCGGATTATGCATAAGAATATATATATATATGCATATATATATATATATATATATGTATATAGATTTAGATTTATGTGTATGTATATATATATATTTATTATTTATATGTACGCTTGTCTAACTTGCTGATATGGGATGCTAAACTTATGGGTTGTAGAATACAAAAATTACACAATTTTTAATACGCGAATTGTTTACAAATATAAGAGTAGAAATAATAATAAATTTAAACCTCAAACAGACTCACAAACTTTATAAATTACAAACAAATTGCATTATTTATTATTATTGTTATTATTATTAATAAATTCAGCCCATTAATTATCAGCAATTCGTTCAACAAATAATATTATTTTAAACAAAACTCAGCTGCAATTTTTGTGTTTTGTTTTTGTTGCTTTTTGTTTAACATAAGTTTTGCATAAATTGTAGATCCTTTACTTAATTATTAGAGCGGAGCGTCCGTTTATTGTTTATTTGTTGGGCTGTGCTGCTGTGATTGTAATTTATGATTATTTTGTCTGTTGAGAGTCGCCTTCCTTTTGCCACCAAGCATCAACGAGAAATTCCCCTCACACCAGCTGGCTGCGTGGGATAACACTGGAGACCGTTTCTAGAACCAATACAGATCCTTTGACGATTCCTGCACTTGAGCTTCCAGACCTTTTTTTGTTGTGTATGTGTATGTGTATGTGTGTGTGTGTGTGTGTGTGTGTGTGTGTAGACATCAGGCAAACAACAAAGAGACAAGCAAAACATATTTCATTAAAGCACAGGTCAAACGTTGTAAGTCATCCCATTGTCATGACAATGGCACACAAATGGACAAATGGACAAATCGCCAAATGGCCAAATGCACAAATATGCCACAAAAGTGCTTAAGGATGAGGAGTCGAGGAGTCGAGTACGCACCTGCCATTGTCGGGTAGCTCGAGTAGGCTGCCGCACTCTCCAGGGCATGGGCCGTCTGCTGGTCATGATGTAGTCTGCAATGAGGCACGAAACACGTGTCACTAAAACTTAAAGTAAGCTACTGTACACAAATATATATATGTATGTATGCATATATTTGTTTGACCTTTGGTTTGACCTTTTCAATAATACTCAAGTAGCATTCTTAATCTGCATTTCAGTTTAAGTCAAACCAAAAACGATTGAAATTATTTTAAGCATCCGTTACTGATAGCGATATATTATAAGTTTATATACTACCTCAACGGATCTAAATACCGTTAGCAATTTTGAAAAAATCCTTAACATTTACAGTTTCAAACTTTACAAAGCCGTAAATTTGTCAGAACTCTAACGATTCTCCAAAGCTAGATTAATGTCCACTAGATTAATGCTGGATTTAGATCTAGAAACACTATTTTCGCTGGGAATTCATTACACGATAATAACTTTGGCAAAACTGAACCGATTTTTAAAAGCAATGCCTTATTGGTCATCTACATTTAATGGGCTTATATTTTAGAAAGTACACATGAGAAAAATAATCTCCCGACTTGAGATTATGTTATTTTTTGCAATGCTATCGAGCACTTTAAATGGTAATTTTGGTATTATATGGAGTGTATATAGAACTTATATGGAGTGTTTTAGAACTGAACAAACACACTTCTTTAAAGTTTTGCTGCTTTCTTTTTTCCTCTAAATTCAAATAATAGTTATTTGATCACTCAATTAAAATAGCTAAAGAGCATTTCTAAATTTTCTGAGCGACTTTTAAGGCAGCGCAATTTGCTGCTTGGTCTTTTGGGTGGGGTGGTAGGAGGGGAGGAGGTGGGCGGGGATTTGTGGGCTCACCTTGTGCCGTGGCTGTATTGTTGGGGCAGGCGCAGCAGGCTGCCGTACTGGGCCATGTTGTGGTGGTAGGCGTGCGCGTGGGCCACATGCGCATGTGCGGCGTGCGCGTAGGAACCATAGTGCGCGGCTGCCGCATGTGGCACCCAGGGATCGGTGGCGTAGCCAGTGTCTGTCGCTGTCCCATACAAGTCGCTAACCTGCATTTGGATATACAAACAGAGAGATTGAGCACAGCAGATATTGGCCGAATTACAACTTATTCAGAGTGCGTGCTTGCTGCAACTCGTAATTGCGGCACGTATTGCAGCTTAATCGGTTTTTCTATCCGATGCACACACACACACACACACTTACCTGTGGATGTGTGGGGGCGGGAAGGGGATGCACGTAATTGCTGTTCCAGAACGATGGTGGGAAATTGCGGCTGGACATCGGATTGCTGCTATCTACAAAAGAGTTGCAAGCCAAAAAGAGTATTCTTGAGTCAGTGTTACTTGAAATAGCCGACAATGCACTCAGCAAAAAAATGATTGAGTTTCCTAAGAAAATCAAATAGGTTCGACACCTTTTTTTTTATTTACCATTTATATTTAAAGTTTTAAAACATTTATTCTCAAAGGTACGAAAAGGTTCGACAACTTCTTATTTTAGGCATATTTTTTGTAATATTTTTTGTTTTCTTTTAGGAACATTGTAAATCACTTAAAAGTAGAATTATTATATCCATAAATGGTTGTATTTGTTTTATTTGGATTCACTATTTGTAGCTCTTTAAGTTCTTTCCAAGTAAATCAAAAATTGTGTTTTGTTTTTTGTTTGAGTAAATATTTGTGAGTTGATATTTGTTCCACTCACCGAAATCAAGCATCATTTATTTTTAAGAATTAAACGCTTCAAATTCTATTCAGTTTGCTCTTAATTCCATAATAATTCTCAGAGAATACTTTGTGTAATGGGGCCTACTTTGGGAGTGTCAACAGCAGCAGCAGCAGCAGCAACAGCAGCAGCGACAATTCAAGTGCATAATGATAAACTGAGCATCTGCTGCTGCTGCTGCTGCTTCTGCTGTTGTTGTTGCATTCGCAAATTGAAGCTGGGGGCACAGTCAGAGTCAGAGTCGGAGTCGGAGCCTTAGCCACGTACTTGGTTGTTGTCGGCGCCATGGCTTGTTGCAAATAACTGAGCGGAATGTTTGTTGTCATTGTCGTCGTCGTTGTTGTTGTTGTTGTTGTTGTCGGTGCCGTGTTCAGGATCATCACTTGTATTAAATGGTTGTAAATCTACGCGTTTATGAAATCGCAAAAGACGAACACGAAGACATCTCCATTATTGTGGCAAGCAGCCGCAGCACTCTTGGAGTCGAGTGTAATGGAGAGCTGCTGCTGCTTGAAAATTGTTGCCGAAAATAGCAACAACTTTTGGTTGGTTGACTGCCTGCCTGGCGTCTGTGGCATGCACATGTGCCAAGGACTGCAACTTGGGACTGAGTGGACTGGGCACACTGCCACTGCCACTGGCACTGCCACTGCCACTGCAACTGCCTCTGGGTACTTGGGACATAGGCGCATTTGCGTTGACAACATTCCAAACTCAAACAATTCAAGAGAAAAATATACAACAACTGCTGTTGCACTGCTGCTGATGCTGCTGTTCTTTTGGGAGGGGCAATGGAAATAGAGACATGCGGCTTATGGGGCACAAAGGAGGCAGTTACTTTGCGCAGCTCTACACTCAGCAAAATAGATTTGACCTTGCCCTTAGCAGAGCAATTTCATCTTTAAGATCATCCAAAAACAACACAAATTATTTCTAAATCTAATTAAATATTTATTCAAAATACAAAATGTTCCGTTATTTGTAGGAACTTGCTTCGTAGGAGTAAGTAGAGCTGAACTTGCCACCTAATGATGAAATTTGTCCAAGTCTGGCTGGGCTAGTTTTTGGTCTATGTTTTTTGCAAGTGTAGCTTCGAGGATATGCTTTGAACTGTTTGCAGCAGTCACGAGCTGCAACTGAGAACTCGCGACTCGCTGTGGCACGTTGTGAGTGTGCCTTGAATGCTGATGATGTGGCTGACTGGTTGGTTGGCTGGCTGACTGGCTGGCTGGCTGACTTGGTTGGTTGGTTAGCGATGCCGCGTGCCCCATTCGGCGGCGAACAATAAAAAAAAAACCAACAAGCGGCTGGCAAAAAAGTCGTCATCGTCGCCATCTTCAGCGTCATAGTCATTCACTCACTCGCCCAACTGACGGCCCGGAATTCCCATTAAAGTGCAAACGAGCAAGTTGCAGCAAAGATTTGTGAGCGCTTCCTTGCTGCTGTCGCCGCTTGTTTTCACTTTCAATTCAATGCGGCCCGCAAGGCTCAAAAGACGCAAAGAGCTGCAACCGCTACCTGTTCACCTTTCACCTGATCGCTGCCGGTCACTAATGAAGTTGCACCTGAATCGAAATTGACTGCAATGCTGATAAGGACCACACACACTCACACCCAAAACAAAAAAGGCGTGTGTCCTTTTAACTATATATATGTGTGTGTGTGTGTGTATGTGTGTGTATCCCTACAGAGAACACAGAACCCAACCCAAATGGAAATAGCCAAAGAGCGAGCGAGAATCTCGCTACTATGTTGCTCCTCTTAGGTTTCAGGGTGCGGGGCGCGGGGTACGCGGTGCGGGTTGTTCACTGTTGCATCTGCGGCGGGTGCCAAGGAATTTTAAATCGAATTCTTCGGGGCATCTAATTAAATACGCGTAGCATTCGAATATCATATGAAAGTGCCACAAACACCGCAAACGAGGCCCAGCGCAAACACACAAACTGAAGGCTGCAGCTGAGGACATCTCTCTCTCTCTCTCTCTCTCTCTCCCTATCTCTTTCTCTCGCTCTTTCTTGCTCTTTCTCTCTGGGGCCACATACGTACACAGCGAGAAAAAAGTTGGTGCAGGAGACTGAAATGAAAAACTCGGTTTCAATTTTATTCATAACCAAGAAAATTGATTTTTGAATTGAGAGCAGTGCGTACTTAAATAAAGAGCCAAGAACAACATCGCTGCTTTAATTTCTCACTGTGTATGCATGTGTGGATCTTCGGGGTGTTTGGTCGCACTGATGACGGCGATATATTTTAGGAGAACAGAACCGAAACAAACCGAACCGAACAGAAGCCACAACAACTGAAAGTGCAAGCGTGCCACTGAGAATGTATCTGTGTCTGTATCTGTATCGGCATCTGTATCTGTGTGAGTGTGAGTGTATGCATCTGTATCAGTAGCTGTATCTGTGTACAATGCGATGCGATGCGCTGCAATGTGAGTGTATCTCGAGTGAGCAGTTAATTGAAATGCATTTTAAAACCGTAATGAGGAATCTATGCGGCATTCGGCATTGGCACCGCCAGACGAACCACACAACGAACAACAGCAACAACAGCGGCAGCAACAACAACAACAACAACATCGACCACATCGCATTCCGGCGACATTTTATAGCACATTCCAACTAGATACACACACACACAAACACACACGCACACCACAACAACAACAACAACAACAACAACAGCATTATGTATGTGCAGATTCAAAAAAAAAAACAAAAAACTGCACATCAAGATAGAGAGAGAAAAATCTATATAAATGCTGAATACTTTTTAAAGTACCCAACACAATGTAAACATGGGTGTGTGTGTGTGTGTGTGTGTGTGAGTGTGTGTGTGCTAACCACTCAAATAGACAAATGGCCAAAATGAACTTTAAATACCATTAAGTAGCGTCATACCACAAAAAACGTGAACAAAGTTTGCTGCTTTTTTTTTATTTATATTTTTTCTTGTTTTCATTTTTGTTATTTGAATTGCGCAAGTTTCACATTTTGCTTAGTGGGTGAGTGGTTGTGTGGTTTGGCTGCTGGCTGCACCAACAACAACAACAACAACAACTATCATATTAACAACCACAATTTTATACAAGCGGAAAACTTTTGAGTAAAACTTGAGCATAGCTCAATTAATTTTATGGATATTAGCTTCACATGTTTGATGGATGCTTGTATATAAAAGATTTATGAAATTAAAAAATAGTTTTTAGTTTTTACTTAACTTAGTTTATAAATAATAACAAAAAACTTAAATTGCAAGGTGAGAAGAAACTCTTTTTAAATGATACAAATTTCTACATTCATTATTCAGGTTTTATCGATGCATTCAAACCCGGTCGTGTCAAAACTATACAAAAATGGCAATAGACATGAAGATAAAAGCAATTTTGGCTTCATAAAAACCACCTCTACGAAATGCTGGCTTATTGTTGGGGAAATCACATCGAATGGAAAAGCGTATCGAATTTGATTGAATTAATCGGGGAGCATTTGTTGGCCAAACTATAAGCGTAAATTTTCCAATTAACGCGCATCAAATCAAAAGCGTACTAAGCTGAAATTGCACAATCAGCGTGGCAGGTAGACAAACCGAAACACATCCACGCCCCCTTTGTTTACCTACCCACCACCCCACAAAAAAACACACCCCCGCAGCAGTTTCTGGCAGCCACACAGAAACAGAAACTCAATAAACGCAGCTGGAGCAATAAATGCGATTGCGATTGCGAATGCGAATGCGAATGCGATTAGTGGTGAAAAGAAAATACACCACAAATTGTTTGGGTGCTCGTTGATTGGCCAAATCTGTGGGTGGAGTTGGAGATGCTGAGCACCGAATATAAGGACACGTACGAAACATTAGCGTCACCTGGCGGCGACGGCGGTTTCTGCTTAGCATGCAAATGTGCTTGCAATAAAAGCGATAATTGATTGATTGAGCAATGAACAATGCATTTCGAGTGGAATTTGTAATTAGTTACTAACTAAAATTGCAGGTAAATTCAACTCAAAAGCAAATGAAAGAAATTAATCATAATATTTGTGCGGCTTCCAGTTGAAATAAAAATGAAATATTTGCGGGCGATTCAAAATTGAAGTGATACTTTTCGGTTGTTGTTTCCAAACAGATGCAAAGAGGCAACGAAATGCATACACTTTATAAATAAAACGGAATATTAAAAAGAACACTGTGCGACAGCAGCCAAAAGATACAACAAGTTGGACAGACAGACAAGCAGAGGGGGGAGCGAGAGTGCGACAGGCATGAACAAACGAAACGTTTATCTTCATTAAAGGAGGTAATTAATTTTGAAATCGAAAGAACAAGCGAGTGGCAAGTGGCAACTTGATTTATTTGGTTTATTGTGCGACGCACTGGCATTCAGCGAAACAACGATACAACGAACAACAACTACGCTAGTGGCAGGAAGGGGAAGGGGGATTGTTTTGGTGGCATCGTCGGGGTCTTCGGAAGGAATACGTAGCAAGATTGCCTGCTGAAAAGCGAAATATGCGAGGTACTTTTGAATAGTTATCTAGGATTAGGCCACAAATAGTCCCCTAAATATTAATTATATATATTTGAATGATTTTTTTAAATATTAATCATAAATAAATATATATAAATAAATATTATTAATTTTATTCAAGTTCTATGCATAACTATTTAATGAAAACTAACGCAAAGAAGAGTAGAGCTACACTGTAAAAAAGCATATCATCTTGGATTGAAACTTATTATTAGATTCAATATAAATATCGAATTCTAAATCGAAATCAAGAAGAATTTATATACACAAAATGATGTATTTACATTCCTTTCAAATCTTTTACAAGTAAATTGCAAATATGGTTTCCTAGAAACGTAGAGCTGCTATTTAGAGGTTTACATTTTTCTTATTCCCATTCCTCAACCCACATCCCCCCCTTGCCATTTCCATTGCCATTCCCATTTGCACTTTCATGAGCAATTGCACGCGACATTTTAATAACTCCGCTCTGATTCTTGGCTAATTATGAGATTTTTTTCGGCCCGGCCTGGCCTGGCTCCGGCTGGCGCTGTGAAACTGATTCTGGTGGTGGTTCTGGCTCTGGTTCTGGGTAATTGTGAACGCCAACACGCAAACTGACAGCTGGGACAAGTACATGACATGAGCGGGTCTTTTGATCCACATGTAAGATGTGGGATTGGGGTGTAACACATGACATGGATCATTTATATGTGTGTGGATAAATATATGATTGGAGTAGTAGGTACCTTTAGCATCCTTGTTGCTGTAGTTGAGCGCCCGGGAGAAGTGCTCATCCACAACGCTGGCCGTGTCGCCGGAGTAGTTTGTGAATACAACGCAGGTGGCCGACAGATACTGAGCGCGTCCTTGATTTCCTCCTCCTCCTCCTCCTCCTCCACTGCTGCTCGCGTCCAGTGGCAGCTCCTTGGAAATGGCGCCCGTGCCAGCCGAGACGCCCCCCGCGGACCCACCCCCCGCACCGCCGTGCAGCGAATGCGGATGATTGGAGTGCGGATGGCGGGGCGAGTCGGGGCCAGAGGAGCAGGATGATTCATTATGATGATGATGCTGCTGTTGGGAGCCCACCAGGCGCGCTGCAATTGAATACGCATTTCATTATTGGCAACACAATGCGACAGAGAGCGACAGACAGAGAGGGAGAGAGAGATAGAGCCGCGAAGTTCATTGGTTCAGTTGCAAGTTATTCGAGTTGCATATCCGTAATAAAATATGATATAAATTATTAAATGTTAACCCGTCGGAATGCCGGCGAACAATCTCAAAAATGTGCAAATTAATTAGCCTGTCGTTCTATCTCTCTCTCTATACATATCTCTCTCTCTCTCTCCCTCTCTCTCTCTGTGTCTTTCTTTCGGACTGTATTAAAACGGCAGCACATTCCACAGCCTTGGCAAACAATCGATCTTCGACGCTGACAGCAGCAATGTGAACACATACTTATCTTTTAATGGGCTTATCTTCAACTAAAGTAAATGTTAACGAATAAATTTCACAAATAAATATAACTGCTGATTAATGAAGGTTTTTACTATATTTAACTAGGTCTTCAACTCTTTTCAAAACAATTGTTTTAACACATTTGAATAACAACAATCTGGGCGAGGCGCCTAATTTCTCATTAATCTTTTTAATTGAGCATTGCTGCCAAATTGTTGAGAATCTTTATTTTGGATATTAATTTTGATATTAATTTATACATTTTGCATTTGGGTTGGATTTTAGAATTTTTAGATTAGATTTATTTCGGATCTCAATTTTGCATTTGGATTAGCATTGGTGCCAAATTTAAAAAGCATTATTTTGTATATTCATTTTTACCAGTTTAGTTATCAATTAAATGATAAAATATTTAATATTAATAATAATATTTACGATTCGTTGAGTTAATAATACTTTAGAGAGCACTAAAGCTGAATGTGTTTTTTTTTTTTGCCTTGCAATAAACTATAAAACTGGAAGACTATATCAAATCAATGTTTGACTGCTCTTGGAGGTAATAATGTTTTGATGCTATAAATATTTATATTATAAACAAATAAATCCAATAAATACATATGGAAAAACTCTTATCAATGTTTTCTACTGTCAGTCATCGCTATAGTTCAATATTCTATTCACTAAACTCGAAATATGTGTAGGGTATTCGAATTATCAACTATATCCAGAAACTGATCGGTGATTGGCTGATTGGATGGTCTCATATGAAAGCTAAGACTTACCTTCAGCTTCGCTGCGCGGCACAATGAGATCCTCTTCTTTGGTTTGATGTGTCCGGCTGTGGCTGTGGATGCCGTGTCCAACACTGCCGGCGCCGGCGCCACTGAGCACCGGACTCATGCCCAGACCGGCGCTCGGAGCCAGATTTGTGCCGAGTAATCCGCTTGGTGGGCCGCTGCCAACCACTCCCCCACCGACTCCGCTGCCGATGCCACCCACTGCACCCAGTTGCAGGCCGGACGAGGAGGCTTGATTCGCAACCGCTGCCACGGCTGCAGCAGCTGAATTGTGTGCGGCGGCGGCAACAGCTGCTGCTGCCGCATTGGCGCTCACCGACGGCGGCAATATGGGGCTGCAGGGGGAGTGAGAGCTGCCGGAGGCGCTCGACGAGGCGGCCAGCTGTACGCCCGAGGACGAGTACAGATCCTGGTTGAACTGCAAGACACACAGAGAGCATTAGTTGAGGGCGCGAACAGAAAACTCCAAATTGAAATTCAAATGGAAATTGAAAAGTGAGAAATGAATTATGAGACGCTTTGGTGCAAATTGAAAATGACACAATAAGTAAATTTATGCCGTTGGGAAAAACTGGAAAAGTGTTGTGAGTGAGGCCATTAAATTTACGAGCGTTCGCATATTGTCACGCAGGAAATTAGGGCGGCCGGGGAGGGGGAGCGTTGAGGGGGAATGGGGGTCACAGTCTAAAGCCGTTCACAGGGCAGCGATAATCACGCCGCAATCTTCCAGCTTGGCGACGTGTCAAACATAATGCGGCGCTCGAGACAATTTACGAGCACAGTGCGGCACCTACACCTACCTAGCCCTTCCCCCCCTCCCTGCCTATGCCAGCGTTGCAACTACACTCAGAGAAAACACTGAAATCTAGCGGCAAAAAACCAAATTTCTTGAGCTCATTGGAAATGCTACAAAGGCTACACTCTGACAGCTAGAGAACTCTAATTTGGAATGCTCGTATAGATCCAGTTTTGATAGATATATCCTTCAATTGGTATATGTATTATACCCAGACATTGTAGACATATTGTCTAACAATTTCATTAGAAATGTAGATTTTGTTGACTTCAACTTATCAAACTAAATTCTGGATGCCAAATATGTATTTAATGGCTTCCTACCTTCTAGTCCAGCTCTTTTTGGACTATATATTTCCAGCTTAAATTCTTTTTCTGATTTTTTGAAATTAAAAGTTACATTTATATTTTATACAAATATATTTCTTGTTTCTTAATTTAGAGAAATTTACATATCTTGAAATTATTGCTGGAAATAAAAACATTTTTTCTGGTTTTCAGTGCGATTTCCATTTCAGTGCGATTTCCATTTCAGCTCGATTCCCATTTTAGGTAAATCTGAATTTTCTAAAGACTTCTTCAAATATCAGGCCCTATTTTTGCGAGTGTATTGCACGGCGTCTTTAATGAGCCCATTAGGGCGAGCGTTCTATAAGTGGCCGATAACCCGACGACGAGGGGCACGCTGCCGTTTCGCCACATTTGCGAGCGCCCCGAAAACGCATCTAAATTTAAACACGCTCCGCCCCCCTCCTCCAACCAAACCCCCACGCCTCACTACACACACCTACGATAAAGGGAGGGACGGGAGGGGGGCGCACAGCAATTATGATGCTGGCCTCGGGGTTAATAATGGGTTAACCAGCACGATCCATTTGAAAAGTGCATCGAGCATCGACAGCTCGATCCATTGGGTATGATTTATGTGGAGCAAACAATGCGCCGGCTGGCGGCGTAGGTGTCGTCTGAAGTATCTCGTAGATACATACACTTGGAAAAGCAAATGGCACAATATTTGAGTAAGTCGTGATGTAAAACGTTTGACAGTCAAAAATATCTTATTTATTATTACTGGCACTTTCAATTTCAAATATTTTCATTAAACATCGAGAAACCAAGACTAAGTCCAAATTCCTAATCTTTGCTTCTTCTTTAATATTGCATAACTGGGAATAAAATTCAATTAAAGACAAGAAATTGATTTTCATCATTTTGAAAATTGATTCGACTTCAAAATTTCAGAATTTAAGGCGACTAAGTTTGATTTTAAATGATATTAGTACTATTTAAGGAACTTAAACAAATATTTTAGCTACTAATAAATATGAAATATTTTGGCTTAAAAAATACTTGAACATATTTAAAAAATAAAAAAATATGATTCATTCACTTTTTCGGATTTCAATCATAGTTTTTCAGAACAATGTACTCTCAATTTTTTTGAAGTGTGTTGAGTATCTTGTAGATACATTCCACAGCAGCAGCTGACACTTGGACTTTTATGCTTGCGGCTTGTTTACAAAGTCTTAATTTGTTTGCCCCCAAAGTGCTAAGGGGCGCCCTAATTAGGCTAATCGAAAAGCGCCAACTCATTGCGGGCGTGAGCAGGCAGAATCGTATGAGGATACGTTAAGGATAGCAGCGTGTTGCATGCAGCCAGCTGCACTCGAAATAAGTATCTCAATAAATGTGTGTATCTGTATCTTTATCTGTCAATCGTTTTAAGCACATAATCAATATGTTTGCCGCTGCTATGGTTGCGCTCGCTGCTCGCCTTATCAGGCGACACGATCTGGGCCAAAGTGCAGTAGCCAACGATGTGCGAACAATGCGCAGATACAGAAAGTATCTGGCCGTCCGGCCTGGTCAAGTCGTCCCTGCTGCAACTGCTGCATATAGTCACTGTTATTAGCTGCAGCGATATTTCGATTATGCTGAGCGATCAACTCGGCTGCTCACACGGCATAAATCACCAACTTGGACGAGGAACCTGTGACATCCCTTCCCAGAGTCCTCACTCGGTTCGTTTCGCTTCACTTTGTATACCCTTGCAGAAGGATGTTATCATTTTCTCGTGCAGCTTGTAATGAAATTAAGTTCATGTCTTCGTGCAGCACTAGCTGTGTTGACCTTGTCTGTTTGTCTCTATGCGCCTGTCTTGAGTCTTGAATACTTATATCGAAGTTGGCTGATGCATGAGAATCCCCTGGTGGTAAGTAATAAGGCTGAGACGAAACTAACTAGTTACAAGTCTTAGTCTTACTGCTATTAACATTTGACTACTATAATATAGGTAATATAGATCTCAGCAGGTGTTCAGAGCAAGGGTATCTCAGCTTCGGCATGCCTACGATAGAAGTTTTTTATTTTGTTGGTTTTTTTTGTTGGTTTATCTGATCGTTTTTGATGTGCTCGGCAAGAACTAATGGCGATACACGCAATAAATTAAGAGAAAGGGAACACAAAAAACAACAACAAAGCGAAAAAAGCAAAGTGTCGACGGGACGACAAAACTGCCAGGGAGCCTCCTTTGTAAGAGGCTTTGGGCAAATAAACCGGTCACCTCTTGGAGCCGCTCACCGGTCAGCGGTCACCTGGTCTGGTTAGCCAAGAGCCAAGAGCAGACTGGTCTCTGTGCTGCTGACTCAATCTGCGATTGGCTCGAACTCCAAACCCAAACCCAAACCCAAAGGTAAACCCGAAAGCGAAACCGAACCCTTTACCCTTATGGCTTTGGCTTGACTTGGCCCCGGAGCGTTGTGCGGTGATCTTGGGAGTTTATCTCTCTTTCTGCGTCCTGTTTATGGTCATGCAAAAGCATAGAATCAGAATCGTGTTCGTATCGGTTACTTACATAAAAGGCCAATTTCGATTTGGGTGCCGCGGCCTTGTATAATTGGAACTTGCGACACAAGAATTTCTTTGTGCCACAGCGACATGCAGACAGTGGTGTCCAATGGAGTCCCGAAACCCAAACACAAACCCAGTTTCAGATTCAGATTCAGCTTGAGCTTGAGTCTTTACTGTGTGTCCCTTTTTGGGCCAAAAACTGTGAAGCTCGAGCTGCGGCCATCGTGAGAACTTTTCTGTACTTGTCACAAAAAAATCACCAGATATCTTCGAGATCAATGTTTAGCAAAAAACTACAAAAAAACCAAAAAAAAACCCAAAAAACAAAAATATCAAGAAAGACAAACGGCAAACAAAAGCGACATTTGCTCTGCGGAATTCCTTGAAATCTTGCGAAACGCATTCACATTGAAAAACGATTTGCGTTTTGCGTGAATTCTTATGATTTGTTTCAGTGGATTTAATTATACATTTGCCCCAGTCTTCAACGTAAACAAATTGGCAGCCGAAGGAGGAGCTGCTGGCCCTCGAAATTTTGTGCGTGCTGATTTGCCGGGGGGGGGGTTGTTAACATATATTAATATGCACATATAATTAAGCATAGTTAACTAAAAGCCACAATTAAACAAATTATAATGTGAAAAATGCTTCTAATGCGAAAGTAAATAAGATAAGATATTCGGGAATATTTTACTTGGTTAATATTTATAATATTTTGCATTATTTTTATTTGTTTGATGACCTCATTTAATAATTAAAATATATTATTGCTGGCCCAAGGTCAGGTTAATTAATGCCTCTTAAAACGGCCGAACATGACATTTGACCACCTTAGCTCGAAGTCAACGATAGATACAAACTATTTTAGGATAGAACAAGTATAGATAGATATATGTATATATATTTATATATACAGTGTTGAAGAAACAAATTGGTTGACTTCGATGTTTTAACATGAAAACAACTTGCAAATTATTTATTGCCATTTTTCTTTCTTTCCCAGTGCTACAGCCTTAAGCTTACTAATGAAAAATCAGTTATTGATTATATTAACAATATTAAGAATCGAAATTTTGACGAAATATAGTAATGATAATCAGATTGATGACTTTGATGCATATCATGCCAAGGCTGGCGACTGGAATTCTCCTATGGAAACCCAAACGAGAAACGAATTTTTAAAGACAACTTCTTGAATTCAATTATTTGAATGCGGAAAATGAAGGGAAATGTGATCAGCTGCCTTGACAAAGGATTTATAGTTTCAAGAATAGATGATAGATAACAGGAGCTATCCACTCAATAGCTGAGAGATGGAGGGATTTATGAGGAGGAGTTATAGACACTGCTCGAACTTACCCTCTCATATTGATAAAATGAACGACTTGGTCCTGCGCGCCCGTACAGATATGGATAATAGGCACCGTACATTACTTCTGGGCAGGACACTGCCATCGTCGCAGTTGCAGTTTGCAGTGGCAGTTGCAGCACTCAAAACACCCAATCTATCGTTTCTAATTATTACACACACACGCACACACTCGCGCACAAACCATTCAATAATCACAGTAATCACAGTTTTTTTTTCTTCTTGTTTTTTCAACTATTCCACAATTTGCCGTTGGTTGTCTTTGTGTTTTTTTTCTTCTCTTTTTTTTTGCCGTTTTCTGTTGGCTGTTTTTGGAGTCGCTTTCAGCCGTTGCAGTAGCAGTTGCAATGGCCGCGCCTGCGCCTGGGCCTCAAAGCCTCGGCCTGCAACACTGACCGACAACACCAACAACAGCAAATACAAAAAAAAAATTTTTATATTACTATTAAAAAACTTAACCGCCGGCCAGTCGAGTGATGTGAAGAGTAATTATAAAACCGGCTCAGAGTCGCCGCAGTTGCAGTGGCGTGTTTTTTACTTTTTTTAGTTTGTTTTTTTTTTGTGTTTTTTGTGCCGCCAACTCGATTGGCAATGGCGAATTCCAGGAATGAAAACTCCGCTCGGCTAATTATATTTACATATTGTAAAACACCATCGCGTTTGTTTCAAGAGCTTTAATTACTTTTCATTTGTTGTTTTTTTTCTTCTGCTTTTCTTGTTGCTGTTGTGTCTGTGTTGCTTTCCTTTGATTTGTTTCGCTGGCTCTGCCGATTGTTGCGTTTTTCTTTTGTGTGCAGCAAACTTCTTTTTCTATGAATTTTCCTCGATTTTTGTTGCTGTTGTATTTTTCTATTTTTTTCAACTTCAACTTCAACTTTCTTCACCCGCTTTGCTTTGCTTTGCTTTGCTTTTGTTATGCGCAGGCAATTGCAATTATCATTTCCACATTGTTGACTGCTGTTAGATGTTGTTATTTGTATTATTCTTGTTGTTGTTGTTGTTGTTGTTGTTGTTGTTGTTGGTAGTAGTTGCTATTGTTATTGTTAATATTGTTGTTGCTGCTGCTGCTGCTGCTGCTTTCCGGGCATCCATGATGGGGCCGGGCCGTTCCCCTGTCCGAGTTTCCGTTGAAAAATTGCAAACTGTGAAAATAAGACAAGGCAATGAAAGGTATTAAAATTGTTGCTTGCGTCAAAAATAGAAAATCCAACACATATTTAGTAATCGTTAGATGTTATGCAAAATGCCCCACTCTTCATAATGATTCTAATTGTGCATTCATTATTTTTAATATGAAATAAATGCATTGTTACACCCACAAGGCCTTGTGCTACATATATAAATACCTCTACTATGTATATATGTATATAATATAAATGGGCCACTTTCCTCATTTATTGCAACAATGTTCTATTTGCCACATTAATCTTAATCGTCAGCCATTCATTTTAACTGTATATTTAATATAGATCTGTTATTATTGACTTTGCCAGAATGTGCTTAAAACTTTTATTAGTCATCAATCGTTTAAAAACACATTTTGCTTAACCAATGTGAAATAAATTCATGACAATGATCCTATATTTGCTCTCTAAATTCCTTAAATTGTTGCCAAAGTGACGCACTTGAGTTAAGTATTGTATTAAGACTATTGAAATAGTTCAATTCGTATATATCAACTAAATATATATATATATACATATATCAATCATTTAAAACTTCTACATTATAGATTAAGTTACTTCTGTAATTTCGCTTACCGGTGTCAATTTGATCAATATATAACAGAATCCATAGCTCATATATGTACATATATAGTAATATATACATATCAGATATTGATTCATATATATATATAGCTATTTTTTCTATTATTTTCATTTAGTTTTCTTCATCAATTTGATGATACTTTTGAAAGTTCAAAGTGGCCGGCGGCATATTTTATTTGGTTTTGTAAGCAAAAATAATTTGATTTATTTATCCCATATTTTCCGATAAGTTTATTAAGGTCTTAACATCTTAAGATTTGCTTCGAAAACATAAGACTTGAAACTAATTGCGATTATGTTATCTAACCCGTGTCTTCCAAGCTATGCATTTGCCACTTTAGACAAGTTGCCCATTTAGACATTAACATTTGAATTTAAATAATCGCGAAGTACTTTGAGGAATGCATAATCCATTCAAATATGCACTTATTTGCTGTAACTAGAATTTCTATAATAGATGCTAATGTGAATCGTATAAGCGTGCCTGAATAGAAGATGTAAGTCACACATATAGTATAACCAGTTTATTGTTATATAAAGTAGCAATTATTGATCGATTCATACACAATTGTTTAAATCTTTAAACTAAAACCCGTTCCACTCAGCAGTACTTTAATAGTCGATTAATTCTAGCTACTTACCACTTCAAGTCTTTCGTTTTATAATCCAATTGTTCCTAAAAGTGTTTCATGATTAATGCACTTTAACAATAAGCAGAGATCTTATATTCGGTATTTTAGATGCTCATAGATTGAGAAAACACTTTTCTTGTTGTGAATCACATTTGTGTGGTTTAGATTTTCACTGACAGAGACGGTTTTCTTTCACCGCCGTCGTAAAAGCACGCTTTTTCTTTTTGTATTTTCTTTGCTTTTTTTTTTGCACGAAATGCTTTGTAGTTAATTTAAATAGTAATTAAATTTGATAAGCACCGAAATTTTCACGTGAATATTTAAGATTTTAGCGTTGCCTTTACGACTGCAACGGGGGCGACTGTGGCCAGACAATGAGGAAGGGAGGGTGGAGGTATGCAGGGCCAGCAGTCCCTCAGCGCAGCGAAAGATGTGAAAAACGAAGCGAACACAAAAACATTTGCTCGCGCACTCAATGAAAATATTTTCGCTAAATCCACAAATGCCAAATTCCATAAATTCTTTGCGAGTTGGCAGCGCAGCGCAAACGGCGACGGCGACCGAAGACGGCGACGGAAACGTACGAGAACGTAGAACGTAGAACGTATACGTTGTTCACAATTCACATTAGTTACGTTACGTATGCAGCATCACTTGAGCTTAAAATGAATGTGCATGGCAAATAAATCGAATAAATCTTTTAATTGCCAGCGCATGCACTCAGAAAATGGAACTACTACGCTGCACTTGCTGCGATCGCTCACTTCGGACTGTGGACGCTCAGAGAGAAGAGTTCGCGGAGCGTGTGGCGTAATGCGTAACCGCCAAACTGCCGCTCGATTGGAAGGGAGAAAACAAACTGCTGGCTGGCTGACTGGCTGCCTGCTTGCTTGCTGTTCGATGGATGCAGTCGCGACAGCAACAGCGTCGCAGCAGAAGCGCAAACAAAATGGCATTTCAAACGCATGCCATCTCCCTTGCCGCGAACATAGCATGTGTGGGTTAGAGCGAGACAAGCACTGTATACACGCTGTGCGAGCACTCAGCGACGCCCACTTTGAACGCGCATTAGTGTGTGTGCCTCTTACATGCAGCTGTGCAGTGGTTTGTTATTGTTGCTGTCGTCGCTCTTGTAGTTTTTGTTGTTGTTGTTACGGTGTCTGAACTAACGATGCCGCGGTGTGAAAATAAAATGGAGTGCGTCTCAATTGTGTCTTGAAGTAGACAGACTCGCACAGCAGCAAATATTTGCTCCTGGCTGCCTCTACTTGCTGTGTTCGCCTCTCTCTTTCTGTTCTGTTGTGTTCTGTTTGTGCTTCTGTTTATTGTCTGATTTTAAAGTTCGTTTGCCGATAGCGTTGTGGAATCAACGCACAGAGTTAGTTGCTGTGCAACAAACAACACACACAGATTGAAAGGAATTCTCGTATTCGTATTCGTCCTTTTGTATTTGGCCTGAAAAGTATTTGCCAACTGTGTCAACAGTGTGTTCCTCTTGGACACAACGTGACGTATGCGAGAAGTACACACTTGTTTATTGATAATAATCTGATTGAGACCGAATACAATTTATTGTGTGTGGCTATTGTTGTTGCTTTTGCTGTTGTTGTTGTGGCTGACAAGAACAGCGAACACTTGTCCGATAAGTTCAATATATATGCTTGTGTGTATATCTGCATGTACGTCAGGATTCAGAGAGAAATCTTCGTCACGAGGATACTGCATTAGCTTGATTGCTTTATAATGAACTCTTCGTCAGTGGCTGGCACTATAAGCTGCGATGAGTATTAAGAATGGAGACTTCATTAAATCAATTAAAATGCATTTCAAAAACCGAAATAAATGTTGAATAAACAAGACTGCGATAAATCTGCCACCTTCATTTCACAAGGTAAACTAAAAGATAACTTTTGTGTTTGCTTAAACGAGTATTTGAATTAAGACATAATAGGCCAAGATTTGCAGAGCGGTAGATAGTAATAATTTTCCCTGGGTTAAAACCATCTTTTGTCTGGGGTGTAGTGTGTGGCGCTCATTCTATACAATAACAATCATAGAAATATTTTCGAATATTTTTCTAGTGGGTATATGAAGTGTTCTTCCTCAGTTCCTCGGATTTTCACCTGTATTCCGTATTATAAAATCCGGGCTACCGAATATTGATACATTTTGCGTAAGTATCCATCAGAAATGTGTGGACAACTGTGGAAGATACAACTTCCCAGCTTGATTAATATGATAAATGTCAAATGACAAGATAAAACGACCAGTTTTCTCCTGTTAGAAATCTTGGAAGCGCCTTTCTCGGGAGTTGGAAATTTGACATGTCCAGAGTAAGTATAAAAGTTATATGTACAAAACGTCTAGAGAAGAAATCGAAACCAAATTAATATCGAGATTTTCAATTCGATTTGAAATTGAGTCTAAATTTTGATTTAGAGTTTGAAATCTTAACAAGGCACTTCTAAAGAGGATTTTCAATGTTTATTTAAATTTTCAGAAATGATTTTCATTTTGATGTAGTACTAGTATTTTCTGTTATTTTTGTCGTACGTCGCTAAAAGTACAATAGTTATTCGCAAATTGTAGACTTTAATGCCAAATTGAACTCTTTAATTCAAGGTCAATTTTATATTTATTGTCTTCTTCAACTAAGGAATATCGACTCTTGTCTGTCCACCCTCATCCATCTTGAGCCAACTGTGGCTCACCAATGAATTAAGACCAAATTAATTACTAAACACACTGGCAAAGATTTATTTCGTACGTAGTAAACAATTTTGACTCTAAGCAGTCTTTACAGTTCTCGTTGTCAAACAACTTTGCAGCATGCAAGTCTTAAAAAAAGAGCGTACCAACAATAACTGGGATGGGTTCTGGGTTCGGGAGTCTATAAAAATTAATATATTGAGTGTTGGGCTCACAGTTATGGAAAGTTGGAGAAAATCGTACAAATTGTTGCGAATTTAATTCATTAAGATAGAGTATTGATGATGTGCTGGCCACATTTAAGGTGTTAACCGCTTGGGATCACGTGGGAACATTGACGTCTTCCTAATGTTATCCAAGCCCAGATACAACATAACGACTCGCTCCATGCCAATGCCGCCACCAGCGTGCGGTGGACAACCATAGCGGAAGGACTCAATATAAGCCGCAATTTTTGTGGTGTCTGCAAGCAAGAACAAATGGTTAGATTGATAAGGCTTATCCATCAAGCATTTCGAGACTTACCAATATTGTGATGCTTGGCACGCTCAATTAAGTACTCTGGATCGTGGATACGTTGCGCACCCGAGAGGATCTCCTCGCCACGCATGAACATGTCATACGAATTGGAATAGATCGGATTGCTGGGATCGGGCATTGTGTAGAACGGACGAATCGACAGCGGAAACTTGTCGAGTATGTAAAAGTCCGTATCGTATTTGGCCTTCACCAGACGGCCCAACAACTTCTCGTTTGGCGTGGACAAATCCTCCTCATCACCGGTTTCGATGCCAGCTTCACGCAACATTGCCACACCATCGGCAAACTGCAGGATGAGCGGCGGCTCCAAGAACTTGAACGCCTCCACTTTGTACTGCTGTCCAACGGCCTCAATTTCGCGACTGTACTTGTCGCTCAGTCCCTTAAAGATGGCCGTAAACGTGTTGCCAATTGTGTGCAGCACTTCGTGGTAGTGGTACTTGAAGGCCATCTCCAAATCGAGACCAACAAACTCCGTCAAGTGCCTGTGCGTGTTTGAATCTTCGGCGCGGAACACAGCTCCAACTGTGTACACCTTGTCGAAGTCAGCTGCGATTGCCATCTGCTTGTACAGCTGCGGCGACTGTGCCAGATATGCCGAGTCTGCAAGAGAAGCGGCATAAATTAGATTCAGAACAGAAAACAATAGAGGAATAATCAAACTGTGGAAAGCATTTTTCATCTTACAATGGAAATGCGGTTAACCTATTTTTAAGGTTTTTTTTTTTTAAATAGTTTGGCGAAAAGCGATCAACTTTTGATTCTATAAAAATCCTAAACCTTCATTAGGAACAATTGATTCATATTTGTTAACTTAAATAACTTATTCAAATGATAATCTAAATATTTTATAGATCATTATATTACTGTGGCTATAAATCGCAGAGCTTACCCTTGAAGTAGCTGACGGTAAAGACGTTGGCACCACCCTCACTAGCAGCGGAAATGATCTTGGGCGTGTGGATTTCGGTGAAACCCTGATCGGTCAATATATCGCGGAACAAACGACAAACGCCGGCCTCCAGGCGAAAAATGGCCTGATTGGCTGGTGTTCTCAGATCGAGCACACGATTATCCAATCTAGTATCCTGATTGACGCGTATATTAAGCCCATCGGCATCATCTGCATTCTCCGGCCTGGATGCATCTTCAATTTGTAGTGGCAACTGTGCCTTCGCTTGCGAAATGACAAAAATCTGCTCGATGAACAGCTCCAACAACTGTTCCGTACACGACTCGATGCGATTGGGCACAGCCACCGCTTTGGCCTGGATATCAATGATGCTCTCCTTAGGTATGCTTGGATAAGTAACAATATTTTATCATTTAATTGAGGAAGTAGTTTAATTGTTTTGCTTACTTTCCGGCAAACTTGACCATTTGCTTGGAGATGACATCGTCCACAGCGAGAATGCATTGGACGGTGCTGCTCTGCTGGCGCAGAATGAGGAAGCATTGTTTGCCCTTGGCACGTGATGTATGCACCCTTCCGCGCACCCACAGCAGATCCTTGCCGTCCACATGCTTGTTCAGCTCCGACACAGAGACAAATTGACGGTCGCTGCGCTTCTCCTTGGATTGAATCATCTCGGAGAGACCATAACGATCGGCAGCATGGTCGGTGGCATTATCACCAGCTGCATCAACGGCAACGGCAGCAGCATGCTCTGCCTTCTGCTCAGCTTTCTACGGAGCGAGAGAGAGAGAGAAGAGTACTTTAGACGACGTTTATCAGTTTTATAAATTCAGCCACGTAGCTCACCTTGGCGGCCTTTGCTTGCTTCTTGGCGCCTTTCTTGGAGACCTGCTCCTGCCCCGCATTGGCTATGTTCTCCTTTTCCTCGACCATTCTGGAATGCTGTAAAATAACAATATATTTTTTATTATTCGTATAAACCACAACTTGATAAGCAACAGGCGAGAGTGTGGCATAGGGAAGGGGAGGAGAGGGGAGCAGGCATCCGGTACTCAACTATTGCGTCACATATATATAAACAAATACACATGCTTGGGTATATTAATAGCAGCACTAATATAGCATATTGCACATTTAGAATTGCTGCAGTTCAATCAACCTCGTTACATATGGATAGACAGGCAGTGAAAGGGGAGTCGCCTCCGTCTCTTTGTCTACTGCGGCACACACACATAACCTAAACGCAACACTAAATGTGTTAACAAATTTCAGCATTGTTGCCTTTTACATATTGATTTTGTGTTGGCACTTGCAATTCGGCTTACCAATTCTTGTCCCTTTTAATACACAAATCGAATGAATTTCACGAGTGTCGGCAAGTATTGCAGCATGCTCGGCCGCAATGCAACTCGGTATTATTTAGGTTGTTTTAATATACCATTATCGATAGTTGGTATCGATATACGTGACATTTCAGAGCATTTCCTTACATTTGAGGGCGTTGCTCGTAGGTGCATGTTAATAGCTTATACCGAGCAACAGGTGATAAAGAATAATTATATTCATAAATTTATATTAATGTACTATACTTATTACCAGTGATATTTTTGACAGCGATAACTATGAGCTGCATACCCAACTTTATGTTTATAAGAATGTATCGATGTTTTCTGAGGGGGATGCTGTGTATCGATGTAATTATCTTGCATCACTAAGAAACACAATTTTCTAGAAACCACACAACAAAAACACAGTTGTTTAAACTCATTCTCTTGTTTATATTTTAATTGTGCGCAATAAGCAAGGTAATTTTCGGTGGTTTCTCTATATTTAGAACACGAGCAGTGGTTGCAAAACAAATACGAAACAGGTGTTATCGTTCTCTCCGTTCTTCCTCAACTAATTAGCTAAGTGGCTAAAGTGACGCGTGAGTCACCAATCGACAAATATTTTGCTTAACCCCCGGGTAACTTTATGTTGGATAAGAACTGTGCAAAAAATACAGACATTTAGAATATGCTGACGTTGTCATTCGAGCACATATAGTTATATTCACATTCATGAACATAGGAGCGACACACATACACATTCAAAAGTGTATATTTGTGGGGGAGTGCGCCGAAGTTGGTTAATTTTTGCATAGATTTTAGTCTAAGACCCTGCGTACGCCTGTGTATGTGTGTCACGTCATGTTTACCATTTGTTTTTGTTGCGCCACAACAAACCACGCATTTCATGACATGAAATTAATTTAGATCTAAAGAGACCAGACCGGTTATTAAAAGTGAATTTTATTTAAAATTGCCGAAACCAAGCCCAATGGTGACTTATTCATCTCTCTGTATCACTTATCATGATATTCTCTTTCTCATTTTGCAGGTAATCGAAATCGAGCTATATCAATAAGCGATAACGAAAAAAATGCACGGTGAGTCCTGATGAACATACTCAACTAACTGACAGTTTCTTTGGGTCTTTATTTACTTCACAGCGGTTGGTTGATCCTCCCTTGTAGCTAATCTATAGGAGCAGATCGTTCAGTTCAGAAAGGCAAAAAATGTCGTGGCAAAGTGTCCCCCAATATCCTCAATACCAAGGTTTACTTTTTATTGACTCTTCATTTGTTGGTTACTTTTGTGCATATTAATTAAATTTGCTTGCTGTCTCGTTTCGATCCCTCTACGCATGCTTCTGTTGCCATTAATTAATTAAGTTTTGGCAGCCCATGTGGGTAAATTGGCCGCCTTTTTTAGTTTTAATCGATGGTTGTCATGTCTTATCTGTGGGATCATTTCAGTAATCGTTCATATTTATCATTAAAACATATATAAATGTAATCAAATTCATATTTATGTGCAAGGTTTCAAGTTGCTGCTTCTTTGTGTGCATATAATGCAGTTATCTTCAGTTAATTTATCACCATTCAGACCCTTAAGCATTTGTTAGCATTTAAAATGGTTTGTATTTGCAACAGTAATAATATCTTTCACCATATTAGTAATTGAGGAGCCATGACTCAAATGACAAATATAATATTATTTCTTATCTTTTCCGCAGAAATGCACACATTATTTACTAATTGTACTTTACGTTTTGGTATCGAAATACAACAACACGAAGTAAACAAGTTAATGTTTATTTAAAAGACTTGATTTCGTAACAAAACCTTCAGAATGACTGTCTACGAGACGAATTGTATATATTATGAAAGTTTTAATTAGACACACACAGAGCATGAGCAATAATTATGTTGTTCCTTATATACAATTTCTTCAGTTGTTCACTAGCCTCATAATTAAAGTAGTTTTTCTTTAGGATTTATCTAATATGTGGTAGATGTATTTTTTTTATAAATGTCTTGCGAATATACTCATGGAATTTACTTAATAAACATATTATGTGTATGGAGCTCGGAATGGAAGAGCAAACCAATTTGTTTTGTCTGATGTAAATGAAATGCCTCTTTCCCATACAGATCCCAATCAGCAGTACAACTACGGCGGTGGTTATCCACCACAGGGTGGTTATCCGCCACAGGGTGGCTATGGCGGGGGTTATCCGCAAGGACCGCCACAGGGGGGCGGTTATCCGCCTTACGGTCAGGGTGGCGGTCAGCCGTATCCGCAGGGACCTTACGGCCAGGATCCTTATGGTCAGGGCCCACCACCCGGTGGATATGCACCCCAACCGGGCTTCATTCAACCACCGCCATCGACTGGCTACGGCGCCTACGATGATCCCGAGGGTCAGCCCAAGAACTTCTCTTTTGACGATCAGAGCATCCGTCGCGGATTCATACGAAAAGTTTACATGATTCTAATGGTAGGTACTGATAATAATTCACTTTTCGAGAATGTTTCTAATTTAGTTTTGCATTTGGATTCGCAGGGTCAACTCTTGGTGACGTTTGGAGCTGTTGCACTGTTTACCTTTCACGAGGGCACCAAGCAATTTGCAAACAGGCATGGATACCTCATTTACGTGGCTCTGGCGATTGTGATTGTGACCATGTTGTGCATGGTCTGCTGCGAGAGCGTTCGACGCCAGACACCAATGAACTTTATATTCCTCGGCGTGTTTACAGCGGCGCAATCGTTCCTCTTGGGCGTGTCGGCCAGTCGCTTTGGTCAACAAGAGGTGCGTACGCTTCTTATCACCAGTTAACAACTGTCATTTCTAAATATATATATATATCTGTTTCATCTGGCAGGTTCTTATGGCTGTGGGCTTAACGGCTGCAGTTTGTCTCGCGTTAACGATCTTTGCCATGCAAACCAAGTGGGACTTCACCATGTTGCGCGGTGTCTTACTCGCATGCTTGGTCGTCTTTATAATCTTTGGATTTGTGGCCATGTTTGTAAAGGGCAAAATTATAACGCTTGTATATGCATCGATTGGTGCGCTACTCTTCTCCTTTTATCTGATATATGACACTCAGATGATGATGGGCGGTGAACACAAGTACTCGATTAGTCCCGAGGAGTATATTTTTGCTGCACTGAATCTTTACTTGGACATAATCAACATTTTCATCTACATTCTAACCATAATTGGCGCCTCGCGGGATTAAATTCACGCGCACAATCAACAACGTTTTGGTTAGAACTTATTTTGATTTGAATCGGAAGCTAATTAATGTGTTTGCTCCGTATTACTAAGTTACCGATAATCGCGTAATCTCATTTGAAAGCGTTCAGATATTATTCTATTAATCTTATTTGGTTGCTGTACACATTAAGTATACGTTTTCAGTGCTTTGTGTTGTAATTTTCCTTATATAGATTGTATTAATGTTAAGGTGAAATGAATGGAAAAAATTCTTAAGTTGTTATGCATACATGCAAGAAAGATATGCACATTTTTTTGTTTTCATATTGATAGTAATATGTACTTCAAAATTTAGATAAAGCTCGGCATACCTGATATTGATGATCGATTGATGGATGATTCCAAACCAAATAATTACCACATACAATAAATAGTCGTATACGTATTCACATAATACAATAATTATACACATACCTCTACATATATTTATGCAGCGTTGCGCGTCGGGTCGCTTGCCGTTGTTAATCATATACAGAAAAAGCAATATTTATTAAATGCAGACTTGTAAGGATAAAGAGAAAAATCCCCCCTTCCCCAAAGAATATTCTACTTATATACTGTGCAACGGCACTGCTCAAAAGTCAACAATAAAGCGAATCTATTTATTTATTTGAAAAACAGAAAACGAATTATCAACTATCGCCGACGAGTGGAATGCGACTGAAAGCCAAACCTCAAAGAGGCGAGACTTGTGGGTCTTCCCCCCATGTGGGGCGTTGGCAGCCACAGCAGCGCTACTGCATGCAGTAAATGCAACAGTTAACTGGCAACAGTTTCATGCCAGCATTGGATTAGTCAACAGGCAAAGCAAAACAATCGCAACACCGCATATAAAAACTTATCATAGTTGAGCTACTTTCTTATCTAGCGATAAGTGTCTGAGAACACCAAAATTATTTGGAATATTCGCGCTACCCACGCAAGTGAAATACAAAAGTTTGTCAGTTTTATTCGGTAGTTAAAAGTCGTGCGTACGCTTCACGGCCAGGAGCAACGAAAACATAATTAATATCTACGATTTCTTACAGTCATCAAATGTATCAGTACCAGCAAGGCAAGTAGCAAAATCATAATGTGAGAAACAAACTTGAGATAAGACAAATGCAGTCCAACTTTGATAATCTCAAAATAAAATTGGACTTATCTATACTTTGAGTTGACAGACCTTTATTGTTTCCCGACAAAATCCCCAATTGGTGCGCAAAGTCAGCTCAACAAAAGTTTAAGTGAAAAATTAATCATAGAGTTGTGGAATTTCGCGTTGGGGAATCAAAATTCTATAGAATTTATATCTAATTTAGTTGGAATTACAGAAAATTCGACTTGCCAAAGTTCGTGTTACTGCAGCTTGACTGTGGTTAGTGGTAATCCCAGCTGAATGTGATTCCCTCTGCACAACTTACCTTTCATAATTAAAATCAGTTAAACATTTGCTATGCATATCTCAGCACTTTTATGCCAAATCAAAAGCAGTTCGATAAGACAAGGATTTTAGCTGTGGATGATTCACATCGAGAGAGAGACGGAGAGAGAGAGAGCGAGAGAGGCTTACATAATTTTTCAATCAATTTGTTGTATTTAACATGAATGCCAGGTGTGGTGGCACACTCGTTATCATTAGCACTTACACACACACACACACACACACACTCCGTCGTGTTTATCAGTAGCTGCAGAAGTGTTACAACTCCTGTCCACCCTCTCCGCTCCTTATCAACGGGCTTGCATTGGTGTGCGTCTGATAGCGAGGAGCTAATCTGCAGAGCTATCGGAGCAAATATGGGCGAGCTGAAAAGGTCTGCGTCAATATTCACTACCCGAACAACTCAGACGCATTCAGGCTTTATCCCGGTGACAATCAGAACTAACTATAGTCATGGGTGATACACACTTTCAATATGGTCGGTTGGGCTGGTCAAGTTAACTCTTGTTGCTCTTCTTTAAACACTTCCATTTTGATGTTTTCCCATAACAGGCGATGGCAATGGCGTCTACTCGGATGCGGAGGCGGACAAGAGTTTTGCATTCGATGATCAGACCATTCGCAGAGGATTCATACGCAAGGTTTACCTCATACTCATGGTAAGTGGGTGATTAATTCATACACTCAGCAAAACTTTGCCTTGTTTGCACTCAAGAATTTAATCTCTTTAGTTTAAACCAAAAAAGTTTCAGTCTTTATAACGAGTGATTAGTACATGATTCATGTTCCTATTTATATCACATTGGAGACAAGAATGATTTATACTTATTATGAGCAACGTTTTTCGCTGAGTGTATGTAAGATAATTACTTATTAATCGATTTGATTATTCGCAAATAGGTGCAACTGCTGATCACCTTTGGCTTTGTGAGCGTCTTCACCTTCTCAGAGGCAACGCAGAGGTGGGCACAGAATAATTCCTGGCTCGTGTGGGTGGCACTGGTAAGTTGTGTGGCTTCATTTGGGTTTTCACAACTGTTGCATTTAATTGGTGTAATTAACTTGGTTTTAGGCCGTGCTAATTGTGACCATGATCTGCATGGCCTGCTGCGAGAGTGTGCGCAGGAAAACGCCGATAAATTTCATCTTTCTGTTCCTATTCACGCTTGCGGAGTCCTTTCTGCTGGGCGTCATTGCCGGCACATATGAGGCGGATGAGGTCCTCATGGCTGTTGGGATCACAGCAGCTGTCAGCCTGGGCCTAACCCTGTTCGCACTACAAACCAAATATGACTTCACCATGTGCGGCGGTGTTCTGGTTGCCTGCCTGGTCGTTTTCATCATCTTTGGCATCATTGCCATCTTTATACCTGGAAAAATCATTGGACTGGTCTATGCCTCGCTGGGTGCCCTGCTCTTCTCGGTGTATCTGGTGTACGATACACAGTTGATGCTCGGCGGCAATCACAAGTACTCGATTAGTCCCGAGGAGTACATCTTTGCCGCACTCAATCTGTATTTGGACATAATCAACATCTTTATGTACATACTAACCATCATTGGGCTGGCCCGCAGCTAAGTGAGGACTGGACTGGAGACTGAATGTGGTCGTCTATCTAAAACTATTTATTATTATATAACCTTACAGAGATTACGTATCGGAATTGTTCAAGAAATACAGTTACAGCTGACTTACTCATGTATACAAGTCTACCTCTTTTTACATGGTACGTTTCTATACCCTTTGCAAAGAGAGAGGGCATTATAGAATCGTTGTTCTGTTGCTGGCATTATATGTATATGTCGAAATCGGCTATAAGAAATTTTTGATCATTTGCATACATCATATTTGCTTGTTGTTGTTTTAGTTATCAGTTATCAATATCTATGTCTATCTATATCTTTATCAAGAGTATATCAAATTCGATGGGTATTCTGGTATTCTATTGTTTTTGGCGACTGTTGTTTTGTGCTTTGACCGCTGAGCGATCTCCCAGAGATTTGTGATTTGGTCGCGACCCTGTCTCACGCAGCGGTGTCCAATTAATTAAAAGCATACGAAAGGCCGTAATGTAATTATGTCCAATTGAGATTTAGCCGCGTGGCGGAACACAGTACCCGGATTATTCTGGGGCCTGGAAATGCGCAAGGCCCACTTCGCGATCAGTTGTGCGCGATTTGGAATCGTGTGCTGACGCGGATTCTACAATGGATTTCGATGAAGTACTTAAGGAGGTGGGAGCTTTCGGTCTATATCAAAAGATTATCATTTGCTCGGTGCTGCTGCCGGCCGCATTACCCTGCGCCTTTCACGCCTATAGGTGGGTCGGATAATTTGATCCACTCTCTGCTCACAGTCCCACTCTCTTCGATCGGATTGGCCCCAATTCAAACCAAGTCTAACACACTTTTGCAGTCAGTTGTTTATTGCAGCGACGCCAAAGCATTGGTGCCGCATTCCGGAACTGGAGCCATGGACACAGGATTACATACAGCTCGTTCAGAATCTGAGCATACCACGCGACAAACACGGATCCTTTGAGGAGTGCACCATGTTCGTTCGCAACTACAGTGAGATAGTGCGTGAATTTTATCACCATGATGTATATGTATATATATTATATATTATCAATTTTATAGTATATACATATACACACATACATAAATCCGAGTGGGTTCCACGCAAGTGTCTTTATCGTTCGTTGCTAGACAGATAAAAACTGTAAAATATTTTATTTTGAATACTAAGATACTATTATTATTATAAACGGAAGTTCGGAATATAAATCTGAGGTATAATAGACAATATCGCTATTTAGATCGATTTTATTGATGAATATTTTTGAATTTCTGGCAACACATTTGCCAACACTTGCCAGACAAATATGCCATATTATTGAGGTTGTTAGAACATAAAGCAGTGCATATAAGCAGTTAACAAGCAGTTCACTCGCATAATGCATCCAAAACTGTGGAAATATTAAAGCGATTTTTAATAAAAATAAATTATTAAATAAAAATAGAATAGTTTTAGATATAATCACGTCTGTCTTGTGTTGCACAGGTGCGTTACTTGGAGTATCGTACGCCATATGAGCTGCAAAAGGAACAGGCGTCCAAGCTGTTAAGGATAGACCAAAATGCAGTAGTTCCTTGTCAGCATGGCTGGCACTACGATAGATCTATGTATCCCAGCACCGTGGTTCAGGAGGTGAGTCAAACTAAACTAGGATAAATTGGCATTTGTTAATATTCTGCTGGCTCTTTGCAGTGGAACCTGGTCTGTGACAGAAGCTTTTACGTCACCCTGGCACTAGTCATTTTTGGCCTGGGCGGTCTAATTGGCAACTATGTGTTTGGCTATATGGTCGATCTTTGGGGACGGCGTCCTTCCTTTTACGCCTACCTGCTGCTTGAGGTTGTGGCATGTGCGGCGAGCGCCTTTGCCTGGAACTACTACTCCTGGCTGGGACTTCGCTTCGTTGTCGGTCTCACAGTGCCGGCTATTTTAGCCAGTCCCTATGTCCTGGCAATCGAGCTTGTCGGCCCGGAGCGTCGGGTCTTCTGCACAATCGTTTCCAACATTGCCTACTCCTTGGGTCTGGTCTTACTTGCGGTGAGTCTCGTTTTACATAAATATATATTTTGGCGGTCGGATTGGGGATTAGTTAGGACGAGCAGCTTGAAAGTTAAATGTGAAAATATTGATAATATTTTCTAGGGTGTTGTCTACTTGGTGCGCGACTGGCGATATCTAACGCTGGCCGTATCCCTGCCACTGCTGATGCTCTTCTCCTGCTTCTTTGTGCTGCCCGAGTCGCCACGCTGGCTGCTTGCCGTTGGACAGCCAAAGCGGGCCGTTCGCATCCTAAAGGTGATGGCTCGTGTCAATGGGGTCCATGTGAGCAGGGAGTTTGTGGAGCGACTGCATCAGCGGTTGCATTCAACACAGCCGGCAGAGGCGACGCACTATGGTATTATGGATCTATTTCGTGGCCCTAATATGCGACGCAAGACGCTAATTGTGACCCTGATCTGGTTCGCCAACACTAGCGTCTATGTGGGACTCAGTTACTATGCACCTGCTTTGGGTGGCGATGAGATCTGGAACTTCTTCCTGGCTGGAGCAGTGGAGCTACCAACTTACTTATTACTCTGGCCGGGTCTAAGTTATTTTGGACGACGCTGGATACTGTTCATATCGATGCTTGTCGGCGGTGTGGCCTGTGTGACCACGCTGCTCTATCAGCAGCAGGCGGATGTGATGCTACTCCTCTACTGCATTGGCAAAATGGGCATCTCATCGGCATTTGTTGTGTTGCCTCTGCTTGCCTCCGAGCTGTATCCGACTGTGGTGCGTGGATTGGGCATGAGCTTCAGCTCTGTGGTGGCCATGACGGGGCCCATCATTATACCCATTATCAATCATATGGTGAGTAGGGCATAAGATATGAAATATTATAGATATTATACATTATTTTTAATGTATAATCAAATGCTTTGATAAACGTGCAGGGCCAGCAGATGCTGGTGTTGCCCCTGATTGTGATGGGAGCCCTGCTAATCGTGGGCGGCTTTGCCAGTCTCTTTCTGCCCGAGACGCGTGGCAAGAATCTGCCACAGACCTTGGAGGAGGGGGAGGCGGTGCCGCTCAGCTTTCTGCTCTGCTGCTGCGTCGAAACGGAGAAGCGACAGCAAAATAGCCGGAACACAGGACTCGGCAGGAGCAAGCTTATGTTACCCGAGGAAGCCGCAACTGTCTATCACAGAGTCGGCGTTGGCGGTCCTGCAACCTGTAAAATTGTCTGCAGTATTTGTAAAAAAGAAATGCGTACGTTGTAAATGAATAAATACGCACAAATTTAATATATAGGCAAAAATTAAATACTTGATTAGTCAACAGATGGATTGCACTTGTGCAATTGAACTTTTTATTTCAGCCCAGAAGTATGCTTCAAAATATTGCAGCTGTATTAAATCTAAATGTGCCACAATTATTTGGTTTGTTAGGAACACTAAAGGGCGTCTAGCTTATCTGATCACATTATTTATATATATATATATATATATAAATACTTCATTCTCATTTTAGCATGTAACCAATTTTATAATTTGCGTTTTAATTTCGGCTTCGATTATTATAATTTTGAGACATTTTCGACGCACTAAAATGAATTTTCACAATTTATAATTTTCTGTTAAAAGCTAAATCAATCAAATCTAATAGTTAAAATACTGTTAAAATCACCCTTCTTATGACAAGCTGCTTTTAAATTATCTAGAAATTTAATCAGTATTTGTAAATATCAGATAACTAACCCTTCAACGTGGGAACATTTTAATTACTTGCCTCCAAGGGCACTCTAAAGACAACAGTTCCATTCTGAGAGAAAGCACTTAAGTTGAAGCGTGTTTATATACATATATATTTAAATAAATGTATGTAAGCGTGTTAGGGTAATTCATATATATGCTAAAGAGTATTTTCGAGTCGATTTTATATGGTTATTAGTGAGGTACTTAAACACCACATTTCTGTCAATTTGTTGTACGGCGTTCATTTTAAACTCAAACACAATTCACATTTGCATACATAATTTGTATGCATATATAATTCATTATACTTGTCATTGTGTACGCTTACGCTTACGTAGTATCTGTAGTGCATGCTGTGTACTACGTGTGCTTGAGAGTGTAAAAGTGTAAAGTTCAAAGTCCGCCAGTGTAGTGAGCGGGCGAACGTGTCTCTATATATACATACATTTATATACCCTATAAGCTTACTCAGTCGTAAAATTGTATTCATCTTATCAATGACAACAAATGGGTTAAGAAATTACTCGATTGGCGGAAGTATGGTTAATATACAAAAGCTGGCAGTGTGACAGGCATTCGTTTAAATATATAGCTACAAATACACGTATGTATATATATATCAATTTATTTACAGTATTCTTACGGTACAGTCAAATAAAAGAGACAAGTGCACTGAAAATTGACTCAAAATGTATATATATAATTATATATATATATTTAAACTGGGTGAGTTTAACTATACGAGTTCGAATAGAAACTAGTTCAGTTAGCATATATTAATTTGTATGTAAATTATGCGATTGTATTCGCACGACATGCAAATATCTTTTTCAATTACATCAAAAGCTAATTAAGTTCGTGGCATTGATATATAAATTAATTTGTATCTGCTAAGTCTGGTAAATAAGTGAACTGTTGTGTGTAATTTAATTGATATTAAATATTACAGCTGTTACCATGTCGTGCAACGAAACACACCCTGTATATGTTGTGTGTGAGTGACATTAGAGTACTTATATATGTATGTACACGGAGAAACAACGATCACAACAAACAAGAAAAACTGCTCCGACCAGGCCGAAAAGCATAAGTCAACAACACAAAAAAAAAACAAAAAAAACAGTGCCAGATGTCGACAGACTTGTAGAAATCCATGTGCATTTTAAAACATAATATAATCTGCTTGGGTATCTACACACACACGCCATACACATACATACTTAATAAGTACATATATAAATACATTCAATGTTGTGTTTGTGACGCCTTCGCAATTGATTAAATGGTACGAAGCCACCGGCATCGAGCATCGAGCATTTAACAACGGGCCTCGTTGTCGCCACGGCTGCTCAGTGTTCACTGTTCGGTGTTCAGTGCGATCGCAGACATTGTGCAAAACGGTTCGTCGCATTGTTCATTGGCTGTGGGCTCTGAGCGTTGGCGGTATATTGGAATTGGAATCGGAATCTGTCGCTGGAACTGTGTCAAGCCAATTGTCGAAGCGTGCGGAAAAGGGCGTCAACTGAGGCGAAGAATAACATCAATCATTTGATTGCATTACAGCAAAAGCAAACAACTGCTTGTGTGAACGAACCTTGAGGTAGGTCCGCTCTGGCATACTGCTGAACATATGTACATAAAACCACATGTAAGATTATTAACCCCATAGTGGTGCTCAACAGCTATTTGAAGGACGCGCCACGTTGTTGAAATTCGCTGTCACAAATCAAATAAATTGTGTTTAATTGTGGCGCGTGCTCAAGGCTTTGCTGATTTTGGGCCGTCGGCTTGTTATCAATGGTGCGAAGTGATCTGTTTTGAACTTGTTGTGTGACTAAGTTCACTAATTGATAATGTACAACGAATCAGCCACTATATATAAGCGCTAATCTTGAGAAATTGCCCGCAGTAAATCTAAGACGCATTTTTAGAGGCAACCATTTTGGTTTTTCTTATCATATACTTTCTTTTTGCGAAACAAGCAAAATATTTATATGGCAAATATGGCCGTCAAATGCCACCAGCAAAGTTTATCATTGAATAATCTTCCGTTAGCATCACAATGATATCAAAAACCTCAAAAGTGGACATAATTTAAACACACTTAGAAACAATCAACAAACCTCTTTAATATATTCATATATTTCTATATACACGCTAGATTAAATATATATATTTATGACTTGGCAACGAGTCCACTAAAAACCCAAATTCATACAATACAAATCATTTCTGGTATATTTTTAGCTTTTTTAATTTGTTGACGATTCGGAGGCTCGACATATTTCTGATATTTGCGCACTAAACAAAATAAAAATAAGTCATGGACAGCGTCAAGTCGTTTTTTGCCAATCCAAATAAAGAAAACAATCTTGGAAATCAGCAAAATGGCGTAAGTGGACGTTGGGCCGCCTGGAATAGGAACATGCAATCGGCATCGGATCCGGGTTCGGTGAACGCCTCAATGAGGGACGTTAACCGTGGCGATGTCAAGCCCAAGGACAAAGATAATTACTTTTACATCATGTAAGTAGCAATGATTGGAATATCTGCAAATTTAATCTACAGATATTGCCAAAAATGTACTATTATAAAAACATTTTCTAGTCATCAAAATAACAATACTCAGAGATATCACTTATCATATTTTCGATGATTACTTTCCGTTTTCGTTGTTCAATTGATAACGACCTATTTCCAAATGAACTACCGCGACAACAAGCGATATTAACAACTTAGTATAGAAAGATAATTAAAGCTTTTAAATGTTCTCTGCTAGCTTTGGTAAACCAGTTTTTTTTCTATCCGGTCGTTGGCGTTGCCATTGTTATTGCCTTGAAAAATACCAGTATTTTATATAAAACCCACTTTAGGCTTGAACAATTTCCAATTCACAGACAAAAGCTTTTAGCGTACACGCAAAAAAAAATATACTCTTAAATTTAAAAATGTTTTAGAACTTGTCTTAATAGAAACTAGGCTCATGACTTCTAAACTTCGAAGAACATTTTAATAAAAATTTCCATATATAAACAAATAAATCTCTCAGGTTATAAGAAATTCCAAATATTCCTCCCTAAAAACTAAACCATAAGCAAATTTTTTTAAAAATAAAAACAAAAATTAATCTTATATATAAAAAAACCAACATTTTACTTGTTTTCCGTAAAAATTAAGTTTTAGGTATAAAGGAACATTTTTTTCTGAGTGTATGCTCTAGAGCTGAGAAAATGAGTGGCTAATATTCGCATATAGAACGTTTGTAACGAGACAGAACAAGAGAGAGAGAGAGCGAGAGAGCGAGATAGAGAAAACCAGCTCTTGGGGGATTACTCTCGATCCCATCTCAATTTGGAATTAGCTGGCACGAGCGTCAGAGGTGTTTTTGTGGTAAAGCCCCGATTATTACTTTGAACTGACTGGATACATATCCAAAAATAAATAAATCTGGGCTGGCCGCTGATGTATAAAGAGCATGATTCAGCACAGCAGCTGCAACAGTAACAGTTTACCAACGGGCAGGGAAAGATTACTTGCAGCGTAAGTTTGAAGATCAGATCAATTTGTTTATTGGCGAATTAAAGTTATTAATCTCCAATTAAATATTTACCCAATGTAAATCAAACTAATGCTCTCATTCTATATTCTTTACAGGTGGCGGGCTTGAAGTTAAAACCCCAAAAATCTGGCATATCATTTAGAGATTAAGTTTTTAAGTGAACTATTTAATTAGAAACATCGGTGCTGTAATAGGTGTATTCTGTACTATTACACAATCTCCAATACCCGGTGTTTAGTGATATTAGTTATTTAATTTTGTAACTTCGTAACTTGTGATTATACAAACCACATTGATTATTTGTCTGATCGAGACTGGCATTCATCCCTAAAGCTCAAACACTTCTATATTTATGGACGCGATAACCGTTTTCGAGCTGATTTACTGGCTGATCTGCATGATTCTATTTGGACCCTTGATGTTCTTTGTCTCCGTTTATCTACCCGAAGTGCCAGTGCGATATGTGAAGAGCTTGAGACAGCAAACATAGGTCTTTTTACACCCTACTTAATTGTTTATACATACATACATAGACTATATATATATATATATACATTGAAAATACTGATATTTATACTGATGTACTCGTATAATCAATATAACATCAAGCTCTACGTTACAATAAAAGCATTGATGTGGAATATTCAGAAGTCGTACTCAATTCATTCTCCGCATTCAAGGCTATGATTTCAGCGATCTAGTGAGAGGCTTACTTGGCTCGGAGCGACGCCTTATGTGAACCCATGTTTGACCTTCTATGGACCACATTTGTTATTTTGCTCAAGACTTCGACTTGAGAGCGAGCATTGAACTTTAGTCGACCAGTTGATGGCCTGCAAATAGTATTTTTGATCTATAGATACATATGACATCATTAAGTAACACACAAGCATTTAAAATCGATAGAAATACCAATGGATAGTTATGCATATTTGATAAATATAAATTGTTGTTGATTTTTTATTTTAAATTTTCTATTTTTATTTATTTGAACCAGCTAATAAATATATACCAGTCTCAAGAGGCAAAAAGTTGCAACAAAAGCACAGCTCTGCACCAGGTTTGTTGACACTACCAACTTTTTGTGTTGCCAAATCGATATGCAAATTTTTGCAACTAGTGCGTGAAACTGGCTACTCGCACAAGCGAATTTCTATAGTAACTCAAATAAACAAATCAATTCTCGTATCGAAACGAAAAGCAAGCGACGCATTCTATTGTTCAAATTCACAATTACGTAAAGTTTAGACTGTCAATAGCGAAAATAAAAAACAAAAAATTGTTAGTAGCCACACGAAGTATTATTAAATACCACTACAAAAAATTATACACGAGCAAACAAGTAACAATTAAAGAAGTAATAATAAAACAGCAACAGCAACAGCAACAGCAGCAGTATGCCGGAAATCAAACTCAAGGAGGGCAAACACAAGAAGGTAAATCAATTACAAAAGCAATTATTGTGACACAGATAAAATATATATATATATATATATATATATATGTATATATGTATATATAGCACACACTGCACAATTGCACAATTGAGAGCGGAGTCCTGTGCTGAGCACATCCGAACACTTTGAGGTCTGACAGCATTGTGATTTTGCCATGGATATACATACATATATATATGTGAAAAAGGCTCTGTCGTCCTTTGGCGGCCTCGTTGGCCTTCGTTACATGTTTACTGTTTTCGTATTTAAAAATTTGCGATTACTTTTTAATAAGTTCGCTGAAACGTAGCGTAGAAAAAGTTATTGGCCCTCTGATGGGACATTGTCACGAAACATAATTTGCAATTTGCTCGAGTTGGCCAAAACGGCGGGCGGTTGGGGGAAGGGGAAGGGTAGCTTTTTGGCATGTGCGTGCTGGCAAAAGGAATAAACAGAAAGAGAGAGACGGAACTGTCAGAAATTTAGGCACACAGTAGATCAAATTGGTAAATTCAACTTTATCTAAGAATATCCAAATTTTTTTATGGATACCTCAACTAGCCAGGGCCAATTGAGTGTCGATAGCAATCAATGTCGCCTTCGTCTGCACGTCTGATCCAACGCAATAAAAAAGTCAATAAATCAGTCATGGGGATATATGGCTCTGAGCGCACCTTTATCGTGGGCCCATAAATAAATAAATATGTTACTTAAACTGACGCCTGATGCACTCAGAAAAATTACACATCGTTTTTCTTTTCAGCCAAAATCGAAAACAAATAATAATAATATTAAACGGTAGAATTGAAATTGAAACGCAAAAGTTTGGCTTAAATTGAAGCACGCCTAAATGGTTAGGGATAGATTAGATCATAATTACTTTGAGAAGATTTCGCTCTTTCAGTTAGTTCAAATACCAAAGTTCTTAAATATAACTTTGAGTTTGATTTAAAAGCGGATTGTACTCGCAATATTAATAACAAAACCTTAGCGCTTCTCTGAGTGTTGGTATTGTAATTGACTTTGGTAATAGTTTAGATGGTTCCTATTGCCCCAAGTTGGCGCTACTCCATGTCTGCGCCGTCGTTGCGAGCTTTAATCAAGTTGTGTGCAATTTGTTTATTTACGCGCCCAGCTCCTAGCTTCAGGCCCACAAAAACCGGAAATGTCAACACCCTGCTACTCCAATCGCATCCTCACCTATGACGTGCTGCAGAGACGTCAGCGAGGAATGCTTTCCGTTTCCTTTCTTTATTTTTCGTTTTTTGTTGATTGCGAGTCGCAAGTTTTTCGCGAACGTCAATCAGGTTCGTTTCCAGTCACATTGCGAAAAGGAGCTGAGCCTTGTTGAGCTGGGCTGTTGGCAGTATTCACTCGAGACTGTTCTCGACCAGGTCTCAGTCGTGTTGCGCTTTTGCACAACGAGTTGTCATCCATCGCCTTCAGGCACGTCTCGTGTTTCTTAGCGTGCTCCTCTCCCCTAACAGATTATTGGTCAAGATGTGGAAGCTAGCTAACAAAGCCATGGCGGTATATGCATGAGTATTCAATTGTAGCGATCTCTAACCGCATCTGTATCTGTATCTGTATCTCTGCATCTCTGAGCAGTTTAGAACGCAAAATTGCTTATATCGCAAAAAGTAGTGCAAATTAAGTGTATGTGTGTGTGTGCGTGTGTGTGTGTGTGTGTATGTGTGTGTGGTGTGTGTATTTGTGTATAGGTATGAACGTAACCAAAGAACATGTAAATACAAGCCAGACTCTGAATCATTGCTCCTACTCTGCATACAATCTGTAAATATGAAACCAATTTTGAATCTCAGTAATTTGTAGATCTACTCATTCAGTCAGCTGATCGACAGCTGATACTGCATACTGTATATATAAACATATCTATTTTATTCAATCCATAAGTAGATTAACCACGTCTTCCAGCTGTCTGTTTCGCACTCGATCAATTAGTGTTTTACCACAGTACAGTTTAGTTTTTGTACAGTTGTTGTAAAAAATAAGAATAAGAATAAAAATGTCAGCCGCTGATCTGGCGGAATTACCGGTGGACGAGGCTCGTCCTTGTGCCGGTAGTGCAGAAGAAGAGGCTGTCATGGAAGAACTGCAATTGGACGAGGTAACTCTAAGCTGTCAACGCGCAGAGAAATGAGCAGAGGAGTGCTTTCATTTCGGTACACCGAATACATATACCCTTTCCAAATGTTTTCATTCAAATAAATTACTTCCGACTTATGAGCGATACGTGATAAACCCCATTACTTACCTCCTTTTGTAATATCATATATATATTTTTGCTTCACACTAACTGTACTATGGTATTTCAGGGTATTTTAGATCTCCGTAGTAAAAATAAAAAAAATGGAATTCGAGCTGTTTTCCACAGGTCTGAAATGACCTACCCTCAAAGACTAAGGTCCAACTGATCTTATGTAAATTTCATTATTTCTTAAGATCGTATAACAATAGAAAATATTGTAAATATAATAATAAAAATAATAAAAAAAAACAATAATTTTAATTTATATCATATAATTTACCTTATCATAAAATCAATCATCTTTCAAATATTAGTGTTCCTTCTATCTCTCAATCATTTTGGAAAGAGTATATGATAATATATGCTATAGTAATATAGTTAGATCATACATTTAAAAGATTTGCATGCTGCATGGCTCTGATTCTATTGTACCAGATGAATGAAATCCACACAATCACAAATGTACTTCAAAATCGAAAGCACCTTTTATTCTCAAACAATTGATGTATGATTCGATTCCTGTAAAGTATCCTAGCACTGAAGGTAAGTCACTGACCAGTTCGCCTTGTGTCCTGCTCCTACCAGTTAATTAAAGATTCGCTCGCACTCTTAACAATACTGCATAGACACAGTTTACACACGACCTACTCCCGTTTCCAATTGATCAGATCATTAAATCATTACATTAATTATGTATATTATAAATAACAGAATAGAGGGTCGAAGACAAAGGGAGAAGGTGGCGGCGGTGGCGATGCGGATGACTTCGATGCCTGGATGAAGTCGCGCCAACTGGTCAAGCCAGATGACCAACTGGATCTAACGGAGGCCGAGCTGGGCGAGGAGGTCAGCAAGTTGCTGACACCGACGAATACAAATGTGCAGCGCAATTTGGTTGTGTACAGCTTCAAGGAAGGCGAATATGTGCCTGCACCGCTGCCGGGCAATACGGTGACCCTGATTAGCTTCGCGGGCAATTCGCTGCACGTTGACTCGGAGGAGGCGCGACGTCAGGTTGAGGAATCCGATGAAATCGGCTATCCACTGCCTATGCCCAACTATGCAGTGGTGGAGCAACGTGAAACCATCGCTGAGGGCGAGGAGGAGGGCGAGGGCGAAGAGGATGAGAAGACTGACATGGAGGGCAAACAAACTAGCACTGGTGAAGCTGGCGAAGAAGAGGAAGGTGAGGAAGAAGAGGATGAAGAGGGCAAGGCAACGGAAGGCGAACAGACCACCGAAGCGGGCGGCGACGATGAGGAACGTACAGGAGAAACTCAGACGGCAACCGCTACTTCTGGCAAGAAGCGAAAACTCATCAACCAATTCAACTACTGCGAACGCGCCACTCTCACCTACAACAATGCCAAGCGTGTAAGTAGTAACTCTGTGCTCCTCTCCCAATCTCCGGTCTACGTTCTGTGTTCTGTGTTCTTCTAGAGCGTGGACACCCAAACGATTCCACCGCCACGTTCATCGTTTGGGGGCAATGTGCTGCAGTGGGTCATCTATGATACGTATCAGGAGGATTACGAGGCGACACAGAAGGCGACCAATCCGCACGGCGATCACAAAGCTCGTTCCAGCAAGAAGAGCTACAAGAAGAAAACCGCTCTGGCCGAGCAACTGAATCGCAAATATATGCGTTGCTGGCAGATCCTGGAGCGCATGATTAATCAGAATATATTCGATGATATTGGCAACGATTATCGCTACTGGGAGGATCCGGCTGATGAGTTTCGCGACGGCGAGGGCAACCTATTGCCCCTCTGGAAGTTCCAATACGAGAAGACCAAGAAAATGAATGTCACCGAGATCACATTTAATCCATCCTACTACGATCTATTTGCCGTGTGCTTCGGTTCACGTGAGTTCCGACTGTGCAATCCAATTGGAAATCCAGACTTATTTTTATTTTATGCCTGGCAGATGATTTTCTTAAGCAGCCTAACGAGGGTTATCTGTGCCTGTTCACCGTCAAGAATCCCTCCTATCCGGATTATATCAGTGAGTTGAATTTTGTTTGTTTCTTCCGGCATTTTCTCATAATCCTTTCGGTTGTAGTTCAAGCCGATTGTGGTGTCATGTGCTGTGATATCCATCCAAACTATCCGTTCCTTGTGGTCATTGGATTGTACGATGGCAATGTGGCTGTCTATGATCTACGGGATGGCTGTAAGGAAGCCATGTATGTCTCGATGGGAGTTAAATGCAAGCACGGCGAATGCGTCTGGCAAATCAAATGGGGACCGGACATGGCGGATGGCGAAATCAACTTCTTCTCGGTATCCTCTGATGGATGCGTCTTCAATTGGATACTGATGCAAAATAAACTCTGGGTAACGACCATAATTACGCTTTATTTAGAGAACGGCATCGCCGAAGGACCGGATGGCACCAAAGTGATTCTCAAGAGCGGCGGCTCCTGTGTACAATTCCATCCGACGAATCGAACCATATTCCTTGTTGGCACCGAATGTGGCTTGATCTACAAATGCAGCACGGCTTTCAGTTCCAAGTATCTGATGACCTACAACGCACACTATATGTCCGTGTATCGCATCGATTTCAATCGCTTCGACTCGAATATATTTGTATCGTGCAGCGGCGATTGGCGTGTCAAGGTCTGGGAGGATATGCGTGCGGATCCACTATTCATATTCGATCTCGGCTCCGCTGTCGGCGATGTCAAATGGGCGCCCTACTCAAGCACCGTATTCGCTGCCGTCACCAACGACGGCAAGGTGCATGTTTTCGATCTCAATGTGAATAAATACAAAGCCATCTGTGTCCAGGCAGTGGTGCCCAAGCGCAAGAATAAGCTCACACGCCTCGCATTCAATGAGAAGCTCCCCTTCATTGTGGTGGGCGATGAGAAGTGAGTTTGGGAGTGAGACTCCCAATTAACATAATTCCCAGTTGGAAACAGGAATAGAACCTGGAGAATAACTCTCGTTCTTTTTTATTTCCAGGGGAGTAACCACCTCCTTGAAACTATCACCAAATCTTCGTGTCATGGTCAAGCCGCCAAAGAAGCAGCTCTATCTCGATCAGGCTACTCTGCAGAGCGCAAAGCTGGAGAAGCTGTTGTCCCTAGTGCGTGAGTTACCAGAGGGTTCTGTAATTCCAGATGCTGCCACAACTGTGCGATCCTAGTTCATGTTGTGAAACCCCCCACTAATGTATTATATTTAATAACTCAGCATATATGTATATGTATGTATAAGAAGTACGAGTGGTACATAGATGTTTATTGTACGGCTAAGTATATATTACACAGACATGTATTCGGTTGTAGTTAGTTCCGAGAACTTTGGCTTAAGAAATTGTACTCACTAACTTAAATGTATCTGTATGCCTAAGCGAGCTGGCTAAACAACATAATCATGAAAATACACACAAGAAAAGGAACACATAACCTCAATTTAAAAATAAATACATATATATCTTAAAAATAACAACCATATAGTACACAGAATGTATAACGTAAAAAAACATTTTAAAAAAATGTATAACTACATCTAATATCCTTAAAATTCAAGTCAACACAATTTATACTAAGTGGAAAGGACATTCTAAAGGTATATCAGCTACTCTATTCCTCCTCCATGGGTACATCATTGGATTGCACTCGTATATTTTTGGCATCCAGATACTCCAGCACATTATTGGGACACATGACGCTCTTGCCCAGAAACAGCACCGTTGACATTGGATGCAAGTAGTCCGACGAAAAGGTCGATGCTTTCCAGCCAAAAAACCCACTTGCCCGAACTTCATTGCCATTTATCTCGTAGGGCAGCAGATTGACCCCAACTTGATTGACCTTGGAGAACTGCACCCGAAAGTAGTGGCCATCGGTGGCCTTTATCCAGTAGAAGCCCTCACCATCCACATGCGGTTTACTCTGTGATTTCTTCATTGCATTCGATCGCTCCAGATCCTGGACATTGAAACTGACATCGATATCGTAGGCAGCCGGCGACAGTTGATTCGTCTCGATGGCACTTTTGAGTGCATAGTTATCCAGCCAGTAGCGAATGCCCACATTCTCAAATTCCTCGAGCACATGGTTAAAGGTGGTCTTCAGTTTGTCCAGGCAGCATGGCGGCGTATGTTTGCCCAGATAATAGTAGAAAGGACGATTGTTGTACACTTGTCCTATACACGATTTGGTTGTTCTCTCACAGCCAAATAGATCGATATCCGTGACGAGGGGCAGCGAGAAATTTGATGAGGAGAATTGGGCGTCTAGCACAGGACTATGCGGCTGCCAATTGCCCTCCTGTCGTCCTGTCGCTTTGCCGCCAATCTTGTGGGTTCTTCTCACCAAGCGCTTGATCTGTAGTTTCTTGTACATCTCACGAAACTGACGACGACGCAGCTCCATTCTCCTCTGCTTCGTGTGGAACGAGGCAAACAGACGGCGTCCCTCCAGAAAGGAGTGCGGAAACACACTCGTCTACAATTCGAGAAAATTAGTTAAATTATAAACTGGAAGAGTTAACTTTAGCTTACCGTTAGATCAGCAATCTTGGCCTGCACGTAGAGCATCTCCGGAAAGGGCAGTGCGAAGGGTTCTGGCATCGTTCCAAGTGCAGCAACGTCTATTAGAATTGCATGCTTCTGCAGAAACTATCGAGGGAGAAGCACAAGATTATTATTATTAACTTATTATACTTATCATTTATGTACATATGTATGTATATGTATGTATGTCATCTACATCTACCTACCAAGTCACAATGGGTGCTATCATTGCGAGCATCCAGCTTCATCGTCCAGTTCGGCAAATCGAGATTGAGTTTGGCGCAGCTGCTAAATGATTTCTGGTTGCTGGCAAATGGAATGATTAACAAACGACGCACTGTCTCCTCTATGGCGACGGTCACTCGCTGCTGCTGTGTTCCCGATTTGGTGTTCATCTCACGCAGTATTTTCTGCAGCAGATTCTTGCTGCTCAAGCGGACACTGTCCGGCATAAGCAGGGCATACTTTGTGTGTATGGCGGCCAAGGGATTCAACTGATCACGTGTCCGGCGCACATCGAAGGCGAGACTCATAAAGTGCACCGTCTGCTCCTCGCCCGTGGTCAGATTCCGCTCGAAGGTTATAGGTGGATAGGCGTATTCGGAGGTGCCCTCTTGCAGCACCAGAATGGGCATATTGGGCACCACATCCAGTATGCTAATAATAAAATGAATATACAATATATTTGCCAATACATCGATATACGTATATTCGAAATTATTACCTTTCGATGCTGGGTCGCAGATCCTGCTCAAAGTTGTAGTGGCCAAAGAACACAATTGTTATTGACTTGCGTATGTGTTTGTTGGCATTCCTTGCCTTATCCTTTGGCGAAAGCTTTGCACCGTGCACCGCATCCGCTTTTGGCTTCGTCTCGCTGGCCGCACTGCCACCAAGCGCTCGTGTGATGCGTCGCCAGAGCAGCGAGTTCCATGTGAAATACAACAGGATCAGATTTACAATAATAAAACCGAAAAGCAGCAATTTAACCAGACGCAATCGGAATATTTTCATCTTATTGCTGGATGTGTTCTGTGTTCTGGAACTGTCTTCTTCTGCTCGGATGCTGGATGCTGGCGATGGTTACACTAAACAGGTTGCACTTGTAGCTTTATCTAGATTATATTATCTTTTGGCTCTATGTGGCTACTTTCGCGTTGGCCATGTAGCCTATCGTCAGTTGTGGAATTCTCTCGTATTCAGTTGAATGTATATTTTCGATTGCAAACACATTTCATTTAATATTTTCTCACTTTTGTTTTTGTTCAGTTTCCCTTTTCGCTTTCAGCTTTGCAAAGATATTTTTCTAATGTCAGCAAAGCTTTTATGAAACGCCAAAACAGCTGATTTTCTGCAGGGGTTGGCCAATTAGAGCGGTTTGTTACCGAGCTAAAATTCCGTTAAACATATCCTTGCCTCAGCTTTCGAAGCGAGCTTTCGCAAAACATACCCTTAACTTTTGCATCCCTTAAATGTGTTTGGATGCGACGCGATACTTCCAATTCATTTGCAATTTTAGCGATTTCCCTATTTATACGAAAATTTAATCGATATTTTACATATTTTAAATATAATTTAAAACTTTAAAACTTTTATCGTTGATTTTTGTACTTTCTTTCCCATTATTAAACTAAATATAAGAGTACATCAAACAAATTTTAATATGCTGAAAATAACTTACATATCTTATAAAAACTAAAAATACACTCGAAAATTGTTAATATTTACTGGTTGTTTATACATATATAGAGTCGAGTCAATTTACTCTAGCTTACAGTTCAAGTAAAAATACCCTTTATAAGCATACAAATTTAATGCATATTTATATGCGTTACAAAATATCCACAGCAACACTTATACACATCACATAAATACATATTTGAATACATAAAAACATCAAATAGTAAGGATCAACTTTTCGAAGATCTCTTAAACTATAGCGCCCAGATCTTTCAGATTATTGTGATTATTCAATTTGTGTGTGGAATGCTTACTGAAAAGGATGCATAGTTTTGCTATTTTTAATGTTTAGATTTTTCACAGCGCCTTTAATTGTTGACTATTCAAAATACTTTGATCTTTTTCAGGTAACATTAACTATTTTAAAAAGTTGATCAAATAGAAAATCATAAAACAATTTGAGCAACTATTTGGGTACATTAAATTCGAGAGCCATTTAATCTTTAATAGACAGAGATCAAGCTGGTTTTGTACTTGGCATACTTTGGTTGGCACTTAAAGGATATTTTCGTCGGTAATTTCCCCTCACTTCCCCATGCCGGCAAAGAGCAGCGGAAAAGGCACCTCATCGTTGGTTAATTGCGGCGGGGTTGGAGCACGTGCCTCCGCCTCGGTGGTGCTATTTAGCCAGTAGGTGGTCACCGTACCCTTGCCCTTTAGCTCCACATCGCCCCTGTGCTCCAATTGAAATGTGCCAAACTTATCCAAGATCGCCTTGGTGGCCGATGAAACATGAATCTTGCCAGCTATGGAAACAATATTATCGAAGTATGCACAAATATATATTAATAAATTGGTGACATACGCATTCCCGTGGTCTCCAAGCGTGAAGCGGTGTTTACTGTATCCCCAAAGAGACAGTAATGGGGCATCTTCTTGCCGACGACGCCGGCGCAAACAGAGCCGGAATGCATTCCAATACGTATCTGTATTTTATAATCGGGCTTGTGTCTCAGATTAAAGGAGCACACAGCCTGCAGGATGTCCAGAGCCATCAAAGCGATTTCCCGGGCATGCTTATCGCCATTGGGTTCCGGTAGACCAGAAACCACCAGATAGGCATCTCCAATGGTTTCCACCTAACAAAAATATGAATATTAATCAGCAGTCTTATCTCTTCAAATCAAGTCCAATCTTAATCCACCTTGTACACATCGTAGAAGCCAATAATGCGATCGAAGGTGCTATAGAGATCATTCAGAAAATTGACCACATCCATGGGAGTACTGCGAGCACAGAGCTCGGTGAAGCCCACAATGTCGCTAAAATAGATAGTCACGCTGCTGAACTCCTCGGGCTCCACAAGATCTCCGGCCATAAGCTGTTGAGCGACGGGACGTGGCAGAATCTGGTATAACAACTCCTCGGTGCGCTGCTTCTCCAAGCTGAGCTGACGGGTCTTCTCCTCGACGAGCGTCTCCAAGTTGTTGGCATAGTGTTCCATTCGATTCAACAGATCGTCCATTAGATTCTCACAGAAGCCTCTGAAAGACAGAGCAGAGTTCAATAAAAAATTAATCAATCTTAATTACATACATATATATAGTATATATATCAACTCATATTCGGAGATTCACCTACTTCATAATGGTGCGTATGTTGCTCCTTATTATGGAGAATGCTGGCCGCTCCTCCTGGTTGTCAGCCCAGCACTTCTCCATAAGAACAAGCAGATCCGGTGGGCATTCCCTCTCCCGTATGAGTGGTCGAAATGGGGGATATTCGCACTGGCGTACCTTATGCAGAATTGTGTGCACATCCATGCCCTGCTGTCGTGCCTCTTGATAGGGTCCACCTCGATTAACAATCTCCTCCAAAATAATGCCAAAGGAGTAAACGTCGCCCCGTTGAGTCGCCGGACAGCCGGGAATCGAGGTCATCGGCAGCAGCTCTGGGGCTATCCACAGCAGCTCTAAAATATTAACATCATTATAAAGGTTAAGGAAATCCTCAACGAAACCGCTCGAAGTAGATTTAAGGAACTTTCAAGAGTGTAGTGGCGATTATCTTACTGGTGTAATAGTTCTGATCACGCACAAAATCCGAAGGAGTGGTTAGCGTGTTCAATCCAAAGTCGGAGATCTTCAGGACGAATCGTCCGTCAATGAGACAATTGCAGGAGCGAAGTTTTCCATGGGCGACAACATCACTGTTGTGCAAATAACTCATGCCCTTGACAATGTCGTGTATCAGCGACATCCGAAAGTTCCAATCCAGCTCAATGGCCTCGTTCTCGAGCACATCCCTCAGGCTGCCCCTCGAGCAGTATTCGGTTAGGATGAGGACAGTGGGTCGCGGCAAATCGATGCAGGCACCCACAAATCGCACCGTATTCTCGTGGCTCACATCGCGCGCCTGCTTGATCTCCCAGAGCAGCGTTGAAGTCACCTCCACCTTCTTCACATTAACCTTCTTGATGGCCACCCGCTCTCCCTTGAATTGTCCAATCGTTGTGTAGACTTGAGGCGGCAGCGATGCAAAGCTCGCAATCGACGCTCTGCCCGAATGTATGCCAAATTGCTGCAGCGATATATTCTCTACATCCAGCCGCTGTAATCCACCCTTCGAGCCAAACATGCCACCCATTTCGATCAGGACATCTTCGGGTCGCACTCTCCACGACATATTGTGCAGCTCCTTGCTGAGCTTCATTTGCCTTTGACCAAAAAGATGAATAATGATTCTAGTTTAGTTTCATTCATCATTTGAGCTCTTCCTACTCACTTCTGCAGCAGACAAATGACGAGGAGCACAAGACCCAGAAACAAAGCCAGTCCAAAAACCGAATACATAATTGTGGTCCCTGCAGCAGGAAACTGATTAATAATACGATAACAATGAATAATTAGCGTAGCTTACCATTACCATGACAGCCTGGAGCATTGCCCAAAAATCCACAGGGTGGCACATCTGGTGGCGGTCCCTCCCAGCCACCCGGCCAATGAATCTTCTTGCCATGCGCAGCAGCATATTTCCTGTAAGTCCAATCAAATAATGAACGAAAGGTATTTATTTAAATCACTAAAAGCAACACACTTGTGAAGACCGTAGTAATGTGCAACCACTGAGAATTTGCCATTGATGGGATCCAGATCGAGAATCGAGTAATCTGCATCGCGATCCCCATTGTTATCGATGCGAACTTGTCCTGTTATCCCTTCGAAAGTGCGATTCCACATCCGTCGAGTGATGGTCAACCCATCGCGTATGTCACCGCCCTCGGTAAGAGTCTCATTCAGCGCCATGCCGAGAAGAAAGACGCCATCGTAGAAGGCACCAATAAAGAAGTTGACCTCCTCACCCTCGACAAACGTGTAATTATACTCGGAGAGGGCAATGCCACGGACATTATCGGCAAAGTCCTGATAAGTGGGACTAGTTGGCTGCAGCAGGGAGACGCGCAACAGTGCCTCATATGCCTTGCGCGCACGCATATCATTCTCATCGCCCAACTCCCAATCCTTGTCGCCCCAGTAGGCGCTCTGAAAGATCTCCACATCGAGGAACACCCATTCCCCGTTCGTCATACCCAAACTGTGTGCGGCGAGCATAAATTTGCGCACGAGAACACCTCGCACCGACAAGATGACCACTGCAATTAAATACGTAGTATTTATATTAAACATATACTCTATATATACATATATATGTATCTATTTGAATAGTTACCACGCGCATACATGCTCGCATCCCTGAGATAGTTCTCATAGATCTCCTCCTCGTTGCCGTTCAGCTCGCGCACAAAACTCAGGAGTCCTTCCTGCAGCAGACCGTATTCCAGATTCTTGCCCACGGTCAGGGAGTACAGCTCGGAGCGATCGACGAGCAGCGCCACATGCTTCCACTTGAACTGACGGAAAACGCTGGCGAAGACCAGCTTCAGACGACACTGACAGTAGGACATTCGCGTCAGTGTCGGATACTTGGACTTATCCTTGAACATGCCCTACAATTCCATTATTGATAAGGCAAAGTATTAGCTAGAGATGACCATAGGCATTATTATGGTAAAAAATATTACGACATCCATATCACTACACAGAAAAACTCGGAATGAATAATAAGTCCAAATATATGTAGTTTTTTTCTGAGTGTGGCTTTGGAAATGAGTGATGAGTAAAACAAAAATTGACCTACCGTGCTCTCGTTCTTCCATTTATGAATTCTGCCCAGTATTCCCGAGGTGACAGTAACTTCGCCCTCGGATGAAGGTGGCTTCGTGGGAATAGAAAAGATTGAGATATGTTTATGCAATGATTCAACGGTAAATGAGCACTTTTTGTGGAGACTGCCAAAGCTGCTCACAGACCTGTTTAATTGTTAAGTGTCGCAATCAATGTGGCTGGAGGAGGGTCGATGGATTTGTTCCCGAGCGAAGCATATAATTTAAAAGCCACTTGCTGTGCGGTGTGCTCAAGGAATACGTGCTGGCATCGCAAACCGCATGCAGGATTGCCTCACACAAACACACACCGATCCAGATACTCACCTGATCTCCCATTCCCGTTATAATGGGTGTATTCCAATAGGCGGCTAGGCGGGCAACAGGCTCCAGAGCAAATGCGCACGCTGGTCCAATGAACGCGATGACATCGTCCTTGAAATGCATATCCGCTGCCAGTCCTGGCGCCTTGGCTCCCGAGCACGATGGGTAACTATCACGGAGTAGAATGGAGTGGAGGCGAGGAGACGGTAGGCAAAAGCGAAAAGGTAATCGTTTAAGACTGGTTAGCAAAGCGCGCGTGGGAAAAGATACAAACCATTTTGTGTGGAAAACATGCATTGCAAACAGCTGGGGGGTTGGCAATGAGCATGGGGATGGGGATGGGGATTAGGAGCAGAGTGCGTCCATGAAATTCGAGTAATTAACTCGACTCGTGCCGCACGCAACAAGCTGAGAGTGTTTGTATCTTGGAGTGCACGCAGAAAAAAAAACAAATAAAAAATAAATAAAATAAATAAGACTCAAGATTGTAGAAAATCCCTGCTTTTCAGCAAATAAAAAGTTTTGTTAAATGAATTTCAACAAAATTTAAATAAAATACAACAATTCCATAAACATTTTTTAATAAAAAGATTTTGAATCTTAATGAAATTCGTAACGTAAGTTAAAAAAAATGAATAAACAAAGAATTATTTTCGTAATTACTGCAATTCGAGAGCAGTTTTTTTTTTTTTGTGAGTGTAGAGCGCATTAGGAGGCGGAGAAAGGCTCAAAAGTAATGGAGTCATTGATGGAGCACAAGTTCAATTCACGCAAAGTGGGAAAATGAGGAGTGGAGTCAACGATGGGAGCAGCCACCGAGCACTCACCTGGCCTTCTTCTTGACCAGCCTGATATTATGTGGAGCGAGGAATTTTTTGTTAATTTGATCCAAGGCCAAATCGACAGCAGGTCCGCAACGTTCCAGATCAAAAGGTGAATCTGAAATGCAAGAAAAAAGACTCCAGTTGCTCTCTCCAATTGTTTTCCCCCAAAAGACCAACACAGTTCACTTACCCAAATGGGAGGCCATTAGGACGCCAACATTGTAGACACGCATCTTGCTAATGTCCCCTTCGTTGAAGGAGGGCTTCTGATTTTTGGACTCTCGGATGCGCTCAAAGACGTTTATATCGATACTTTCACTGCTATTACCGGATCGAGCCTGATGCATAATGCTATCAATGTTTGGTTCCCTTTGTTCCTCCCACGCGTCTAACTCGCTCCCCAATGCATGGGGCATCAGAGTAGTCAGATATATAATCTGTTTAATCCACAACATATTGTACAACGTGCTATTCAAAATTATGGGTATAAAGAGAGTATATTTAATATCCGAAATAAAATTTACACTTAGTTGACTTGTGCTTGAATCAATGGGAATAATTTCAAGTCTGAATATCTTAAAGACTTTTCCATTTTAAAATAGTCACAATTAATATATAATTATTTAATAATTACTGCAATGATTTCAGTTTTTTAAAAGTGCTCAAGCATCAAACATTATCAAAAACTTTGTGAATTTACTTCTTAGCAACGAAATTCAAAAATATGCTTAAATTCAAAAGAAAACAATAATTGTATGTATTCGACTAATTCACTTTAATGAGAAATTAATTCAAATAACACTTACACAAAGATAATGATGCGCATCTAATTTTTTCGAGCTGTTGCTTTAAAGTGTTTCCGAACCTTTTGTCACTTTAAAGAAGGGGTTTGTATTCAAGGAATGTAATCCTTTATTTGTATTGTCAATAATTTAACTTTTCATTAAATTTTTAAAGTCAATTCTAATGAAATGCAACAGGTTCCACTTTAAATGAAGAAAATATTCCAGAAGGTTGTTGCTTTAAAATGTTTCCGAAACTCTTGCTACTTTAATGGAGGATAGTGCTTAAGGACCGTAATCCCTAATAGGTGTGGTCAATAATTGAACTTTTTCACTTTGCATTAAATTTTCTAAGTCACTTCTAATGAAATGCAACAGGTTCCACTTTAAATGAAGAAAATATTCCAAGGCAAGGATTTGACTTATTCCGAGCAAAGTTTAGACCGAACATTGAAAGGCAAGTTTAACGAATGAGACCAGAGGAAAATGTCTTGACCCTTTATATAGGGACTGCTACTCGGGGCGGCTGCAGAAGGCGTTAGAGCAGGATATACGAAGAGGGAAAGCATTGCAAGCCGAGGCAAAGCAGCCAATGGCTGGCATTCGTTTTAGTTCGGCTTCATCTTCAGTGGGTGGCGCCACTGAAACTGAATTTCGGTGCCGGCCATCGTCAATTGAAATGCGAAAGTCGAAGGTTGCCACCAGAAGACACAATGTCAGCCAACAACAGACACTTGGTTCTTTTTTGTTGCTGTAATTCTCCATTTGAATTTAAAATGTTTGCCAGTCGAAAGGAGCAATAGTCTAACAAAAAAAAACCTGTGTCGCGTGCCACCAACAATTAAAACGTCTCGATGTTGTACGCTGCGGGTCTCCAGTGTGCAAGCAATAATCGTGTCTGCTTCAACTGTGTTTATGGCCCAATGAATCCTGTGCTTCTGCCTAGTCTGACTGCCATTTTGAAACGTTTTTATGATTTAATGTTGAGAAAAGTATACAATTAATTATAAATTATTTACAACATATCTTTTAGATTAATATTCAATTATTAACTGCTGGCACTATATAAGAAACCATATCCAGAATATCACTGTGTAACATCATTTAAAAAATGTTCTAAATTTGCGAAATAGTATTATTATTATTTATTCATACATATTATTTTTTCATTATTTAATTTGTATTATTTCAATTATGTATATAATTATTGCCTCCATGGCATATTTAACAGCCGATCAGAAACACATAAATAACTTAATAATTTATTAAAAGCATTTTCTATTGCCAAACAGTTCTGATTTTAGCCGCCAATTACAATCACAAATATCTACATACACTACATACAAAGAAATCGATACTCATTCGCATCCATTTATCGATGAATCCACTAATTTCACATGACTCCGTATATTTCTTCGTCTAGTGACTGCAAATACATCGATGTCTTGTCTAACAAACATTAATCTGAGCAAGGCTGACAACTCTGATCGGGAATGACAAGTACAATTTGCAGGGAAAACATTCGACGCCGCAATTTTGCTTGATTTCCACAAAAAATACGTAAATTCCAAATCTAATACAAAATGGTAAGTTCACTTAAGTGCGCAACTAATTACAAGTGTATGTAATGAGTGCATTTCAATTGAAACAAACGCACTTATATCTAATCAATTGGCATGTGCAATTCGCTTAATCACGGCCACAATTCGATTTTTGGTGTTTTAATTTGTATTGCTTAGGCGCGTCGCTATGATTCTCGCACCACGATCTTCTCGCCGGAGGGCCGTCTGTATCAGGTGGAGTACGCCATGGAGGCGATATCGCATGCTGGCACATGCCTCGGCATTCTCGCCGAAGATGGCATTGTACTTGCCGCCGAATGCCGCAGCACTAACAAATTGCTGGACAACGCGATTCCATCTGAGAAAATTTACAAATTAAATGAGTAAGACTTGAATCCCAATTCCGAAACGTGAAATATTTATTGCTAATTTCATTTCAAAGGAATATGGTCTGCTCTGTCGCTGGGATTACATCGGATGCTAATGTACTGACGTCGGAACTGCGTTTAATTGCCCAACGCTATCAGTTCAGCTATGGCGAGGTGATTCCCTGCGAGCAGCTCGTCTCGCATCTGTGCGACATTAAGCAGGCCTACACCCAGTACGGTGGCAAGCGTCCCTTTGGCGTCTCGTTGCTGTACATGGGCTGGGACAGCAAGTATGGCTATCAGCTGTATCAGTCAGATCCCAGCGGCAACTATGGCGGCTGGAAGGCCACTTGTATTGGCAATAATTTTGGTGCCGCCATTTCCATGCTGAAACAGGAGTTGGCCGATAAGGATAACATTAAGTTGGAGGAGGCCAAGGATTTGGCTGTCAAAGTGCTGAGCAAGACATTGGATACCACAAAACTAACGCCGGAGAAGGTGGAAATGGCCACGTTGCAGCGCATCAACAATGCCACCGTTTACAATGTCCTCGAGAAATCTGATGTGGAGAAGCTTATTGTGAAATACAATAAGTTGGAGGCGGAGGCCGAGGCGGCCAAGAAGGAAAAACAGGCCCAGCAGTCGAAATCATCCTAAGCATTCTTCTTTACTCGCTTATGCTTGGTACATATTTTATTTGTAATTCTAATGGCAAACTGATTTCATTTTGTTTGTGAAATAAAATTTCAAAATTATGGGATAGAAAATGCAATTCAAAAGGCAATCATGATAATGCTGCGTCGATGTGGCAACTCTAGCAATTCGAGCGAGTTGGCAGCTTTTGTCGCAAAAATATACTAAATATTACCATTTTATCGTATGCACCAAAAAAATAAAAAAAAATACCGTACAAAACATTTTGTGGAAATTCCGTCGCTTTTTGCAGTTTTCGCTCCCAAAAAAAGTTAAATATATTTGTAAAATTAGTAAATAATCGGTTTCCCATGACGGAATAATACGCGTATAGATTGCGCGCATCGGAAAACCAGTAAAAGCAATCGCAAAGCCATTTTTCCTACGCAGCAGATCATCATTGAGCGCGCGTCTGTATGAGCGCGTGTGAGACAGTGTGCGTGCGTGCGTGCGTTTGTATGTGTGCGTGTGTGTATGTATGTATGTGTGTGTGTGCGTGCGTGTGCCACAGAAAGTGGCAATCAGGCAAGCAGCAGCAATAGTTAAATGTACATATATACATACATATTTATATATATAGAGAGAAATATTCGTAAATAATTTGATATTTGTATAGATTTATGCAATAATAAAATGTGCATGTGAAATATGTGAATATGTGAAACCAATGGCAATATCTCAATGTTGTCAATACAGTGAAAAGTTGTGTAGAAGCAGCTGCAGCAGCGACGACATCCGCAGTAGCCGTCAACGTTAACAACGTATAAAAAGCCAAAAGAAAATGAGGAAAATGAAATAACATCAAAAGAAAAAAGGAAAAAAAAGAGCTGCGCTGTAGCGAGCAAGTAGAAGAAACGCGAAACACAAGCAAAGAAAAATCGAAATAATAAAATACACACATACATACATACATACGTGTACGTGTACGTGTGCTGTATATATGTAGAAATTGTGCTTGTATGTGCGCTGCAAGTGTATATGTGTGTCTGTGTGCTGTGTATGTGTGTGTAAGTGAAACGTATAAATAAAATTCAGCCAAATGCAGAAACCAACAACAAAATGGATAACAAAACTACACAGTTGGATTTTAAATTACTGGTAATTAAATAATGTTTCCTATTAAATGCCCTGACCCCCTACCTCCCCCTGCACCGACTACATAAATAAGTACATTTAGACATACATACGTACATCCACACACACACACAGACACATGCTTGTTTGTATATGTAAGTCTACATTCCGTGCGACTATCAAATGAGAGAGTGGCAAAACAACGTGTAATGCGTAGGCAAAGAAGAGAGCGGCAGCGGAGCACATAGAGCAGCCAGCCGAAAGCAGAGAGAGAGGGAAAGATAATAAATAAAGTGAAGTACAGTGTGCACTAGCCGCTTATATTAAACTGTATTGTATTTAAATAATTATTGTTATGCTAAATACAAATAAATAGAAATGTGTAGCTTTTTCTATTTATTATGAAATTACGCCAAATTAGATTGGATTGTAAATATTTCAAAATATTGTCAGCTTTCTAAAGTAAGAGATCAGCGACCGTGAATATAAATAAAACATGAATCGTGATCCATATTTTGTGTGTTTACGGAGATAAATACTTATTATTTTATATGTTAGACCTGCTTTTGAGATTGGATTGTCTTATTATTAAAAAAAAGATACGTTCAACCTCCTCGTTGTTCCCTTTCCGTTTCTCGTCACTCAATCGCTTCTTCTTGCACAACACCAACACACACACGGACACATTTTGCTTGCGTTTGTATATGAAGAACTTCCGCAGTGTTGTGCGCCCTTGCCCCCTCTACATCACCCCCTCCCCACTCCCAGCCATCCACCTACTAACCCGTAGCACTCCCTTTCCTCATTGCCTCATTGCCCAAACCCTTGCCACACATAATAGCATTCTTCTTCTCTTCTATTTTTTTTGTTCTAAAATGAATTGTAGTTTTGTTTCTCCACTCCTCCGCCTTCCCCTTCCTTAATCCATAGAAGCCAGTCAGTTTTAGGTTTTAGTTCTCCCACTTTCGACCCATTTATTCATTATTATTGTTGTTGTTATTATTATTGTTGTCGCGCTGGCTATTATTCACTTTTGTTTTGTTTTCCTCGTCGTTTTGAGAAAATATTTATTTTTATTTTTATTCGTTTATAACCACATTACATTACTTGAACACATACACACAAACATACACATAGCAAGCAATCTTATGCTTAATATGAACAATGACATTTACATACTATTAAATATGTATGTATGTATGTGTGTATGTTTGTTTGTATCTATATATGTGTACACAAATACTACGAATACTACGAAATTCAACTTGTGCGCGCCACTCTGACTACAAATACAATAAAAACAACAACAACACAACAAGAGCAGTGGGAGAGAGAGCATGAATTTGATTGTGTTTCTGTTTTGTGTTTGTGTTTGTGTAAGGGGGAGAGCGAATGGACGAGCAAAGCACAAGTAAAAAATTGTAAACAGCGTGCACAGTGGTACAATAACAGGCTTCTAGGCTCTAGTTTCATTTTCTGTTCTTGTTGGAATGCACTTGAAAAAGAGACTTGTGTTTCTCTTTCTGAGAAGGAGAATAAAATTGCCAATTGGGGACTCCCAAAAACCCATTAAACTAGATGGGAGACCAGTGTCGGGTAATAGAAATACATTGCAGTTTCTTGTTGTTTTTTCGTTAATTGAGCTTCCCAATTAAAACTTTTATCGCTTCTAATTAAGTTTACTTCGTCGTAAAGGACAGACAGTTTTTTTCCGGCTTTAATCTATTTTTAACACTAAAACTACAGTTGAACAACTTGATAGAGAACTATTAGAAAAATGCATATAAAATTCCTTCTATACAAATATTACTTAAAATCTTATCCCTAAATATCATAATTATTTTCCGCTGTGTTGACTTTGTTGATTTCTGATAAACAGTTTGGGACACGTAAACTACGGTCCACTGTACGTACACATATATACATATACATGTATGCATTCGAATGTGTGCTTGTGTGTGTGTGTTGCTAGTTTTGTTTCGCTTTGCGCCAATTTCATTAATAAAGGAGGACAACGTAAATGCTATTTTTATTTGATTAGTAAAACTACATAACTAGATATATATATATTTATTATATATGTATGTGTGTCAGCTTAAATGCATGGCTGTGTGTGTGTGTGTTGGTACACGTTGTGCATGAGCGCAAAATGTAAAACATAAGTTTTTGCAAAAATGCAGCCGCTATTCTTGCCCCACTTCAGCTACAGCTGCAACGTTTACAGTTTGGCAACCTAAATAAGCATGTGTTATGTATGTAAACAAATACAGCTCTAAATATGTATGTATGTGTGTATGTGTGTCTGTGCTCTCACTCTCTTTCTATTGTATATCTCTTCCCCTGTTGCTTTACGGTTTGTGTGTTTGCGCGTATGTTGAACAGGTATATAACAATATATTAAAATGAGCTAGCAGATAATGAAGAAGCAGCAGCACCAGCCAAGTCCAATAAATCAAGACCAAATGCGTTTATGTTAAAAATTAAATCTGTACATAAAAACTATCGTTTATTGAATACCCTAATCTGAATTATTTACCTTATTTTAAGGTTTACCGTAGTTCATGATCATGTTTCGTTCTCTCAGTGTAGTTAGTTTTACATATGCACATACGGTAAATCCCATTCTTTACAACGTATCTTGATAAATGACCGACACCCACCCCATTCCCCCCTCCCCCACACACAAACCCGATAAAAGCTAAAATTCAGTTTCGTAGCAAATGCCAGTGCTTTGAGCTTCGTGTTACTACTTAAATGCGATAAAAGAAGGAAACAAAGATCGAAAGGCCCATAAATTTTGTGTAAGACAAAACAACACTAACAACAATTTCTGTATGTTTCTTTTGTTGTTGTGTCGTATATAGATTTTAAGCCTTTGTGCCTATGTTCAAATATACATTTTAATGTATATATGTATGTATGTGTATACTAAATATACATGCACTAATACATACTCATGCACTCTCATTACTTATATGTATATATATATCTTTTGTAGTTGCTGTGCTCAATTGGATTCAAAGTTATTTAAAGAACTTTTTACATGCAAATTAATTTTATTTTTGTATGCTAAGAAAAGAATCCCTTGTTAGCTAAAGTAATTAAATTTTTAGCTATACGCAGTAACAGGTATTTAAAAATAGCTATTAGTCAAACTAAAATCTAAGAACCGGTTAGAATTGCATATAAATGTTTTTTGCAATATTTAAATATTTTTCTTAATCCTTGTCTCTCGCTCTCTTTGTATCACTCTGTTTCTCTTTACCTCTGTTTAAGATGCATATTGTTAGGCATATAGCAACACTGTAATGAGTACCAAACGCACGTGGAAAAATTAAAATTTGGCAACACTGTCCAACTGTCCATTACGAGCAGAATGCGAACAACAAAAGGGTGTTGTCACCCTGACAGAAATATTTTATTAATTTCTAATCAATACATTTCGGAAGCAATTCATTCTTGCTAATCCATTTTTTATTTGTTTTTTTAATGCTGCTTAAATAAACACAATGGGGATTTAGGAAAAAATAAACATTTTAGGAAATAAATAAGTTATTTTACTGCGAAACATACAAAAATACACATATCTACATAGTTGGTGTTAATATTCCTTCATTTTAAATTAAACTCGGCTCTTTTTTTCTGAACTCGCTCTTAATTAGTTCTCGCAGTTTGATAAACATCGAATTAATTTAATGTTGCTGCCAAAATAATATGTATTTAAAAATTGCCGGCGGGACCCCGAGTTGTGTTGCTCAGTGCCGCTGTCCCCATCCCGTTCATACCCCCATATTCTCAGATTGCCGCTCACTTACTCTCCCTCTAGCTCCGTACACATATATATTTTTTGTGCCTTCTCTTTCTCCCTCGCTCTCTCAAAACAAATGCCAGCCAGTGGGTGGGTTGTGGGAGAGCAATTTAGAGAGCGCCATCATGTTTTTACAACTACAACTACAATAATTTGTTGACTCGCAGCTTTAACTCACGCATACACATACACAAACACATGCACATACTCACAGGCTCACATAAATATAAACATACGAAGCACACACATACATATATATAATGTGTACATAATATACACAGAGAAGAGATGGCAAAATTGTGGAATGGGGAAAAAGTAGCACAAATTGTGCGCTGTTTTAATTTCTTTGCTCCCCCTTTTCGTTGCTGCCATCGGCGCTGGCAGCGAGCTATTTTTTTATTTTTATTATTATTGTATATGTATGTGTATGTGTGAGTGTCTGTGTATATGTAGTCTGTTTTTATTTTCCTGCTATTTTTTATACACTTTTTGCCTTTACCATCTTCCTTTTTGCTATGTTGTTGTGCTGTGCGCTAATCGTTTGCGTTGGCAGCGCAGTCGATTTCGCTGTCGCCGCGCTGTCTGCTGACGGGTTTCACTGAAGTCGACGTTGACGCCGACTGAAGCTGAGCTGAGCAGAGGCGCGCTCTTCCCGCTCTAATTGCATTAAATTGTTTGGAAAATCATCCTCAGTAATTGCATTTGATGACAGTTTTTTGAGAGAACATGTGTATGCATGTGTGTGTGTGTGTTGGTGTGTGTATATTATCTCTGTTCAATTTAATTGGAATGAAAAACAAACAAATATATTAAATTACATTACATAAGTTAATGTACATAATTACTTGATTTAATTGGAGCGTTTTATTAATTCGACCACGTGGCAACGCTGTAGCTCTCTTATTTATCATCTACATTCGCTGTGGTTACAAATTGGGGCAATCTAGCGGAAGTTAGTCATTTTTTTTAACGCGAAATTGTAATTAACATTTAATTGAGATGGTCAACAAGCTGCCGCACCTGGAAATCTGCCAGAGTCACTATAGGAATGAAAGAAAAAAACTATCAATACTCATTTCAAATAACAGGTTAACATTCACATTGAGTTCAAGTATCTTGTAGACATATATTTGTATATACATATATATTTGTATATACATATATATTTCTATACATTAATTCCCGCCTTAAAGACAGTCAGAAAATCGATACGAAAAAACCAGTTTAGTCGATGGTGTCACGGAAATCTCTTTCAAACGAAATGCCAACCCAATTCCAATTATAATTCGCATTCACAGTTAGATTATAAATCTAACATATTTTATTTAGAAATTCTAGTAAATTATCTAGAAATTTTTGATTAAATTTGGAGAGCGTTCTTAAGATGTCTTATTTATTAAATGTCAACTAAATAACTAAGTAAGAAGTAAATTAAATTATAAGTAAAATTTAATATTGAATGAAAATTTAAACAAAAATAATTATTTAAAATATTTATGGAATAAATAAGATGATGAAATGTTATACATACACCAGTAATAAAAATAATGTATTTTAAATTCTATATCATACATAATCTAAACCTAAGAAGTCTGATCTCTTGCCTAACTAAAAATCTAATGGAAAAAGACATCGATAAAACTTGCTCTTGCTTAACAACTTATTTGTTTCCTATCTTTGCAGGTGGATCAGTCAGTGAATCTACTGGACAGTCTGAACGCAGCGTCGCGGTGCGATGCAATTAAGTTTCTGCTGCAAACGCTTAAGTGCAAATATCCAGAGGCCTGCGACAGAGTCGTCAGGAGTCTGTACATTAACAGTAGTCACAACAAGCCGACGACTGACAATGGCGCCGGTGCGGAGGTGGAGGAGGAGAAGGACGGAGTGCAGCTAGCGAAGAGCGAGCAGTTGCAGCTGCTGCTTGCAGCCACCGCCTTGAAGAAGGAGAAGACGGAACCGGGCACAGGAATCGGGGTTGTGAAAATCAAGCTAGAGAACGAGGATGAAGCATCCGCGATCGATTTAAATCAAAACTTTGAGAAAATTCTCTGCAAGGAGGAGTTTATGTGCCTCGACGACGAGGATGATTTCCTCGATAATGATGTGGCCGACGCTGATGCTGATGCGGATGCCGATGCGGATGTCGACACCGAGGAGAACTCGTCTTCCATTGGCAAACATGGACTGCATCACTATCATCGCAACAACAATGTGAATGCCGGAATTGCCGGACACGGTCTGCTGCACACCACTGACGATCCACTCGATCTGATACACACGGTGAAGCGACGCTATGCGGCGACATTCGCTGATGATGATGACGATGACGAGGAGGGGCAGGGGCAGGAGCAGCCGGAGGAGCAGGAGGCGGATGAGCAGCTCTCGATACGGCGGCAACAAAGGCTGGCGAAACGAAAGCGCAGCAATAACAACAATCACATTAGCAACAGTAGCTGCAGCAGCAGCAATATCATCTCACCATCTGTCCACCTGCTGTCCACAAGATCCACACATCTGGGCGATGGCTATGTGTTCCACGAGGACAGCCAGTACACGTTGCGCTATCATCACAGCAGCGGCGAGTTCAGTGAGCGGGCATTCAAGGCACAGTTTCGTCTGCTGTTGCGTCTGGCGCTGAGTCAGCATCACAAGCCGTTCCTTAAGCAGTTCTATGAGAATTTTGTGATCACCGGCAGGCTGCTGGGCACCACGCCCTCGACACGGGTGCTAAAGGAGCTGCGCGAGCAGCGGCTGGATGAGTGGCGACGGCAACGCGAACGCAAACTGTTGGCGAAGACTGTTGCCGCCGCCGCCGCAGCAGCAGCAGCAGAGGAAGCAGCAGCAGCAGCAGCTGCAAAGGAAGCGGCAGCAGCAGCAGCAACAGTTGCTGCACGGCTAGCGCTGGAACAGCAGCAGGAGCAGCAACAGCAGCAGCTGGAGCTGGAAAAGCAAAAGCACAGCCAGCATCAGCAGCAGCAGTTGGAACAGCAATTGGATGTGGCAGTGTCGCCGTTGCAACTGCAGCCGGATCATCAGCTGAGATCCATTTCGTTTGGTGACTCGGAGCTGGAGTCGGAAACGGAATCGCAGCTATCGGCGGCACAGGAGATTATGAAGTTTGAGGAGTTCATTGATGATGGTGTAGGCGCAGGTCGTCTCATCGATGGCCTCGAAATGGAGCCGGAAATAGATGAGATGATGCTAGCGGGTGCCGGTGGCAGCGCCGGCGACGTCGGTGACGGCGGCGGCAGTGGATTGGGCAGCGTAACGGGCACCTGCAGCGGCAGCGGGAACAGCAATAGCAACAGCAGCGCCGTTCACGACAACGGCATCGCCTCCCTCCTCATGGACACCAGCCATGGGCAGCAGCTTCATTCGCACCATCTGTAAGCTTAAACAATTGACATTGAGATTTATGCAACCAAGGAGTTCTCTAGTCGAGGTTTCTCAGAATTGCAGATTTCAATTCCAGATAATAGTATTTTTATTTTTTGATTCAATACTCTTGATACTTGCTGTATTAAGTTCCTCGTGTATATTATTATTAATTAAAAATCGCGTTAAATTTTAGTAAAACGATTCGGAATTCAAGTAAGGCTTATGGATTGGGGGATTTGTTTTTTTCACCTACTTTCTCATTGGAACTATTTATTTGAAATCCTTCCTGGGACTCTCAACTAGAGAACTTTAGCTTCGTTGTTTATTTGAGTACATTGAAGAATTCAATTATACAAATATTTGACATTTAAATCAACAGGAGCAGCAACAGCAGCAGTAGTGGTGGAAATCTTGTGATCAATGGCCTTACGTCAAGCAATATGCACAGCAACAACATTAATTGTAACAAGAGCAATAATGCGCTCAATCAACAGCAGCAACTGGCGCCTGACCATCCCTCGAAGCAGTCCGGGCCGCATCAGGATCGGGAAAGGGAACGGGATCATCAGGCGCAGATGCAGTCCCAGTCGCAACAATTATCGATGCCACCAATGAGGAGCGGTTATGGCATCGATGGCGTTGCGATGTCGGCGACAACGCAGCTAATGGCTGGCACTGAAATTCAGCTGCAGAACGAATCACAGAACCAGAATCAGAACCAGAACCATTATAATTCAAGCAATAATCCGCTCTCAATGCCGCCCATCATTGAGCAAATGATGCAAATGCAGATGCATCAGCAGCAGCAGCAGCAACAGAGCCCATTTCCCCAGCATCAGCATGCCCAACTGATGAACAATCGTCAGTCGCATCTGCATCCGCATCCACATCCGCACCCCCATCCGCATCCACATCCCCAGTCACATCCACATTCGCAGTCGCAGCCAACGACGCATTTGGGTGCAGCGGGTGGCATGGGAGGATCATCGCAGCTGAACTCATCACTGGAGCTGGACGACAATGAGTTGTCGGCCGATGAGGATGACGATGACCTGGACAATGAGATTGACGAGTTGGATGCGGCCAAGCAGCAGCTCATTGATGGCGGCAGCAGCAGCAGCACCTCCCTGCAAGCGCCGCCCTCCCAGCTCGGCGGCAGCCATACGCCCGGCGGCAGTAAAAAGGACAAACCAAGCTATAATTGTCTGCTGTGCCCCAAATCGTATCGGAAGCGCAAATCGCTGCTGGACCACTACAAGATGCATCCCGGCTACTGTCACGACTGTGGCCAGCCCAATGGCAACACGCTGGAGGTAAGAAACACGCGACTTTTAAACCATAAATATTAACTAATATATTTCGAATTATTGCAGGAAATAATTCAACACAATCGGACGATGCATGTGAAGGAGTTCCCGTTTGTGTGCGAGACCTGCGGCGAATCCTATTCGCGTCGACAGCAGTTCCATGCCCATGTGGAGTCGCACAAGAAGGATTTCAAAAGTGAGTCGAGCCGAATGTAAATTTCACCAAAGCCACCGGCAGGCGAGAGCGAATTTTCTTTTCATTTTATTGTTGTATTTTTGAACTCAACTAAAACGCTTTTCAACTAATGCCCAATTTTTGTATTTGGATTTGCAGTCTTTCCGTGCGGCGAGTGCGGCCTGAAGTTGTCGCAGAAGAAGCTGCAGCAGCACTTTGAGGAGACCGGCCACAAGGCCGATGGCGCCATCTGCGAGGTTTGCGGCGCCGAGTTTCCCTCGAAGAATGCCCTCTATCAGCACATCATACGGGTGCACAAACGTGACAATTTCTTTGAGTGCCACATTTGCCAGAATCGATTCACGCTCAAGGCCAATCTGGAGCGGCATGTGCAGCTGCACACGGAGGTGAAGCGCACGTATGTGTGCGATATGTGCGGCTCCTCCTATTTTACATATCCCGCACTGAAGGAGCACTACAGCAACGCCCATGTCGATGTCTCCGAGTCCAAGTGCACCCTATGTGGCAAGAGATTCGGTTCGGCCAAGTCACTGCAACGCCATTTGCCATCGCACTCGGAGGAGCGGCCGCATTGCTGCAATCACTGCGATCAGGTAAATAGAATTTTGCAACTTGTGGACAGTATAAAGGCCTCAGATATTATAATATTTGTATTGTGCAGACTTTCAAGTGGAAGACGCATTTGGTGCGTCACAAACAGACAATGCATGGGAATCAACCGCCGCCACCCAAGAAGGGCAAACAGCGTTTCCCCAAGTCCAACGAAGAGGGTAAGTGCTGAGATGCATCCTCAATTTGTGCAAAATTTGTAAACTATTCATCTTTGTAAATATTATAGACATGTTGCCACTGCCTGATATGCCAGGGCCGCCGCCGGTGAAGGCTAGCAAAAAGTCAGCGGTCAGCAAGGCAAAGTCTCAAGCAGGTGCGGCAGCTGCAGCCGCCACACAGCAGCAGCAACAGCAACAACAACAGCAGCAGCAGCAGCAGATGCAGTCGGGTGTTGGAAAGGGTGGTAGTGTGGGTGCCACGCCCACACCACCGCCACCATTGTCGACGACGCCGGGCTGCTCGCAGCAGGATCCGTTCAATGCCGCCATTGTGAGCAGCAACAGCTCGCAATCATCGACGGCATCCACGTCACAGCACTCGGTCTCCACGAGCGAATCTCAGCAGAATTCCATGTACAATCAGAGCTTTAGTGCGGACAAGTTGCAACAGCAGCAGCCTCCGACGCAGCAACAACAACAGCAGCAGCAGCAGAATGCGTTGCATCAACATCAGCAGCAGCAGCAGCAGCAACATGCGGCAGCAACGCCACCACCAACGCAACAGCAGCAAGCGTTGCCAACTGCACAGCAGCAACAGCAGCAGCAGCAGCCGCCGCATCATCGCCATACGCCGCATACGCCGAACAACAGCACGCCGGAACTGCATCTGCAGCGAATGAACAATTTTGGCGGGCCGGAGAGCCAGTTTCACTTTGAGCCCACCGGCAATCCAGCTGTCGGCTATCAGCAGCATCAGGTCTTGAATCAGTATCAACAGCAGCAGCAGCAGCAGCAAGCGCAACAACCACAACAACAGCAGCCGCCGCAGCCACAGCCACCGCAGCAGCAACAGCAGCAGCATATGCGCAGCCACACGCCACAGAGTCCACATCCGCATCCACATCCACATGCGCATGCACATCCGCATCAGGCACAGCAGTTGCAGCAGCAGCAGCAACACTTTAGCTCGCCGCATCACATGCCACCAATGCATCACCAGCATCAGTTGCTGCTGCAGCAGCATCGTCACAGTCATTCGCCGCAGCATCAGCAACACTCGCGCTTGCAATCACCACAGCCACAGCCGTCGCCGTCGGCCGCTGCGTCAGCAACACAACAGCAATTCTTGCAACAGCAGCAGCAGCAGCAGCAACAACAACAAGCGACTGACTCATGGGGCAACATGGGCTTTGGTGGGGCACCAAACACGCAGCCGGTCGAGCTGAAGGACAACAAGTTCTACATTGTCGACTCGACCGAGTTTCTCGGGCTTCCAATGAACGTGGGCGCACAAGCGCCGCCCACCCAGCAGCAAGCCGCTGTTGTCGTCGGCAACAAGCCGCAGCAGCAGCAACAGGCGCCACAAGATCCCGCCTTAGCTGGCGATCTATTGAGCTTCCAGCACATGTGGCCGCAGCAACAGCCGCAACAACAACAACAACAGCAGCAGCAACAACAACAACAACAACAGCAGCAGCAGCCGGCAACAGCAGCGCCGCAGGTGAATCAAGTGGGGCCGGGAGATGCACACAACTACAATAATATTGGCAGCATTCTCACGAATCTCATCGACACGAATCCCACGCCTTTGGAGTACAACTTTGATTTAATGCCCCAAGCGCAGCAGCAGCAACAGCAACCCCAGCAACAGCAGCAGCAACCACAGCAGTCGCAGCAACAGCAGGCGGGTCAGCAACATCACAATGCTGCTGCTGCTTACGGTGCTGGCTTGATGCGGCACGGAGTTCCCACGGGCAACGTTTACTACGAGCAGCAACAGCATCACAATCACAACCATAGTGCGTTGAGCGAGCAGCAGCAGCAGCAGCTAGTCAGCGAACAGCAGAAGCACAATAGCTTCCAGCCATATCATCCACATGCGCATCCACATCCGCATCCACATCCGCATCCGCATGGACTGCAACAGCAGCCGTTACATTCGTTGGCAAGCGCCACACATTTGTTGCCACCGCCACCGCCGCACGGCGTCTATGAGCGTACAGCACCACCAGTGGGTGTGGGTGTTGGTGTTGGTGGCTATCCCATGCTGAGCGATGATAGCAAGTCTGTGTTGCCGCCGATCAATGACTATATGCATCATATGCAGCAGCAACAGCCCGATCTAATCTATTATCCAGTGAAGAACGATTGACAACCAAAGTAGCCGGCGTTGGGTGGTGCGCAAGGGCAACAGCAACAGCACCACCTGCAACAAGAACAACAACCCAACCACAACCAGCATCATCAGCCGCAGCAGCAGCAGCAGCAGCACCACCACCACAACAACCACTACGCGCATAATAATCATAATCATAATCATACGCGCTGGTGGCCAGCACCAGCAGCAAGTTTAGGCGCCAAGAGAGGCGATGTTTTTCATTGAAAAGCATTCACAAAATACAAAACAAAACAAAAAAAAAAAAGCTAAAAAATATTATAAAACAAAATTATAAAATACACATTTTGTTTAGTCTGTAAAGTGTGGAGGATATCAGGATGTCAGCAGCGAGAAACGTGCTTGTGTAGATAAGAAACAAAGAGGATTCTAACTAGATAAGGTTTTTACGATAAGGATAACAAAATGTTATGCAAAATTCATAGAGCAATAACTTTTGAAGATTGGGGGCTTTGATGCTCAGTTTTATCTACTCCGACCGAACGCTATGATACAACTTGTATACATGCAACAAACTGAATTCAAATACAAAGAATAAAAAAACAACAACAACAACATCTACATGACTACAGACATATATAAATATATATAAATAGTAGCGTGTAAGCTAACAAACAAACAAAATGATGGAATAAAACACTATAAATAATTACGTAAATGAAATGTAATAAAAATATGTAGCCTGTAAGCATGTACTAACTAACAGTAACGGCAGACCACAACAAACAAACAAACAAACAACCAACCAACCAATAAGCAACTTTCGAACAAATTTTTGCAACATAGTTTATGCTTACTTTAACTTTAAAAGAAAATTGAGATGGACGCAAATACGTACGTTGATGATATATAATCAAAGCAACATTATATATATATATATATATATATACATACGCATACAATGTATCCACTTATAAGTCGCAACAGATTGTAGATTTATTTTCAAAGAATTAACGCATGGGGCCTGCATCACATATATATATATATATATAAAGGATAGATGATTGCCAGATCGTGACCCAGACACAACCATATCAATGAGGCCCTTTGCCGTGACGAAAAAAAGAAGAACATTAATTATCTATATATAAATCAATCATTTATAATTTGGATACTGCTTGTTATTTTCTATTTAGTTGAACAATCAATAATTATACATACGTACATACATACATAAAAAATACATACACATGTTTGATTAATATGATCCCCAATATGCCGATGGAGCCCTCTTAATTGTAGCGCCACATTTTTGTTAGATTAGTGCCTAAGTCTAGTTGATATATATATAGATATATATATGTATATATCTATATCTTGTATGTATACCCATTTTGTGGCTTTTTACACCCGAAACTTCTGTAATTATTATTAAATCATCCATGCTGCTATTATATAATATGGTATGCCCTGCCCCCCCTGCTCCACCGTTTCTCAGCCTCGTTTACCCCGTCATATCTGCGTGTATATATATATATATATATGCATAGATATATATGCGATTTAAGCAAACCTTTACTTCCTTCGCTTCCAAACGCAACTAAATATGTTTATTATTGATTGGTATGTATGTATTTCCTTAACCCAGCCCCCTATTTCAGACCCCTTAAGTTTTGATCATAAACATATTAATTATAGTGTTGTTATTGTTTACAAATTGTGTATTCAATTCAGCTAAGAAAAACATTACATAAGTGAAAGAAAGTTTAAAACGATACAAGTGTAAGGCTACTTTTATGAACAAAAAAGCAACCAACTACATTAAATTAAATTTGTATTCTGGATACAATAATAAGCAACAAACAAAGCAAATGCAAAAGCAAAAGCAAAAACAAAAACAAAAGCAAAACAAAAAAAGGAATAAAAACAATTAAAACACAAAAAATATAAATAAAATTTGTATATTTAATAAAAATAGCAAAATAAAAATAAATAAAATTCTTTTAAAACAAACCATTTGATTTCCTTTAGAGCTTACGATTCCATTTAGCCATTAACCACTGTACTTCTTTCAACAAATTTATTTTTTGTTAATATGTTCAACAATTTATTAGCACTTTTCCATACGATTCCCTTGATAAACAATTTATATACATCTATAAAATGATCTAGTTAACACCGCCGATAAGATTCACCACACGATTCTTATAGCGTTTGGATATATCCTTCTCGATATAGGATTGCAGATTGCGGGTCTGCGCAATCAGTTCATCCAGGACGGGATTCAATTTCTGACGCTGCTCGCGAATTTCCACGGCACGCTGCTTGAGGCCATCGCGCGTGTTGCGCAGCTTAGCCACAGCCTTGGTCATCTGCTGCAGTTTGCTGGCCAGCAGATCGGCATATTTGGGTGAATGTTTCAGCTGGAATAGATGACGTGTCTGCTCATCGGACACCTGTTGAATGATCTTCTCCACATCGCTCAATATTTTGCCAATGCTCTCGCTGTCGTGCGTCGCAATGTTGTCCATCAGGGAGAACATTATGTTATTCGATGACTCCAAATGCTTGAGCTCATAGAGGCGCATGAGCAGGAATGCCTCAAGTTCGTGGATTTCGTCCAGAAAACGATCGCGATAGTTGGGCGAGTCAAGGAGCGTATAGGCCTGGTCACCTAAAAGAACAAGTAAACATTAGTAAATGCTAATTGAATCATTAACTAGTTGATGCCAAACCTTTGGCAGTGCCACCATCCATGCCGGTGCCCTCGACAACAATACCATATTCTTCAACGGGTATATCGAAGTTGATTTCGACAGCAGCTGTGGGTGCACTTTCGATGCCCCAATCTATGTTGCCGCCGTCTGCTTCCGGAAAATCACCATAGTCGATAATCTCCGCTGAGACAGTGGAAGATGTGCCGCCATTGTCATCAGTGCCAAAGTCGATTTCGTTGCCATCGTTGCCATCCTTACTGCTGCTGGATCCGCTGATGCTTAAACGCAGCTCAGGCTCCTCAATTGCAAGTGGTGCCTCTTTATGGATGTACTGATAAACGGTTGTGTTGCCATGCTCCACCAAATGACGAAGTATGGGCAAACATTGTTGCTGTCCGCTGACCTCGGCATACAGGTCAATGCCAGCCTGCACGCGGCCAATGTTCTGCAAGGATTTGGCATATAGACTCTGCAGGCCTGCAAGCACCTCAACAAATTCAGCATGTAGATTTTCGCCTTTGACGCCCAGCTGTTCGAGCAGAGCAGCATGCTCCGCCAGGAGCTGAGCCTCTGGCTTGTGCATGTCATTGGCCCGCTTCAGGCACTCATCCGTCTGCTGTTCCAATTTGATCATTTGTTTGCGCACGCCGGGAATCTCATAGTTGACATTCCTCACGAAGATTTGCGCCGTCTCCGCCAGATATGTGGCATTCTTCTCGTACAGACGACAGATCTCCTGCCAGTCTTTCATGCGCTGACTGCCATAGGTGCCGAACACGCTCTTCGTATCTTTTTCCGTCTGCTTCAGGATCTCGATGATCTCTTTCACGTGCAAATAGTTTATATCTGCAAAATAATGCGACCTTTAGTTGTAATCTAAAATATATATCCATCTGTGGAGCACCTACTGGATCCGGACAAGAGTTTGATTAGTTGATCGTTGGCTGGCATATCTTGCAGCGCATTGCTAATCCTTGAGTGTATATCCTTGATTGGTGCCTGGATGTTCTTGGGCACAATCCGTCTGCTGATGAGCCAATCCTGCAGCTTCAGCGTGTGGATATCTATAGGTATCTCCGATTCCTGGTTTTTGGGTTAAGAAGGAAACATTTGAGAGTCGCACACATAAAGCTCCACAATTTGGAAATATTATTAATGGTAAAAGTGTGATATATTTGTGCTTACATTCATTTTAATGTTGTTGACGTTGCTGCTTGTATCAAGTGTCTTAAGTGCTCTAAGGTTGCTCACGATACGTCACAACTTTCGATGAAGATGTGCTGCGCATTCATCGATATGTATACAACGCTTATCGATAATTCGAATCTAATAATTAGTACAATTGCTTATCATCTACTTGTATAGTAATCATTTATAATTATGTTCCCATCTCAATCCTATTTTAGAAAAACTGTAGATGCATGAATTACATTTACATATATGTACGTATGTACATTTTATTTAAATATTTCAGAAAAATGTATTTACAATAAGCGAGGGATACTATATTCTAAAATACGTTAGATGTATTTGGAATGGCAAACGGATCCGAATCCTCCCTCAGCATTTGTGAGACCTGAGCGCTGGGGAGCATCTTTTGCGAGCTGCCCGTTTTCGTTTTACGCCAGTGATCCCATTCACTTGGATGCATTCGTTTCTTGTGCGAATGCATATTGGCATTTGAGTTGAATGTCCTCGTACAGAAGATACACTTATAGAGTGGCTCGCCCGTGTGCTGTGCCATGTGCTCCTGTAATCGTATATTATTAAAAGTAGTTATAAATATTTATATTAAATATATAAAATTAAGTTTGCCACCTTAAGGCTGATGTCCTTTTTGAAGGTCTTGCCGCATTGCTCGCACGGATAGACTGTGTTCGAGTGCGAGTAGCGCTTATGTCCGATTAGAGCACGCGAATTCTTGCAACTCTTGCCACACTCGCTGCAAATGAACGTTTTGCCCTCGTCATTGTGGCGCCTCAAGTGCTGCTTCAAATTATCCTCGTCCTTGAGCCAGCTCTCGCAATCTGGCCGTGGGCATTTAATGCGCGGTCCACTCTCCTCAAAATGCAGTCGCACATGTTTCTCAAAGACAGCCTTATCCTTGATTTCCTTGCCACACACATGACACACATTGGCGGCCTTACGATGCTGCATGCTAACATGCACCTGCATGTGATACTCGGTAGCAAAGCTGCAAATACAATTGAAATTTTATATATAAAAGGCTAAATGCTATATTTGTAGTTAGACGTACGCATTATGCTTGGGGCACTCCTGGCAGATGAACTTGCGTTCGCTGACCGGCACATGCGAGCCCTTGTGCAGCTCAAGAAGATTCTGACGAGAGAACCGCTTGCCACACTCGTCGCACTGAAAGTCGCACTCCTCGTCCGGCACGTGGTGCACCAGCCAATGGGCGCGAAGCACGCTCGAATTGGCAAACACTTTGCCGCAGTCGTCGCACCTCAAAGCAAACAGATAAATTATTAAAAGAATGAGAAATTTTAAATATCCTTACAGACATTTTGTACAAAGGGTACACCATCCAATATAAAATGATACATACTTAATATACTCTGGATTCTCGTGCCGTCTGGCATGCTCGACGATAAGGCAACGTTTGCTTAGCTTTCGACCGCAACATTTGATGTAGGGTCGCTCGTTGGGATGTTTATCCTTGAAATGATCCCGCATGCCTTCAAAGTCATCGGCCAGAAAAATGCACAGTTCACAGCCCATAACAATATATTGCTTGATTAGATCCTCATCCTCCTTGCAGAACGGTGGATATTGATGCTTCTTGAATATCCGCTTGGTTGGAAACTTGCGTTTGTCGTGACCTTTGGATTGCAGGGATTTCTTCAGTTTGACTGGTTTTAGCTTTTCATAAGTATCCGTTTCCCGCTTCCACTTGCGGCCACTGCGTGTTACAATCACATTCTCATCATCCTGATCATTGACGTAATCATCTGGCGACATCCTTTCCAGCTTAATGTCCGGCTTACTATCTGATTCTGTATCCGCCTGATACGTGGACATCTCCATGTCCAGTTCATCAAGAGGATTGTTGCTGTTGCTGCCATCGTTATTGGCATCGCCATCGATTGTTAGCACCTCCGCTGGCATCATAACTTCCTCGGGCCATGGGGTGCACATAATTTCGGGATCCGGATCCTGTTTGAATTTCGGTGCACTGGCGTAAATCACATGTGCGTCTTGGATGGATACGTAGAACTGATGAAATTCCGAGACTTGCGTCCAGCATACATTGCACACCACTTTCGATATGGCATCGTTTGGTAATAACTGTAAAACAGGCAACGAGAATATATATATATTTGTGTGGGTGGGTGTATGGGAGTGTTATTGTGTAGCTGTGTGTGTGTGCAGCTCACCTCAAACCAAAAGTGCTGGCGCAGAACTTCGGCAACATTTGGCACGTTACCCGCTGCTGTTGCACCTGCTTCACCTGCATCGCTATTAAAGATTTGAAGGCACATCTGGGAACCACAACCTCGCAGGCAGAGGCGACATACTTGCGGTTCCATTGCTTATCATTAAGTTGCAAGCGCTGCAGGCAGCGTATGAGATCTGACAGTCTTATTTTACTGTATAAAAAATGTTAATTTAATTGTATTTAGGGATGATCAATTCCTATCAATCATCGATAGGTGACATCGAAACATCTGATGATATCGATTTGTTCTACACTGTCGCTTCATGCAGCTGACTGTGAAGCAGCTTCTGCATGATGCACTAGGGTTGCAGGCTGCATGAAAACAATATCGACTAAAAATTCTTGGGCTGCAATATGCAGGGCGGATGTGTAAGAAATAAATAAAGAACATAAATATCAAAAGAAATCAACAACCTTGCAAAATGAAGGTAAACAAATGAGACATAAACCACTGCCAAGTATTTAACAATCTTCTGTATTCAGCGGATAAGTGACAAGAAGCTGGAGGCTTTTACGGTTGGCACATTTTCCAAGCGGCAATTGGTAAGTTCTGCGAAACGCTTAATTTATTTATTTATTAAACAAATGGGAAAACCCTGCTTTTAGTCCAAAAAAGAAATTGAAGAACAAAAGAAGAAGGAAGATGAGGCAGCTGCGGCACATGTGAGTGAGGAAATGTTGAAGAATTGAAACTTTTTATAAGCAATTCCTTATTTCAATGTGCAGGCGTTTAAGGAGTTTGTGGAGACATTTCAGGAGGCGCCGACTGCCTCCTCCAAGGTGTGGGTTAAGGCCGGCACATATGATGCGGGTTCCCGGCGTGAGGATAAAAGTGAGAAGGGCAAACTGTACAAGCCGGGCTCCAAACTGATTGAGAAGAGCGCCTCCGAGAAGGCGGAAGATTATGCCAAACTCTTGGCCTCCGATCTCAAGAAGGATCCGGCGCCATTGAAAAAGAAGAACCAGGAGAAGAAAAAGAGCAATTTGGAACTGTTCAAGGAGGAATTAAGACAGTAAGCAGAATTTAATTTATAACCAGAAGAGATAATCTCTATTATGTATGACTTTCACAGAATACAGGAGGAACGTGAGGAGAGGCACAAGTACAAGCATATGGTGGTGCCGAGTGCGCCATCTTCTTCCTCCCAACAGCAGCAGCAACAGCAGACGCAGCAACAACAACAGCAACCGTCGTCGAGCAGTTCCCAACAGGCGAACAATGCTCGAGATGGTGGTTCCTTTGACACGGGTGATCCGAATACGACCAATCTGTATTTGGGCAATCTGAATCCAAAGATCTCCGAACAACAACTAATGGAAATTTTCGGTCGCTATGGTCCGCTGGCAAGCATCAAAATCATGTGGCCCCGTTCCGAGGAGGAGAAGCAACGTGGTCGCAATTGTGGCTTTGTGGCATACATGAGCCGCAAGGATGCGGAACGTGCACTACGCACGCTCAACGGTCGCTACATAATGGGCTATGAGATGCGTCTGGGCTGGGGCAAAACGGTGCCCATTATGAATACGCCGATCTTTGCGCCACAGGCATTGCTGGAGCTGACACTGCCTCCGCCGCCGTCGGGTCTGCCATTCAATGCCCAGCCACCGCCCAGCGAGGCGAATACGTTGCCCAAAAAGAACTACAAGGATTACGATTCCAACGAGGACAAAGAGAACATGGAGCGGGTAAGTCACTTAGCCCCTTCAAGCATCAAGTCTTTTAATTTTTGTTATTTATTTAGATTCTGGGCAAGTGCGTGGTGAAAGTCTTCATACCGACGGAAAAGTAGGATTCATTTGGATTCAATTTATGTTATTGGTTCTAATTGGGGCGTTTTGCATTTTAGATCCGTGCTGAATATAATACATCGCATGATCGAGTTTGTGATACGCGAGGGACCCATGTTTGAGGCGCTAATCATGAGCCGCGAAATGGAGAATCCACTCTTCTCGTTCCTCTTCGATAACGAGAGTCCGGCGCACATTTATTACCGCTGGAAGCTCTACTCCCTGCTGCAGGGCGACACACCGAGCGAGTGGCGCGAGGTGCAGTTTCGCATGTTCAAGGATGGACCCGTGTGGACGCCCCCCATTGCCAATTTCTACACGCAGGGCATGCCCGATGAGCTGGTCGTCGATCCTGATGCACCCGTTGTACACAAGGGTGCCTTATCTAATGCGTAAATCAAATTTTCTTTATATATCAACATGATTGATTTAATGATATCTTGTGGCTGGCAGGCAACGTGATCGCTTGGAAGACTTGATACGACAGTTGACACCGGAGCGCGCCCGCATTGGCGACGCCATGATTTTTTGCATTGAGCATGCCGATGCCGCCGACGAGATTTGCGAGTGCATTGCCGAATCGTTGGCTAATTTGAAGACTCCCGCTTCGAAGAAAATTGCTCGTCTATATCTTGTTTCTGATATTCTACACAATTGCACTGTGAAGGTGTCAAACGCTTCGTTCTTTCGCAAATCGTATGTTGACTATGAATAGCTCGATGATTCACAGGCTTTAACTGATTTATTTATTTACAGCGTGGAGAAACAATTGCTGGATATATTCGAGAGCTTGCATACCTATTATTTGGGTATAGAGAGTCGCCTGAAGGCGGAGGGATTCAAGACGCGCGTTTGCAATGTAATACGCACCTGGGAAGAGTGGACAATTTACCCAAAGGATTTCTTATCCCAATTGCATGCGGTATTCATGGGTCGAACGGTATGTGACGAGCTATAGCTAACAATGTTAGATTCATTTATTTTGTTTACTTTGCAGGCTAGCTCACCGGTCCAAGCAGATGAGTCGCGCTCCGAGGAGACTCTGGATGAGGACATAGACGGGGCGCCACTGTCGGGCGAGGAGAAAGATGATGAAGATTTGGATGGTGTGCCCCTGGACGGTGCTGCATTGCTGAAGAGTGCACTGAAGCTAGCTCTACCAGATGCCACTGCTCAACAGCGAGATACGCCCAAGCGGGAGCAGTATGTTGAAGAAATCGATGGTGTTCCAAGTAAGCCTCTCTTTCCCATACATATCTATACATGATATACATGTTTCAAATCCTTTTAGTGGATGATGATCTCGATGGTGTGCCCTTGGAGCTCGTACAGAAAGCCGTAGACAGCAAGTCGCATACAAAAATGCCCGGCTTTATACCATCCAAATGGGAAACGGTTGATCCCACACAAATTGAGGCACAGGCCATAACGACTAGCAAGTGGGACACGTTGGATCCACCGGATCCGCCCAAATTCTTCAGTTCGGACGAGGAGAGCGATGATGATAACTCACAGAACTCACAATTCGATGACGAGAAGCGTCAAAAGTTGCGTGATATCGAACTGAAAGTTATGCAATATCAGGATGAGCTTGAGTCGGGTAAGCGGCGCCTGGAATCCGGCTGGACACTGCCCGAACAGGTTGAACACCATCGCAAGCGTTTGCTCAAGCGGGTAAGCACGCTAATGGAGTGAAACTATTTTTTAGAGCGAACTCAAAACATTGTCGTGCTTACAGAATTCACCCGTGGGTTCTGTGGACTCGCCGTTAAGCTATATGAACACCAAGTCGAGGAGTTCACAGCTCAGCGAGAGTCCCGATGGCCGGCATGCCCCCAGTGGCCACTACAGCAGCAGTTCCCGTTCGAGTCCCGGCCTGCGCACCAGTCGCAAACGATCCCATTCACCTTTCAGTTGCGGAGAGAGCAGCGGTCGCAGCAGCAGATCTGTAAAGCGCAATCGTTCTCGCAGTCAATCGGATTCACCTAAGCGCTACTCGGAGCGTCCAGCTGCTCGCTTATCATCACGCAGATCCCCATCACCGGCGCCCGCCACGGTTTACAGCTCGCGTGGGGGGCGACGAAGCAGCGTCTCTCCTCCAGCTCGCCATCGTTCGGACAGCAACAAGCACAAGCACAAACATCGCCATTAGAAGTTCTTGCTGCGCATTTTAATAAAGTATATAATATTCAGTGTAATTCAGTGAATAGCCAAAAGTATTTTAATTTTTTGTAAATTAAAATGGCTACTGCAAATAAATTAAATGGAAATAGCGGAAGGTCGTGGCAATTGATGGATTGGTTAGCTGTCGTTTAGGGATGCCTCCTGTCTGTAGACCTCAATGACATCATCAATGATCTCCCACTGATTCTCTCGGGTGAAATCCTTCACCAGTGGCTTATACCACATGGAAGCCTCGTCTGATTCGTCGGTCAGGGGAACCTGCACCCCATAGGTTTGCATTGCCAGCGACAGACAACCGATTGCCACGTGCGTGGGCTTGTATTTCAAGATATTTGGGCTGTGGTGAAAGTCCTGTAAGTACGAGGCAGCCGTCTTGGCGATCGGCACAGAGTTCCACACATCCGCACCGACCCAATCTTGTAATGTCTTCATGTAGTAGAGCAAATACTGCCAAACGAAAGAGAAAGTTTAAACATTCAAAAAAGAGTCGCTTGAAAATTTGGTAACTTGCAGCTTCCTACTTTGTGCGCAAGCTCAATATTAAGATCAAAGCTCAATGTGCGTGTTATGAGCAACTCGGCCTGGACAATGGCATCCCGCATTGCCCAATATTCATCATTTAGATCCAATGGTTCACTGTCCCGATTTAGGGTGCCATATGCCACATTGATGACGTCGCGAATTTTGACACTGTCATCGTCTTTGATTTTGCCAGCCAAATAGAGAGATGAGGCGGCAATTAGCTGTAAAAGGAACTCAACACATTTCATATATGGGCACAGGAAGAAGATCAACTCAATACTCACGAACTCATCGTAATCCGACGACTTGACCTCCTTGAAGAAGCGATGATAGACGATGGCAGCACAGGCCGCAGTCAGTGGCTTCATTTTCAGCTTGGCGGCGCACTCGAAAATGTAGAGTGGCACCAGACCAGGTTTACTCGAATTGCTGCAACATTTAATTACAAATTGAAATTGAAGTTATTGTTGCTGTTGCTGCTGATTGAAGTGTTGCTCACCGATAATCAATGGGCTTCATATTTTGTACTTTACTCGTTTCCACGTGCTGCTGCAACGACATGACATCCAAAACGTTTTTCATGTTATTAAGTTGTAAAATAAATCAATAGATTTGAATTCTAAGGAGTTTCTAAACAATTAGAAAGACAGAGAGAGAAAGATATTTGCAAAGCACACTGCAATAATTCCAATAATGAACACCGTCCCAGATCAGCTGTCTGAAAGGCACTGGACGTAAAAAAAAATAATCAAGAAGCAAACGCAACACGTTGTAAATTCGAGACAGCGAAACACGAACGCAAAAAAAAAGAGACCCGAAACCGGTTTAACGGCAGAAGCCGAGCACACAGTGGGACGCTTGCGCTGCTGTGAGTACCGTGAGCACAGTGGTAACGCAACTCTTGAGCAAGAGCGTTCATTTCCTGGCGATGCGAAGATTGACGCATTTTATTTGCTTTCTTAAATTGCAAATTCGCATTAAAACAAGTCGCATTTATGAGATGAATTTTTATTTATTATAAATACGTATGTTATTAAGAACTAATGGGTTTATAGACGCGTTTTAGTTTCGATTTATTTATTGCCAATTTATCTAAAGAGCAAACTGAGTTAAGGAAGAAGCTGCCGCTAAAGGAAAAAGTAAAAACCAACATTATCAGCCGCTGACTGCTGCTCAACCTCGAGGCAGGCTCACAATTTTTATTAATTGGATTATATAATTTGTATAATGATTTTTAGATGTTATCTTTTATGTAATTTTTCATGGGCTATGCATGTTTAGTGTTAGGTGTATGTATATATTAAAAGTAAATACGAACGGCCTCCTCGGCATTCTGTTCAACGGGACAATAGGGGCACTTGAGGATGTGGCCATTGCTCAGTTTGTGCAAGGCATCATTGGAGATGACATGACCACATGTCAGCTTCTTGGGTGGATTGTCCTCCGTTGTCTGTTGCCGCAGAATGGGACACGCGAAGATCGAATGAAACCGAAACTCTGGCTGCAAATCAATCTCAATCGGCAGCTCATCGCAGCCATTCCACATGCCGAGCACCTGGCGCGATTGCATCACCTGCTTGATGTTCAGCAGGGCGGGCAGAGCGGTGCAGCCGGCATTGACCACCACGGAGAGGGCAGAGTTTTTACTGATGCCCAGCAGCTGGCAAGCATCGTTGAGGAACGTGAACGATAGCTCCGTCCACATCTCCTGTGCCAAGAAGATCTTGTAGGGTGTCTTCTCCAAGCCACCCGGCAGATAGATAAAGCTGGCCATCAAGTTGGCAATCTCGTGCTCGTAACGTTTGGCAAACTTCTGAAAATTGGTCCGGGCATACACGATGGCATCATGCTGCGACTCCAGACCATTGGAGACCAGCTGCATGAAACGCATACGATGCAGCCGAAACTCGATGAGCGAATGACGCTCCAAGAGCTGAGTGGAGTGACGGACGGCCCATTTGAGGGCTTCGGTGAGCTCGCGCTTCTGTATCTGTATCCAGATGCTGTAGATTTCGGCGAACTCACGTTCCGAGTCGAACACATCCTGGGCATCGTTGTCACTCATCTTGCACTCCTTGATCAGGGTGCGGGCCACCTCGTCCATGCCCTGGCGGCAATAATGCTTGGCAATCGCCTTATTGAGCAGCATCAAGTTGTCCTCATCCTGCAGTGCATCCACACGCATCGTCGAACTGAAGTCAGAGTTGAAATTCCGATCGATGGCCTTACCAATTTTCGACACAGCACCATGCGAATCCCGATGCTCCGTCGATAGTTTCTGGACGCGCACGTTGCACTTGGAGATGGCATCACGGATTATCTCCATTTGGCTTTCGGTTAAACGTTGTGGAGCTGACGGCTCCGTCTCCACCTGCATGTTGACAGTCTCGCCCATGGGATCATCGACGCTTCCCGGTGTACCCGGTGCATTCATTTGCGTCCCAGTATTTAGAGTGGTGACCAACATTTGCTCCGCATTCTCCAGCACATTGACCAGCTGCGACATTAGCGATGCGACATCTCCGATTTCGGCAGAGGCGATCTCGTGGAGCTGCTCCAGCTTGCTGACGACGCGATCGAGTTCCTTCTCAACGGTCACACATGCCTCGTCGCCCATAATGGCCAACCCTGTCTGTGGCTCAACGTTAAATTTGGAAAATTTGGAGCGACGCCAATCGACAGCTCGCATTAGATTTTCCGTCAATTACAGTTTTGAAACTTTTAACACGCTATTCTTTTTTGCGCCAAGAGCAATTTTCACTGCAGGTTAAATGTGATAATTTTTCGATTATATCGTAAAGTTCGCAATTTTATTTTAACTTTTGTCTACAATAATAACACAAAGAAAACATCACTGCCAGAGTTGCCCCTCAGTTCACCATATTTTTCGTAACACACGATGACAGCTCTAGTCTGCTGAACAGCTGTTTTAATGTGGAACCCAAGACAAATATAAAATTTGTGGGTATATGTGATTTCTAGAGCTTACTTACCCTTCTATTTCAAACTTTAACTTAATAATTTTAATGCCTTTATTTTTTGATTATTAATTAATTATTACTTGGCAATTTAAACGGACTAAACACGCGTTGACATTTAAGCCGGGTGATTGCAGATGCCAGGGTTGCGTTACTCACTGACAAACCCCAGTCGTATCCAAAACATGAGCAGAAAGTTAGATTTAATGCTGTTGGCTGACAATGGCTTATTTGCTTATTGAATATAGTAAATACAATTTTTTTTCATGTTGACATTAAGGAGGTGAAATTTTCGATTTATCACAGCTGAAACCAAATAAGATTTCATTCTTAATAGTATTACGGATTTCCAAAAATGTACAGAGCTTGACAATTTTTTTCATTGTCGTCAAATACCTTAGTATCTTACATTACTAAGTTGTTTTACAGTACTAACTGCCTATCGATTATACTGCCGATAAATTGTGGTGGTAACCCAATAATTTGTCTGCATTTCTATTGATTTTCCGACCCACTTCATAACGACAAACTTGTAGTTTGAATTTAGCATTTAAGAGTTGACGATAAATCTAATCAAAATTATGGTAAATGTTGTTATATACATTGGTTACTATTCTCAGTGTACATCGAATAAATTACCAAAATATATTCGTTCACAATCGCAGATTAAAACGGTATCTAGTCGAGCGTTACAAAATTTTAGATATGTATTTATAAATAAAATATGAATAACATTTGTGAACTGTGCGACATTGAATTGTTACAATGCCACTGGCACTAAAAATAAAACTAATTTGAGTGCTGGACATGGAAAATGAAGAATATTTGTTGACCATAGCAAAAGCCACAGTGTGTTTTTTAGATACATCTGGTTGCCATGCAACTTGTGTAAATTAAGGCAAAGTAAAAACAATGATACATATAAGTATGTGTGCAATGCACTTTCATTACTTTCGCCAGTTAATGAAAGCGAATTGAGAATTGTTAGAGAGTCGCCGGACAACGTCATTATGATGTATATGCTATATACATATCTATATACATGAACGATTATACGACTATATAAGCAACAATGCTCATCAAGGGAGTCAAAAGATCATACCATGAAAATGTTGGTAAATGATATAAAAATAAACAATAACAAATGCACATAGCATATATATGTACATAATACAAATCTGTGAAAATGCCGACGCACCCAAATGAGGGTGATCAGCGCGTGCGCTTATTATCCGGGACCAGGGGACCAGAACCGGGGTTCGCCAAAATATGCGCGACGAGTGCAGGGCGAATTGTTGCAAATTATTTTGTCGCATTCATTATATTTTTGATTTCAGCGGCTAGCGGCAAAAATAACAGACAAACGCTCAAATTATGGCCGACTGGGCCCAAGAAAACGAGCAGAAATGCGTCGTCGTCGTTGTGCTGTTTTTAAAAATTCGCTAATAGTTTCAAAAATTTGCTTGGCCAGTTCGGAAACAACATTGGAGCTTTGCGTAAGCATTCGTCGTTTCGCAGCTCGCTTAAATTTTATTCAGCTACCACAATAATTTCCATTTATTTTTATTATAATTGTGTTTTATAATTTTACTTATTTTACCCCATTTGCTTAAATATGCTTGTGGTTGATTGCGAAAAAATCGCTTATGGTTTACGGAAAAAATAAATTATTAGCCAGTCAAAACGACTGAAAAATGTGAGCGCTAAAAATAAAATAATCGGGACCGCTATTTATGTAATAAAAATGGTTGTTCTTGTTGTTGTTGTTGTTGTTAAAAACATCAATATTCACATACGCTGTGAATTGTGATCATTTAAAGTGATGTCTTCTTTGAGTTACAAATGAGTTACAACATATGTATTTTTAAATATATCCATACATACATACGTATATGTATATTTGTATATATATATTTGTGCTTGTGTAGGCATTATACAGATTTATATGTATAAATCTATATGCGTATTTTTCAGATAATGCAATATCAAGGAAATAAATAATGAAGAAAATTGCATAAATGAACGTAACAAAAATGCGCCTACGCCAAAGTTAACCTCAAATATTCGAAAAAAAACTAAAAAAACATCATTCAGCATCAGTTAAAACACCGTAATAATTCTCAACTTGGAGTTCAAGCACAAACGGAGAGTTGCCTTAGTATTGAAGCTTTAAAAAGGAAACGGTAAAAATGTCCAAAACAATGTCACAACAACAAGCGGCAACAGCGGGGAAGGGGAAGCAACGCACCGGAACGGAGATGAGCATGTCGCCCAAGAAAATGGGCATCATTGCGATCGTTACGGTGGTTGGTTGCATTGCCATCTTATGGCCAAAGGTATTCCATCCCATGATGTTTGGCTCAGCGCCGCCAACCAAGCCAAACTTTAAGGATCAGCAACAGCGCGGCGGACCAGGCGGTAAGTGTTGAGTCCTTGTTCCTCTGTCATATTTATTTTTTTATTAAATTATCAAATTTATTTATTATATAAATATTGTGTGTGTGTGTGTTGGTGTTGTCTTGCTCACTGGGCTCAGGTTGTTGTGATGTCGTGCTTGACCGGGAACAGTTTATGAATGCCTCAAAGCCGAGCCCCGAACCGTTTGGTCCACATTTGTATCGCAAACAGATCAATTTGTACACAGGCGAAATAAGTAGGTGGCGCCACTGTGCAAACCGTTTAATCGTTAAATGCGCTTTCAACTAACTGTTTAAATTTGCACCGAACAACCTAACAAGTCTAACTGCTTTTGAAACTGTAGCTTTCCGGCATTTGCTTATAAACATAATAACAGTGGTCGCTCGATAAATAGAATCAGATCTGATTCTGATTCGTATATATTTACAATTTTGGCAATTAAATCTAAAAAAAAATAAAATTATAACAGCTGTAATGTTTAAGTAAAAAAATGATAAGATAATTATTCCATAAATACTTTTAACTCATGATTTTCTATAGATATTGAAAACATGTTCTGCAAATACAGATTGCTTTGAAAAATAAATAAAATAATATTTAAAAACATTTTGGGAAATTTTTATACATCTTGGTATTAATTTTTTTGTTTTTAATAAAAAGCAGTATAAACATTTTCTCCATAATCAGAATCAGACATTTTTGAAAATATATAATTTTTATATGTTCTTATTATTATAACTGATTAGAATCAAGCGACTACTAATTGCCTTTACTCAAAGATAAACATGTTTGATTGATGCCCCAAAACCCATTTTGAAAAAAAGTCAAATTCGTTGTAATTTTAATTGGCATTTCAAAAATTTTGCATATAGGTCTGCGTCAGGAACGGCCAGCCCACCTGCATCCGGAGTCCATATATCAGGCGATGCGTGAACGTGGGCGGGCAATACCCGCCACGCCCACCGTCCCAATTGTAGAGCGCAAGACTTCGCCGAGTAATCCACCGCCACGGATCGTCGACGGCCGTGTGAGTTATGACTTCAAATTTGCAGCTCATTTTCCATTTTCCAATTCCATTGACGACGCATTGAAAAGACGCGTCGGCAAACATTTCATTTCGCATTGAGCATGGACGCGTTGGGACGTTTGTGGATGAGACATCGGCCAATTGCTATAAATAGACACGTTTGGTTTATTTGGATTTGGGTTTTTGTTTTTATGACACTGCACGCAAATTGAAGGCGAAAAGACGAAAGCAAAATATACAAAGGAAACTGTAAGGGAAGAGTGGGTTGAGCACAGCAAAACCAAGAAAATAAATATAAATAAAAAAAATATTGTTCATATTGAACTTGTGCCAAATGTTATACGCCACCTTTCGGCGCCTCTATTTGTTGTACGATTCGGCATTATATGCTATGTATGTGGTTCCGATATGCTACAAATTGATACATATGTTTGTTTTTTACATAATATAGCCTGTAAATTTCAGATGTCCCATTTGAAATGCATTGTAAAAATATTAATTGCTGTCAAATTATAATCAAAAATTCATGTTTTCATATTTAAATAGATATTAAAAAATGTTTACAAAAAATATTTCTTAAAAAGAAGAATTTGAACAATGTAAACATTTTGTTTCCATATGTTACTGAAAGATCATTAATTTACTTATGAATGATTTTTATTTGAATTCAACTAGCCTGGACCGATTCCGGGCATGCGACCGCCAATGGGAGCGGGTGCCTTTCATCAGCCCCAGCAAAGAGCTGGAAGTAGCATGGGTTTCCTGATGCCTCTGTATACCATTGGAATCGTTGTCTTCTTTGGCTATACAATTATGAAGGTTTGGCTGCTGTGATAATTTGAATTTGATGTCGCATAACTAATTAACTGAAATGGATTACAGATTGTGTTTAAGAAGCAAGTGCCAAATGCTCCATACGGACCCGCTCCAGGGGATCCGAGTTTCCGCCAAGAAGTTTTTGGACAGCAGAATCACAGTCAAGTGGAGGATTTGGGCGGCACCAAATTGGGTGAGTTAAGATTAAAGATAGAATTACATTTTTGTATAGAGTTATAGAACGATTTCTTGTAGTTAGCATCCATAAGAACACATACTTTGACACCCAAGCACATACACACATACACCCCAGCAACACACGTACTTAACTCATAATCGAAAAAAACTAACTGGAAAATCGTTCACATTTGCTTTTTTTATTCGTATTTTTCTGCATTGACATTTTGCGAAACAACAACATAAAGGTTGGCGCGAACATCAGACAAGTAAGATAGAATTTATTTTTGATTTTGTTACAAGACTCTCTAAAAATGATCCATTTTGCGTGAATATTAATATTAAGTACATTAAGTACGCGAGAGTTGGCTCTGTTGAGTTTTTAAAATATGTCCTCTTCATTTGGTGTGCTTAGCTGCTAAACAAATGCATTTAAGGCTCAAAGTTGATTTTGTATTTACACACATATACATATATATATATATATATATATATTTATATATATTTATATATATATTTATATGTAAATATATCCTTAAATGTTGTACTTTTTTATACGTATTTACTTTTTAAGTGTCTACTAATTCACCAGCCGTAACAAAACACATTTGAGTAGTTCGTGAATATTTTGTCATACATTTGATAGTTCGAAACTTAGTCACATGATCACTTTGCTATTATTTTGCTGTAAATACACTTTGTTATGCTAGTTGTTATCGTTTTCGATTATCGTTTTTGCCACAATGCCACAAAACTGTCAGTTAAAGCAACAAATCCTACGAACACATTTTTAGGAAGTGCGACGAGCGCAGCAAATGGCAGCAGGCGCAACAACGATAAGGAACTCTACAATGCCACCTTATCGGCGACGGCACTGGCCGCAAATCTATCCACATCGATGAGGGCTCACCAGGAGCAGTGTCACAGTGCTCCGACTGGGATAAAGAGCCTCGCTGAGGTGGAGAAATCGCTGTTCAATAAGGAAACGCAACAGTTGATGGAAATTGAAAAGTTGCGACAGAAACTCGAGGATACGGAGCGTGAGATGGCAAAATTAATTGCCGAAATGAACGCCGATCAGTGTGAGGCAAAGGTTAGCATCATATACCAAAAAAAAAAAAAAAACTGAAAAAATCGTAGCTCTCGTGGCAAAATTTTAGTACTCCATTTATCCTACATTTTTATCCCACAAATCACTTTAGATTTCTCGCAGAGATTTTAGTTGATGCCTTCAGTAGTGTTCAAAACATGCGCATTATGATCTCATTTATTAATATATGCTATATTTTATTTGTATTCTCATTTTCAAGATGATTGCTCTGAACTTTCTCAAGCGGCAGCAAAATTTCTAATCCAACCAACTTTTATATACTCAACTAAAAAACAAACAAAAAAATCAATCAAATCACAGAAAAAAAAGACCACAACTAAGTACAAGCCATACAAGTTCGTTTCAACTTTTGATTTCTAGTAAATAATGTACCCGAGTTTTTTTGTATCATGTACCATGTATATAGCCCCAACTCCTCGGAACGGTTTAACAATCAAACAGTTGCATATCGGTCAGCTCTGTGACGTGCATGCGAGAGCGCAGCCAAAACAACAAGGATCGTTGCTATGAAAGCGTTGCGTTGCGTTGCGTTGCGTTGTTCTTGAAGCCTGCCTTCACCCAGTATCCCAATTTTATATATATCTTTGTCTATCTCTCTCACGCTTCAACTCTTGCATGTGTGTGGGCTTCGAATCAACTCTCTCTCTCTCTCTCTCTCTCTGCCTTTCTCTCTGTGTGTCTTTCACTCTTTGTTGCACTCTTACTAAACTATACTATGCTAACTTTGCTCGTCTGCTCGATCAGCATGCGAATATTGTAGTCCTACTAACTATCCAGAATTACTAAATATATTTATACATAATTGTGTCTGTAGCTTTCTTTAAAAGAATATCAATACTTATGATGGGGACATATTTTAGAAACCATAACAAAACGGTTGAAATACAATGAACCATACATACATACATATATATATATATGCATATGTATTTATGTGTATAATAGCAACTTTTCGATTCATATCTCATGTTCATGCCAAATACATCATAAAATTAAACAGCAATTTCATGCCAACATCGAAGAGTTTTAGCTAAGCTTTATGTGAAAAGCAGAGCAAATGCCAAAAGCCAAAAGCAAAAATTGTTTACAAAATCTACTTATATTCTCTGTCGTTTCCTCGTTTTCATATAACTATATACATACAAACCTATATGTCTCTCAATCTTCTTGTACTATATATTGTACCGTAAAAAAACAACAAAAAAAAAATGTTATGTTGCACAATTTACCGTATATGTAGTTGTAACGGCGATCCAAGGTCTTATAGACGCTGCCGATGAGCAATTGAACGTTCGAGATGTGAAGGGGGCGAGGAGTGCAACTGAAACTGAAACTGAAACTGATACTGAAACTGATTTAAATAAGGTTAGCGCCGATGAACGGGCCACGTTGCAGCAATCGTTTGAAATTGTTTCTTAACTCTCTTTCGTTATTCGTTTATTAACCACCAGCAAATGTAACTGAGTACTTCCCCCTAAAATTAATCTATTGTTTCTGTTGCGTTTCTTAACCACAATTAAGTAAATATTGTTTTTCATAAAATGAATTAATGTTGATTTAACAAATTTGTGTTTTGTGTTTTCTTGCTCTGAGCCAAAACCAAAAACTAGAAATGCTCAATTTTTGGTTAATTGCCTATTACAAGTCTTAGGCCACAAATAATAAGTTTCAAAATTGTACTCAAAAAAACAAAAACAGCAAAATGACGACAACGAAAAAACGAATTTGACAAATGTAGAAAACCAAAACATTTCCAATGGGCAAACAACAACAACAAACGACCAAGAGCAGAACAAGGCTAAGACTAAGCAGCAACCACAACAACAAAGGAAGCAACGCGACATCAGCGCTGAGCGCGAAATGACGGTGAGAATTAAATATGAAAATAAAATAATTAAAATAATTAAAAAATAATTACTGGCATGATTTATGTGTACTATATATATGTGGTGCAGGTTCTTGGCATGGAGTTAACAACTAGTTGCGAGGGCGGTCAAAGATGGACCGGAAGACCTCCAACGCCAGTTTATCGCACAAATAGTGGATATGTAAGTGTGCCTCGACAGCCGCAAATCCTGCCAATCCACACTCAAAGAAATTTCCAAACAGCGAAACACTTTGAAATGCCGAAAGTGCTTAAGACAACAATCAGCCAAAACAAACTTATTAATAATAATTAATAATTTTCATTAATTTCAGTCCAAATTGGAAGAAAAACTACCCGAGCCGCAGTCCATTTATTTGGAGGGCGCCTTGGCACACGACTCACAGATTTTGGTGGCCGATTCACAGACGAGACGTGAAGAGGTCTATGACACTGAACTCAACGGATCCATTGATGAGCCGGCCGTAAGTCGACAGTTTGTTGACAATTATATACTCTAATTAAATACTATATTTTCCTATTTACTACAAGGTCATACTCAGCAGCAAAATGACGTTATCATTGATTAATTTGGATGCAAATCAACAAAATGGTAATGAGAACAAACCAGAAATCGAGAGTCCCTTGGCTGATGACATTGAAATAATTGGACACGACGAACACTAAATAAGTGTAGTGCGCATATATGTATATATTGCAAGCTATATAGAATATATATATATTTATATATTTGTTATGCTCATATATCGTTGTTAGGGCAATATGACAACGCAAACAACAATCGCATTGTCTTTTCAAAAAAAAAAAACTAATGCCACACGTTTGGAAGATATGAGTGAAATTTGACAAATTCACCGCAAATATTATGACTGATTAAACAAAGAAAAAAAAATAGAACCTGATCATAATTTGACCTTTGATTTGTATATAATTATTGCTTATATATATACATATATGTATTTTGCGTGTTTATTTAATATAGCGATTTTGTTTTCGAAATCATTTAGTTTGTTTGCTTTGTCTCTGCTCCTATTTGGTCAACTCAACTCCTAAGTGTATGCCAAAAAAAAAAAGAATTCACAGAATGGATATTTTTACTCCTTTTTTAAATCGCAAGATATAATGTGTATATTATTTAGTTGAAATGCAAATTAAACTAGTCTACCCCCATCGATTTAAGAACTTAATGTATTCGTATTTAAAATCAAAATCGTAATTAATTATAAATGGTCGTTTTTGAAATAATTTACATCCTTACATTGAAGATCATACAAAAAATTTCAATTGCACTTCATGTTTAACGAATATGTAATTAATATTAGTGCCACAGAGTTTTTTGAAATTAGTTTAAATAAAAAAGAATACGTATGAAATGAAAATAGATTTTAATCTTGATTTGACAAAACATATCGGGCTTTTAAAGAAAATGTAGCCGTCCACAGCATAATAAAGTGTTTGATTTCTTTCAATTTGAAAAAGTCGTTTTCTGAACCTCTGTTACTTAACATTGTGTTAGTTTGCGCATTACAGCTAACTCAAAATGGCATGCTAGTATTTTTTGGTATAATACTTTTTAATTTTTGCCAATGGGTACACACTGACCAACAGCTGATTTGTCAAACTATTTTGCGTTTGGAAATAATTACGTAAATTCGGCAGGTTAGTAAATGAATGTATTTAACGTGAAATAAACAATTAAGCAACGCGCAAGCGAAACAAAGAATTGCCTAAAGTATGCTGCAAAGTCGAAAGCGCACTGTGAATGCGCTGTGCTCAATGCTTGAGCGATAGACAAATTTCAGTTTCACTTGGCAATTGCTTATGATGATTATTTACATATTAATTAAATATATTTAATATGCTTGTATATTTGTAGCCGAGTATGTCGATCTTACAATCCAAATACTACGACCATCCCGATGGCGAAGATGCCTTTGGCAAGATTGTGGCCACGAACAGATACGCTATTGCCACCGGTCTGGCGTGGTCAACAGTGGATGTGCTGACCCTGTCCAAGCCGCAGGGCTACATACCCACAATTGGCAGATTCGCGTACAATACGGGCCCACTAATGGGCATGGCGACGGCATTTACGCTTACAACGCTAGCTGCCACAAAATTCCGCGGCAAGGATGACAGGTGAGACAAGCCTTTGCCTTTGTTTTTTCCAAATAACGTTCAACTCTTTTCTTGGCAGAATAAACTATCTGATTGGTGGGTTTGCTGCTGGTGGCGTCTTTGGTGCATGGAAGCGCAATCATGTAGCTGGCCTGTGTGCTGGACTATTCCTTGGTGAGTCAATCTATATATATATATATAAATTGTGCTCACTCTTGTTTAATATTATATTTTACTGCTCCAGGCATAGCCGGTGTCATCAAGAAGATGTCCATTGAACAGGGCTGGGAATTCTTTCCCGATACACCCACGCATCAATATGGCACAGTGAATGTTGCCCAAAACGATTACACCATTATGGCAGAGCGTCCAAAAAACTGGACAACGGAAAAATAGGAAAATGACACATGTCGCGTTTTGTTTTTAGTTAATAATATACCGAAAAGAAACTGGCCATTTTGTGTAGCTTAAAAAACCAAATGCAACCCGAATAAATGCCATGTGAGAAGTGATATCTAAAAGCATATGTCAGTCTCCAAGAAAGCGAAAAATATGCAAAATTATATAAATTGCAACATGTCACAGAAAGCTTATTGACGCCCATAAGCCGAAGATCACATAACAGACAACAACAGCAACTACAACAACAACAACAACGATAAGAGACAAGATTCGAAATCCAGTCACGCTCACAGTTAAGCCAACAGTTTTGTCTTTTTTTGATTCTTCGGCGTCCCATTTAAAAAACCATGAATGTGCACTTAGTCATTTTTTTGGGCTCTTTTCTCTCATGCTTTTTCACCTTTCTTAAGCGTGACCGTGAGTCATGCAGCATGTGTGTAAATATGTATGTGGCATATGGGTGCATATACATGTAGATATATACATTTGTATGCATATGTATATAGACAAGACATGACAGCACGCATAGCTTTGAGCTGGAGTTTTTCGAAAACTCTACATAAATCTCTTGTGGCTCGGTTTAATGCCTAAGTGTACATAGATAAACAAATAAGCTGCTAACGTGTTGCAAAGTAAACATTATTATCAGCTTATTCTAGCTGGCTTCAGTTCTAGCTAGAGCCAGCAAGCGTGTGACCAATGGAAGAACAGGTTTTCCAGCGAAAATCTTTGTTCGCATATAAGCAGAGATTTTTCACGCACACACACCAACAAATAATACCGTCAAAATGCTGAGAAATAGTGAGGCAGCATTACTAACGTTGCATTTCCTGTTGCCAGCTTTTAAACTTGACTATTTTATTATATTTCATAATTATGCGTTTCTTTTTGGGCTGCTGTTTTGCTGCTGCTGCTGCAACATGGAAATTTGCAATACGCCAGCCAACCGAGATCTGCGAAAATAAAAAAAAAAAACACATCTCGGCTGCGGTTCGTTTAGCTGAGAATGAGAAGCGCTGAGAGAAAGAGATGGAGATGGAGACGGAGACGGAGTCGGAGTTGAGACGGTGAAAACATGAGGGTTAAGACCTCTTCATTTTTAGTGTTTCATAAATTATGCGGTTTCATTGTGTTCTCCGTTGATTCTTTTATTCTTTGCTGATGGCAGGAAAATTTTGGTTTCTGTGACTGACCTCTAAGCTGCAAACCGTTAAACTTCCATTGCGTAAGATTATTGTTGTTGTTGTTGTTGTTACTTATGTACATAATAAGATTTATATTTTTCGCGGTTTTTGATTGCCTAGTTTTAGCTAATGTGTAGATTTCTCGCAGAATTAACGCGATTAATTTGATTAAACACTTTTGGCCATAACAGCTAACAAACACGAAGAATATCTTGAAGAGATACTTACAAATACCATAGAAAATTGTCTTCTTAATTAATGATCTTCATGATCTAATGTACATTTTACTTTTGCAATGAGTGTTAATGAAATGTCTGTTTTTCTAATTCTAAACTCACCTTGATCTCTGTGCACGCTGCTCCCCTTCAACTCGCGATCACCTCCACCGGCAAACCAGTTGAGCAGCTTGGCTGCTCCCAAGAGATTTGAAGTGCGCCAGTCACTAGAGCTAACTAATCTCTGGCAGCTGCTCCACTTCCACTGTCCCCGACTCGCTTGGCGTGCAGCCACAGACTTAGCTGGGTATCCAGCTGTCAGAGAGCATGAGCATGAGCATCATCTCGGCGAACGCAGCATGATTTATTGGATGCTCGGCGAATGACATCATCCTCATCATCATCATTGCCAACAAAAAGAATTCATTAAAATCTTGAATAAATTGCATATTTGTACAAAACATTTTGCGTATCTCACTTTTCAGTTCTCCGCACGCGCTGACAGGGAATATTAAAAATCGGACGCAAATGCTGCCAAGTGGGGCGCAAAAGAGTCGCATTTATAATCTACATATTTAATATTTTCGAGGAGAGTTTCCTACACTTGAAGAAAAACGCTGTGTTAAATGTGAATATAATTATTAGAAGAATTCCAGTTACGATTCAAACTTTAAAGTACATTCAAGCTTAATAAATATTGGAGATGATACGAGAACTGATTTCAAGAGTTTAATACTTAAATAATAACTAAATATCGCAATTTAGCTAATTTTTTTCAGTATTGATTTCAATTCTATTGTTCTAAACTTAAGAAATATCTGCTAGGCTTATGACTGATCAGTATTCAATTTAGCAATCTTGAAGTAAGTATTATTTAAAATACTCTATAAATTTTTTGAGTGTATCAAACTACACTTACACACACACTCAGGTATTATTTAAATATTTTGCTGCGACCCTTCATGGCACTTTTTACTAATTGGCGTAACGCTGCTGCAGAGTCCGGCCCTTCGTTAAATGTCAATTATTTGCGCCCCTGATGACACTTATCCTGGCCACTCTACGCTGGCGCAACCTTCACCCTTCCCCGTGGGCTCGCGTGTCAACAGGATACAAAACTTAAGTATGCTAATGTCAGGCAAGGATTATAGGGCAATAGTCCCTGGAGGGATTGTTCGAAAAGTATTGTATAGTTTATGGATGCGGCTGTGGCCCAACTCCAACTCGATCTTAAGGCTTTCAAATTAATGAGACACTTGAGGCAACAATGTCGGAGCTCAGTTTTGTAATTGTCGTGTCAAAACATTGTACCACTGTGGCACTTTGGGACGATGCGTTTGTAATTAATCTTATTACGAGTTGCCTCCTAGCATTTATGGAATTGCGGCTTCAGCTGCCGCCTCGCACATTCACATCTTGTAATCCTTTTAATAAGCCCGCGCAACTGACGCGACACCAGCGTCAATTAATCACCACAGATCGGAGACGCAGATGGGCGGTGGATGGGCAACGGAGTAATGCCCGGCTTGCCACAGCCACAGTCACAGTCACAGTCGCATTCATCCTCATCTATGGGTCGGCAAACACAATTCTGCAATTAAAGATCAGCGACGAGGCAGGCGAGCACACACAAAAGATGCTACGCACACACACACTCACTCACACCCGTAGGTACGCACACCAAAGTGTGTGTAGAGCTGTGGGTATCTGCATCTGCAAATACAGCAACACACATTTGTTGTTGTTGTTGTTGTTGCTGTTGTTGCTGTTGTTGCTGTTACTGCTGCTGTTGTCATTGAATCGGTGTCAAACTCCAGCGACTGCCGCAGCGCACAGTGGGTCAAAGCAGATTGTGCTTAGGTTAAGCACTATGAAAATAAATACAAAAAATACATAAAAGTATTAATATTTTTCTATTGTTTTGTTTGTTTTAAAATTTTTTAAATTTGTAATTAATTATTTGTTATATTATTGTCTTTTCCACTAATTTAATAATTTTTTAAATTTTTATTCGATAAATAAGCGCTTTTATTGTCTCTTGTGTTTATCTGTCAGAATACTTTTGGCGACCCGTGTGCTGTGAGTACTCTTTTGGATGGCATTGTGAGTGTGCTCACGATCAGTTGATTTCGCTACTGCCTTTGTAGACACATACATGCACACACACATATGCATGCATATGGGGCCAGGGACACAATCCATCACTTTATGCATTCTAAAGTATCTTTGCAGCTGCAGCATGAGCTTGAGGTGCTGCGGACGATGCTCCACAGAAGGAAGAGAAAGAGTAGAGAGAGACGGAGAGAGAGGGGAGAGAGAGAGAGAGAGAGAGATGGAGAGAGGGAGAGTTTCCTTCGTGATTGTCATTTGCAATGACATTCTGAGTGGCCGCCGGCTAAACAGACAATTCGACTTCCAGCAACGCTTTCGAAATGCAAATGCAACCAGCAACAAAATCCGGAGTCCGTATCAGATTCAATTCACCCGATCGGCGACAAGCAGCGCCTGGCATGGGGGTCATAAGTGCAGAGTAAATAAAATACAATTTTTTTTCTTCTTCTCTTGAGTTGGGCCAGAAGATGGAAGACGTAACGAATGAAGTGATTGAATGCATTTTGCAGCTGTGGGAGAACACGGGAAAAGGGTTGAAGAAAGAAACACAGAGAGAGAGAGAGAGGGGGAGAGAGATGGAGATGGAGATTGATTGAATTGAGTGAGGGGGGATAACTGAATGGGAAAGCTATTTGGTTGTTATCCAGCGACAATAGCACGCGTTGGGGTCTCCTTACCGATCATTTATTTGAGTCGGGAAGTTGGATGGCAACATAGGAAAAACCGGTCCCCATCCCCCTGGACGACAGATTGATTTCTTTTTTCGTTTCCTTTTCGCATCCATCAATTGTGGCAACCACTTTTCAATCTACTTATGTATCGTAGATATATATGTTTGTTTATATGCACATATGTTTTATTGTTCCGTCGAACTCGAGCCGTGGAATGTTTAGGGCCTTGTCGAGTGGGATGATGCTCATGCTCCAGTTGTTTTGATTGACATCTTTCAATGGACCGAGGGCATATCTCGTTGACAATAAAATGTTGCAGCCCAACAAGGAGATGTTCAACAGTTCTTGCAGCTCATCAGGGTGGCTCAACACTCAAAGTGTAATACCATAAGACTTGCCAAGTTTTCGAATTTATATATGATAGATTAAGAATGCTGAAGTTTAATGCGAAGTTTGCTTGGGATAAATTATATGTCGTAAAAAACGGTTTTTAAATTGTGAATCAATTATTTGTATATGTTATAATCCAAGAAACATATTCCGATCAATAAGAATGCTTGCTGTAATTATAAAATACTCATAAAATGCATTTCCTTACTTAATATAATTAATTGAATAAGATTTGTGATATCCAAAATGTTTTCAGAATAAGAATGGCCGTCTCTTGTCTAACATTCGTTCTTGATTTGAAAAATATTCAATTTTCTTTCAGATTGCAGCTACTTATTAGACTTTTAGATTTCTTGGCTTCCTGTTTTGAGTCACCCTAATGATGGGAATGGCAAACAGGCTGCAGATGGAAATGTTTATGGGATCTTCTTTGGTTATAGCGTGTACCAACTTTGTAATGAATTGTTTCTGATTTGGTCATAAAGTCGCACCAGCACAACACAGTGGTAAGAGGAGACACAAGAGGGGGTTAATGTGGCACATAAAAGAGGCAATGCAAATGCATAAATCAAGTTTAAATTCGTCACACACGACTCTTTGCTTGGGGGCAGACACATACAGATCTGCCGTCTGTCTCGCATAGACACGCAACATTTGTTGCAAATGAAGTGCGACACTTGGCTGTGGGTATGCTGTTGCAACTTCTTGGCTAGATCAGACACCAGCTCCAGCTCCTACTATCTGTGTCGTTGTAAGCAACCGCAGGCAGAAGACAGCGCCACAACGCTCGTTTGTGGGCACTTTTGCCAACTTGCAGCACATACAATTATGAGGCTTGTGGCAGCTGCTAATTTCCATTGTTGGGTGTCTGTTGCATGCTGTGCGTCTTCCTGGCCACTCGATCCCATCTCTCACACACATACATTCGAGCGCGAATTCTGAATTCTGAACACAAATACGAATACGAGAAGGAAGACGAATACTTTGTGGCGTCGTTGTCTGCTCAAGTGGCATTCTTGGGCTGCCCCATTCCTGTGGCTCCTCTTCTGTCGAGTGGCTTCCGCTCTGTGGCTGGAGCGGTCGCACAGTAAATCTTTAGTGGGCGAACTGGTCGTGACGCATGCCTACTCAAGCGTAACCTTAGTCGACGCGTAAGAAATCAAAACTTTTAAGTACGCGAAATGCATTTTTTTGTCTGTTTTTATTGTTGGCCATTTAAAATCAATTCCGAGGCTGCGTCGTCTCCGTTAAGTGCCTCTAATGGCAGTCGATTGACATCGATCCATATACACAAGTGCTGCGCAGTCGCAGCGTGCTCCATGCCCCATGCCCCCATCGACTGTTGTTGCACCGAGACTTGAAATCTCAGCAGATTTGGAAGCTTTCAATTGAAAGTCGGCTACTTCTGCTACTGGAGCCACTTGAGAACACTCCCTACTCACTCCCCACTCACTCCCTACTGCAGTGGTTGCTACTCCCTTATTTATTTGACTGCATTTCATGCCACTCATTTGCCCATTTATGCTGGCGATGGAAAAATCTCTGCTGCACATTGTTCACAGTTCCATTCGCTGGCCGAATTTGTTTGAATGCATTAATTATGTACTTATAATAAAATACCCAGCCTCAAGCGAAACCTAAGTGAGAGCATATCCAAGCTTAAAGTACAATTTTCAAATATTCTCAAAAAATATTTTCAATTTAAGAAACTTATACTTAACTCAAATTGATTATTTAAAGCGCTTTATAAACTTCAAGAATAACTTGTAAAAATTGTAGACTAAATATTGAGTATTTTATTTGTACAGGAAAAATTCTTTATCGCTTCAGCATTTAGTCGCAACTACAGAGTATTTCTGCACTCAGCAACTCTTCTTTTGCATTTCAAAAAAATAATACTCGGGTAACATAATATTTTGGGTTCTGCTCGGCTGTCAGTTAATTGATTCAATTATGCAGAGCAAATCATAATTTTGGTTTGATAAAATCTCACGATTCAATTTCAATTGCTCGACGGGTACCACATTAAGCCCATAAGAAGTCGGGTCGGGCCTAATGGAAATTCATCAGCATATGACAGACAGTTTTTTGACTGCTTTCATTATCATTTCATAAATTTGTGAATTATGCGCTTAACGACCACATTGAAGTAATACAGTAGACCTTCCATTTGTTAACAGAAGTTAACTCTTGTTGTCACCATCAATTGGAAAAGGGAGAGTTGCTGATGGATCACCCAGTTCAGTGCTAGGAATTACTTCATTTGCGCATGAATAAAATTTGTAATAAAATATATATAAAATATTCTATATAAGAAAATAATAATAAAAAGCTTTTATCGTCAAGTGAAATTAACTTATTGAAAACAATTTGTTTGACAATAAATAAATATTTAAATTTGATCAAAAATTTACTCGCTTCAGCAAATTACTTAGAATTCTGAGAATGCCAAATATACAAATTGAGTAAATGGATAAACTCAAAGTAATTAAATGTGCTGCATTAAGAAGAAAGAAAAAACCAACTATTTTAATTATTTAATTAAACCAAAGCCTCCTCCTATGAGGATATGAAATCCTACTCTATTTCCCCCATAATTGGAGTATTCGATTTTTCATGAGTTTATTATTTCCAATGGAATTTTAGTATGCGCTGTTCTGGGCAATTTTCCAATCAAGAAACAGGCTGCAAGTGTTACAAATGCCAAAGAACTGCTTCTGGAGTAGGAAACAGAAGAAAAAAAAATGCATATATGCAGCATTATTCATTGTGATATCGGATTCCGGCATCTCTTTGGAGGCGAGTCCATTTCAATCGACACAATTGGGGAGAGGGCGACGATTGTCGACTGTCGACTGTCGACTGTCGATTTGTCTGCGAGACTTTTACTTTGTGGTTGTTACTGTTGTTTGTGTCTTCCACAACTATTGTGGAGACCCACTTACACATGGCCAGACACATCCACAAGACAACGTTCAATTTGCGGTGCTTCACTTGGATCCCCGGCAGTGAAGCTATCTATTGAACACATTTAGCTGTCTCCAGCCAGCTAGCTTTTCACTGTGTCACGCTTTAATTGTCATTGTCTATCTGTCCGTCTGCCTGTCTGCCTGTCTGTCGTTTGTTTTCTCGTACTATCTGTCGTCAGTTACTTCAATTTCGGCTAGCTTCCGTTTTTGTACGCTGCTATTTGGTACCCAGTATTTTGGGACATGCGAAGGGTTATTATATTTTGTAGCAAGTGGAACCGTGGCCAGGACACAGATATGATAACGTAAGAAATCGGGTATATAAAGAAAAGGATTCTAAATGTTTCTCATTTCTGAATATAACTAATTATAATAATACATAAATATTAATTGATTTCTCTCTATCTAAGCATAGTTTGCTTAATATTTTACTTTTTTAAGTGTATTTAACAGATGATTGAATTGAAAATTACCGATTTTAATTAGCAAACATAGTTTATTTCTGAGTACAGCAATTGATGATGATAATCATAGGGTGCTAAAGATAAAATCTTAGGTAATTATCAGAAAATTGTAAAAAAGACATTTCCAAAATAATTTGAAATCAAAAATTAACGATTCTAATTAACAATATTAAATGAGTTATGTAGTTATACGTTTATATTAATTTTTATTTTACGAGGTATCTCTTAGTCGACTTTGAGCACAATTCATTCTAATTTTAGTGCGCCAATTTGGTATTGTTTGGCTGTTTAGTTTTGATCGCATTGTATCGTTTTTATTATCACTGGGTGCGCTACTTATTAGATACAGCTTGGGCATTTCTCTGGGGAGTGACGAGAGTGGGCGGCTAGGGAGGGGGTACGTAATATTATTGCGTATTGACAGACGCACACAAAACCCACACACACACACACACACGAAAATACGCATTTTAGTATTGTCTCGCTTTTATGCTTGCTCCTCCCTCATTCGCACAGGTGACCATGTGCGCAGCAATTCGTGACAATTCCCGTTTCTTACATTCATGATATTCAACTCAAATTTACAGTTTTCTTGTTGTTATACTCTGCCCGACTAATTTACAGTTTTGTTGTTGTTGAACTGCTCCCGGTTAGTGAGCTTGTCTGCCTGGAGGGAAATTAATAAACATCTGCCGCTAGATTTTCAACAGAGTAGATTATCACTTCTAGTGCTTTTTTGAGTTTATGGCCAGCATCGAAGATTTGTCGCTGACAACTCGTGGCGCATGTGAAACTCCAATGTGGTAATTACTGCCATCACGCACATCTCGCATAAAAACAAAACACAGCCGCTAAGTTTTCATTTATTTTACGGGCAATTTAATAAACGCACGTAAGGAAATACTTGAGTTGACAATTTTATTAGACTCTTCTTGTTTGTGTTCAATAGAAATAATATTTTTAATTATAATAATAATGGAAATGTATATATACATATATATATAAAATACTCATCAAATTTCACTTTTAGATTAATTACATTCGGTGTATTGCCATCAAATAAACATTTTACGATATGAACTTATTTATATGTATTTTTATTTTGAGTTCCATGTTAGTGTCTGAGTCGCATTGTAAAACTTATTAGGATTGCTCACCCTCAGATGCTGGCTATAACGCAGTTGTTAGTTTTTGTTTTGTTGTCGAAAACATTATCGAAATTGAATCACTCGAGCAATTCGTAACGCAATCCGCCCCAGCAAACAAGCTGGAACAGAAGCTGTCACAATAACAAAGTAAATTAAACCAGAGCGAAATTGGAGTACATAGACTTCATATACTACTTGTACTTTTAAGAGCAGTGTAAATCTGGGCCGGTCTGGATAAACATGACCAGAAAAATGTAAACATACGCTGTTTATTCTAAACTCTCCCTTAATTTTCCAGCCTAGAGCACACTCGACTTTCTCTTTCTTTTTCTTTTCCTATTTGCATTGCATAAATTTTGGAGTAGTCGCTAAAAATGGGGAACCCCGCGTTGAAATGAAAATAAACTAAATGAAATTACTGGCACGGCATAAGGTTACTACAGCTCTCCGGGGGCATCCTGCGGCGCAGCCTGTTGAGTAATGCGACTGACGCACGCGTTTAGCAAAAACCGAAGCAAACTAACCCCAGAAGCAGCTGCCGGAGCAGCGAGAGTTAAAGGGCTGAAATTGATGTTGCATTTGTTGTCGTGGGGCAGACCATCTGTATTCAGATCCTGGTCTTCGATACAGCTCGCTGATTTCATTACTTGCTGAGTTGCCGTGCACTAAGCCCATGTTGGTTGCCATGCCACACCCAGCCCTTATTGTGACAACCCCTGATGGTCTCTCCCCTCCTGCGCGTCTGGCCTTGTGGCCTTTTATGTGGTGGTCTACAAAGTTGCCGCTTATCAGCAGCTAAGTCCTCTCTGCAGCAAGTCAACATAAACAAATACAACCCTTGGGACTACTCCAGAACTGTCTTCGGGATGTTTATTGCCTCCGAAGCCAATTTAATGCTTTTGAATTCTATTCATAACATTGCTTTCAATGGGACTTAACTTAATGATTCTCCTGCAGATTTAAGATGTTTGTTTTTTAAATAAACAAGAAACGAATCTCTCTGAGTTGATATCCATAAATCAACAATTTCAGAACCTAAGAAAAATGTAATACTTCTTTCTTATTATAAAAATAATTTATTTTAACAGGTTTTTTTTACGGATTTTCTATGCAGTTAAAATTTAAAGTACAATAGTAACAAAATTCAATTAGAAAAGGTGTTTTTTCTTTCGCCAATTAAAATTCGTTCTGTAACAAAAGCGAAAGTTCACAAAGTGAACAACCAGTTGGCCAGTCATAAACATTAACCCATATTAATTATAATCATAAACTATAATTTTCACCCAACATACGGCAAGCAAAAAAAAGAATCACTGACCGGAAAGACTGAACTTTTTGGCGGGTCCGTTGACTGGAAAAGAAAGCGAGTGATGCCATCTACCCTATACAGATGTAAATATATATATTTTTGTAGATATACATAAATATATGTGTATGTTCATAGGCTAAACTCTAATCCGCCAGAAGAATTTCGCAACTCTGCTGTTGGCAATTTCATGCGAATTGTTTGTCAGCCAAGTCACATGTCACATGGGTCGGAGCACATTGCTAACCTCTACTCAGCTTTACTATGTACTGGTTCCAGTTGAGCACCTTTTGCGTGCTAACAAAAAACGTAAGTAAAAAAAAAGAATTTGAATTCTCTGCATCGCAAAAGCTTGTGTGGGTGCACAAAACTTGACTTTGACGCTAAGCTAAAATCGTATATGCCAGTGGTACTTCTAAATTTGGGAGCTGAGTCTTTGGGCGTGACTAACACAAGCAAACGTGTCGCTAATTTGCTTAACATTTAATTGGTTCTGGCTTAGTTTCAGAGCTAGACTGAGACTGAGACTGGCTACAGGGTAAGTTGTCGTCACGCGCTTGTGACTGCAGCACTCTTGTTTATTTAAATTTTAATCTGAGCCACCTACACACACTTGTTCACGATGCATTTCGACACTTCTTTACGTATGAATGTTCATATTTACATTTATATATATACATAAACTCTTTCTGCCGTTGCAAGTTCACAGTTTTGAACATCATCTTTTGCGGTTTACACGCAATTCCGTTGCGGAGCTGGAACTGGATTTTATGGTATGTCATGCGTAGGTGTGTGTGTGCGTGTGTGTTGCATTCAACATTGGGGTCGCATGTCCGTGTGCATGTTGTCGGCGAATGTGACACTTTTCTCTTTTATTGCATTATGACATTTATTTATGATCGGCTCTCCCACTAAAAGTCACAAAGGGAGTGTTGAAAAATGACAAGAGACGAAAACAGGGTTGTTTCTTCCAAGTGGTCACTCACAAATGCAGACTTGAAAAGTGCATTCACTTACGTTATTCATTTAGAATTCTTATCAGTTAACTTGAGTATTGTTATTCATGATTAATTCTTTCTAGTGCATGCTTCCCCACACACTCTCTCTATGGAAATTGTCACGTACATGGAATACATAAATACATATGTATGCGCATATTTATTATCATACGCCAAATGCCAACTGCAAACTGCAAACCGAAGACTGAACTTAGAGCTCAAGCTGGGCCTCGAGACTGAATCACGCCTTTGTTGCAACGCTGCTTTTGAAATTGATAAATGAAAAGTCACATGCAACTACACACACACCTACAAACACACATGGATTTCCAGCAATATGCATGCGTCAAACTGTTGCTGAGGCTAAACGAGATCTGATCGTTGCTCTGGGTGTGACATTGTGCATAAATCACAATAAGACACACAAGCAACCTATGCTTTGCCATTTACTCTCTCTCTCTCTCTTTCGCATAATTATTTTTCAAGAACAGTTAACCGAAAACTTACGTAATGCAATTAAGACAAAGGGCGAGAAAGAGAGCAAGAGAGAGAGCGAGAGAGAGAGAGCGTGTGAGCCCTTGACATCAATTTGAAGATCAGTCGCTAAAAAGAGATGGCAGCTGTCAGACTGGGAAAGAGTCTTTCATAATTGCTGTCGCTGCGCAGAACAATTTAAATTCATTTAAAAACAACTCGTAAACCTAATTAATGGAAAGAGAGCAACAGCAACAACTAAGTGTGGGTCACAAACAGAATGGGCTGCAAAAAAATTACATCCTAAATAATATTCAGTGTCAATGTGAAGTGGGTGGGGGGAGCAATTTAAGACTTTAAGAATGTGTGTATGTGTGCATGTGTGTATGTGCATATGTATATCTTATGTGTGCCTGTATTAAGTGTGTAGAAAACAATTACCAAAAAGCATTGTTGCACGTACTTTATGAATTATTATAATGAATAGTGAGCATTAACAAAAAAGACAAAAAATTGTCATGGCGTGGCTTAAACATAAATATGAATGAATATATAAAGTATATATATGTGTATATATGTATGTACATAACATAAGCGACACTATTTATAATGAGTGAACATTTGGTACCCGACCCACTTTCACATTTGAGTTTCTTAAATATTACTCTTAATCTCTTTCTCGTTAAACCAGTAAAGATTATATGTAAGTTTCGTAGGTTTATCCTATAGATTATGTTTCAGTTTTAAGCATAGATTCAAAGCCCTATTGTAAAACTGTACACCGATTTTTGACTTAGTTTAGATATATATTTAATTTTTGTATTTTTCTATATCTAAATAAATATATATAAGTAAATATACATATATATAATTAAACTTCTTAACTTACCGATCTCATATTTTTACTCTGAGCATTCAATTTTTTTTTATCTAAGAATGTTTTGTACAATTTTAGGTTATTTCCGTATTATAGTTTCGAAATTTGGTATTGTAAGTGCGCTAAATAATTGACCCAATATTTTGATGATTTATTTTCTTTGAACTGCAACTGCGCATTGGCCACGAAGGTGTCTTAACGGCTCTGGTACGTGGTGTCTGGAACATTTGGGATCGAGTAATCTTGCCTGGCGGCAGTGAAACTTGTGCCGGTCAAGCCGAGAGAAGGAGGCCCTAAAGTGTAAATTGGCCATGTCCAGCGCTAATGGATCGTCGCAAGCCAGCGCAAAAGGAAAATAGAAAACTGCTTATGGGCACATGCAAACACACACACACTCACAAACACACACTCACACACACAAACACAGACAGCATATAAATGGCAATGAATTGGCCAGCAGATCGTGCAGGAAAAATACCATGGAAAACTTGTTCAACACGAAAACACGCGCCAAAACAATTCCCAATGCGATGGGAAAGTTGAAGAGGCCTTAGCCTGGCTAACAGCTAAACTGGCCAATTGCAGCCGCAGCTGTTGGAGAGTGTGAAAAGCTATTATAGATTGTTGAAGGGTTATTTCTTTCGCTCTTTCCGTTAACCCTAAAACATTGAAAATCCTAGCATAAAAAAGCGCCTTTCAACTTGGTCTCTGTTTCCAGTCGGAGACGTCAGATTTCAAGCTCAAGTAAGCCACGATCACTCGCATTGTGTCAGGAATGTGATGGATTTCATCCAGACAGTCTGATAACAAAGTTATTTTTATTAAAGCGCACACACATCAAATTAAATTCGTGTACAAAATGCAAAGGCTCTGCAAAAGACAGGCTTGAAAGAAGAAGCGTTGGAAAAAAAACTGCAAGCTTGAAAATATTTTTATGTATAAACAAGGCGCAATATAAATATGATGAAAATAATTAACGACGAACTGCGAATACTCTGAGTTTTTAAAGGTATCTTAGTTGCAAGCTTAAGGCACTTAAATTAAGTTCAAGTGAGACTCGAAAAAAGTGATTTAATCGAATAAGTATTCGTAATGCTAGTTTGCCATACTTGATCTCATAAGCCAATTTGGAGTGAAAGCTGAACGATTCTGCAATACCGAGAAACCAAATCGTTCAGCAGCAGTTTTTTTTTCTATTTTTATTATTTTGTTAATATAATTAACATTTTGTGAGGGTGTTAAACTGAACTGCGACTGCGTCGAAAGTAAGTTAGTCAACAGTTGGCCGTGTTAACTTTTGAGCCAAGTTGTTGTTGGTGGTGGTGGTGCTGCTGTTGCTGTGGCTTTCAAGCTGGCCAACAAGCAACGCAAACAGTAAGTAAACTTGAAAACTGGAAATTGTTGGCTCAAGGAGTGGGGAAGCTAGAGAGTGAGAGAAAGAGCAAAAGACCGGTTTGGCGAACTTAAACAAAATGCACAAAACGGAAAAGAGACAAGCAGCAGGCATAAACATAAACGCTGGCAATCAAATGAGGCTTGGCAGTTGCAAAAGAGGTCAAAGTTGATCACGGCATTCACAGTCACATACAAAAGAAAATCATACATACATATGTATATATGTGTATGTACATACATATTTACATTATGCATAAACCCATCGCGGGACCAAGAAAAATCGCCTCATCAATCGAGATAAAAATTCATTTACTTGGCTAACACTTGGCTTATAGTGCAAATTGCAGTGAGCATCTATTAATAATCCTGATAGACAACAGAGAGCGTTAAGTGCCAGTCCAGACGCAACTTATATATATCGTCTATATAGGCATATTGGAATATATTTATGGATTCTTATATCAAGCAGCAGACGTCAGCAATATAATATATAAGTTTGCAGTGATTCTGCAGTTTTCTGTTTACCAATCGAGATATTATTCTGAAGTAAAACAGAATAGCTGATCAGTTCTATTTTTACTTAAAATACATCTGGGATTCTCAAATTTATAAAAACTCAATGCCCAAAAAGATATAAAAAGTATAATTACCATAATTGCACAAAACATAAAATTAAGTTATGAGATTGAGGCTTTCGCACCACATTGTAATTAAACGCTTATAATTTATGATCATTTTCCCCGACACCTTTTCAAATTACGTTTACAAGAGTCTCAAAAGGCCAATGCTATAAAACTTAGATGAATCATCCTAAAACACACTTCTTTTTTTTGTTGTTTTGCTGATTTTGGACGACAGATGCGGGCGTTGCTCTGAACATGTTCATGCCTCGTTCAACTCGTTAAATATTAAAATTAATCAAATGGAAACTCGATAGGGGGTGGCCCCAAATGGGCGGATGCGAATAAATCATGCATCCACATTTGAACAATTTATGTTTTAAGTATATTAGAAATATGCCATTAAAAATGAGATATTGTTTTTTTTTTCAGCGTAATCGGAGATAAATCATAAATTTTCCAGTCGGTTTGAGAACTTGAAACTTTAAACTTACATGGAACACCGAGTCTAAATATACAAATTGTGAATAAGTCCACCAACTTGAGAGTCAATTGAGTAAAGTCTTAGAAATGAAATCCAAAAAAAAGATTGTGAAATGCTTCAATGTTTTGGGTCGGGGTAAGCGGCACTTGGAACTGATGTCGGTGTCGCAGTTCACAATTTGAAGCGAACTGAAACGTCATTGAGCTGTCAAGCTGCGGCAGTCAGCCGACCAACTCCAACTCCGCCAGACACACTTACAAACATGATTATTTCAAATTCAATTAAAACTCGCCCTGATTGACAGACAGGCTAAGGCTATGCTGCTTGCCACAAAACCGTATTGACACAGAACATGCAGTCGCGAGTTGTAAGGAGTTTTCGATTCTACGAATTTTTACCGAATCTATTAACAGCTCTCAGCTCCCAACATGGCGGCATATTGTTTGGAAGTATATCGCCTCCAATTCTATTATTCGCTGGGGAAAATCTCAAAACCAACCAACTCAATTTGCATTTCTGGGAGGGCTGTGCGCTTCTTGTGTTCCAGTTTCTGGCTATTTTTGGGGTCATGCCCGCTCCGAATGTCTATAAAAATCGTATTAATTATCAAATATATGCTGGATATTTATCAAAAGATGAGAGAAGTAAGCCAAACCAAAGCGCATTCATTTACCAAAGTGTCAGTGAAATATTTCACACAAATGGGCAACCGAAGCCAATAGAAAGATTTTAATTAAGAGTCCTCGCCTCCCCCCTCTTCCCCTGTTCATATTATTTATGAGCTTGTGCCCATTTAAGGGGGGATGTGGGAGTGGACTGCCTGGTCGAATCCAATTCATTTATTTGTCGATCAAAAGCTTTGCATTTTTTTAATAAACATTTTTTGGCTTTATTATGAAATTGTTGTCCGCCACCTCACTCAGAATGCGGCGCTCTGCCGTGGCATCCACATCCTCATCTCTAGTGCTATTCGCTTCCGCACACGCACGAGATTTGTAATTGCCCATAAATCTTGCAGCTCCCCGCTTGCCCCGCCTCTATGCGCTGACAGTGGCAGTTGCCCATTAAGCGACACCAGGAATCAAAACATTAAAAGTAGCCGGAGAAGGGGTCGGAGAAAAGGGAGGAGGGGCAGCGGATGGAGAAGGGAAAGAGCGACGATGTTGTCGTCTGGGGTAGCACTTGCTTTCGCTTTTCACGAGGGGATGCCACATGCAGCATGCAGCATGCAGCATGTCTGCCCCTGTTGCTAGCCACTCTTATGCATCTCTCAGTTTGTTTACATCTGTGTCATAAAATTTAAATGCGCACTTTAGCCTTAATTTAGATGACGTTGGCGTCTGCCGATTCGCCACATGATTCAGATTCAGATTCTAGAATATAGTTGTGTGTAGTTGAGCATGTGCTTAATTGAAAGTGCTGTCGACTAGTTCCAAATCCATAAGATGCTCACTTACCCACACCAATCCGTCTGTGTCTATTTTTGTTAGATTTTTCCTCAGCGTGAAAGTCATTGCCACTTGAGCGTCAACAAGGTGTGAAGTTTCTGGTGTCCAGTGGCAGCAGACAAAAGGGAAATTGTGACCAAGCAATTAGTTTGCTACAATTACAAAACTTTCTTTTCATAACATTTGTACACTTATGCAAATCCACATCAATTCAAATAATTATGTATTTATTACGAAAAATCTAGATTTTCACTTTCGTTGTCAAGTTTTTGGGAGTGACTTGGAGATTTTGGATAGTAAGGGGTGTCGGAGAAATTCTATATTGTGTATAATTTATTATAAGGTTTGAACTATTTTTTTAAAAATGAATAATTCAACATTTTAAGCATTATATTTCATAGTTTAGAAACTGTAAAATATCAGTTTGTAAAAAGAGTTCCTAAAACTAGTTCCATGAGGTGTTTGCAACCCTTTCGATGATTTATGTGTATATATATTGATATATGTATATATATATATATTTATATGTATATATGTATGTATGTAAGACTAATTGCAATTGCTCGACAAGCGCAGCTGCTCCTGATTTTATGTACATATATGTATGTATGTATGTGCAGCGACGAATATTCGAATATGTATTTATAGTCATTGAAGTGGCGGCAAAAAATACAAATCGAGTGCAATAAGTGCACTGAGGGTGACCCTGTGGCAAGGGGAGGCGAATGGTGTGTCTGTGTGTGTGTGTGTGTGTGTGTGTGTGTGTGTGTGTGTGTGTGTGTGTGTGCAACAAATAAATCTGCAACGGTAACAAAGCAGAATGCGAAAATAAACAAAACAACAAACTAAATGCAGCCAACGGCGACAGCTGCAGCCAAATCAGCAAGAGCCAAAAAGCGCCGGACTTGTTGCTGTTATTGTTGCTAATTATGCGCAACTGCAACAGGCACAACAACAATAACAGAGTCCAGTGTCGAGTCCAAGTCGAGTTGAAGCCAAAGGAGGTCGCGCATGCGCCGCACGCCCTGATTGCCAACGCCAGAGGGGCCAGCAGGAGCAGGAGAAGGCAGCTGGAGTGCCTTACTCCACAAGGGATCGGGCTCTGGATTGTGGCAAGAGTAACGTTGCGTCGGCTGGTCGGGTTAATTGCTGTATCTCAATTTCAATGCAGTACACTGCGCATAAAAAAGTTGCTCGACATTTTGGAATATAGAAAGAATATGGAAGAACGCTTGTCAGTAATCATCAGTCGCAAAATACATATTTATTTAAATGTATAAAATTATTTCTTTTACATGTTTAAAAGTGATTTTTATATTTTATTTTGCTTTAATTTAGAAATGTTATTATTTTTTTTAGTGTAGAAAACCAGTTTGATGACTCATTGGAGCTCAGGACGCTTGCAACGGAAGTCGAGTTGGCACAAGGAGCATAGCATATGTTGCATGTCGGTTCAAGCTTGACCCCTCCAGCCTGACCCGACCCGAGCCTGACCTGCACCGTTGCCTGTTGCCTGTTGGCTGTTGCTTTGCCTCTCATTTTGTGTTTCCAGGTTTTGTTTTGGGTTTGGGTTTGTTGTCGTTTCGTCGCGGGCTTTTGCATTTGCATTTACCCCTCTGGGGTTTGTTTTTAGTTCAACCAGTTTGCATTTGTTTTATTATTATTGTTTGCCTGTTTGGCCTGTTCCTAGTTAACTTGGTCGGAAGTGGCGGAGAGTTCGGGCTTAGTTGAACGAACTAACAAAGAGCTGCAGCTGGGTGCAGCGGATGTTGATTGAATGAAACGGCACCCATGTCAAACCCAAACGCTTGTTAAATTCTGTTTGTTAAAGATATGATAAGATATGATTCCGAGTGTGCTCATAAACTTAAACATAAACATCCAAACAGCAACAGTCACTCTTTTAGCTACTCTTGCCAATCAGTGTTTAAACAACAGTACCAACAGTACCCTGATGGGTACTACTATTTCAACTTGAACAGTTGAAGCCAATCGCATCTGAAGTAGTTGAGTAAACGGTTTTGATGATATCTCTCATGAGGTCATGATGATATCTGGCCCCGTCGACGCCGTTTCTATAAAAAGAAGTTATCACATTTTGCTGCTTCAATTTATAGATATCAGATGTCAGATATCATGAGTGATATGCTCCTATTCCAGACGAGATTGACTTCAACAGAATCGCTTCAGTTAAAGTTTTCAATTGAAAATATTTCTACGATATGAAAATCATAAAATACTAGTGAGGAAATAAAGCAATATATATATATGTATATATATACATATACATATATATATTTATTTTGCATAATGGTAAGAATTATGTTTTCATGGCTTTCAGACAGTTGAATCAAATGAATAACTTAAAATTGGTTCAACCGATGTCATAAATTTCACAGAATTTCTGACTTAATTTTGTTTTTACCAAAACGCGACCATCAAGATGCTAATTCGAGTAACGATAATATCCACACAATGGAGCTGCCAAAGCTGACATAATATAATAACAGTAAAGTGCGCAGGCGCAGCGTGTGAAAACGTGCTAAGACATTGTCTCAGCGCAGTCTCTACCAAAAATAACCCGTTATTGTCGAAAGAGATTTGTTATCTGTCCAAGAAAGAAATAATTAAATCGAAATTTCGCAGACTGAATGTTTTCGGTAATTTCTGGCTGATTCACTAAATAACATTTCATTCAAATTCACCGACGTCGAGATTAGATATAGTTACAGATATAGATATTGATATAGATATAGATATAGATATAGATATAGATATAGATATAGATATAGATATAGATATAGATATAGATATAGATATAGATATAGATATAGATATAGATATAGATATAGATATAGATATATATATAGATATAGATATGCTTCTATGCAAATCAGTACCACATCTTTAATTCTATATTGATGAAACTTAGCATATATCCATCGATGCCGCCCAAATCGCTTAACTATATCATATAGCTGCCTTGGGAACAATCGGTGAATAGTTCGACGTCATATAGCTCACATAGGGAAAATTGGTCTCTTTTGTATTTAATTTAACTTTAGATGAGGCTAATTTGAATCCGGTCTGCAAGCGTATGTAATCTTCGGCGTGATAAAGATGGCCGCTCTAAGATAACGAATTCATTTCTTAATTATTCGCTGGAAGTCACGTCAGCAGAGTACGTAGTCTTAGCATTAACAATGGATCCATAAAAGTTGGTTCACAAACTTTGGTGTTGTTGTTGATGTTGTGCAATGCTCACAAAAACCACAAACCAAAAAAAAAAACGAAAATAAATCAGCAAAATGTTGACGCTTAGTTAGAAGTATCAGATAACTGAGTTGTCGAGAAATACGATCGTATTTGGAATGCGATTAGTGTTGCCTACTTTCGAGATGCAAGCTGAAATGAATTACGAAATCCAGATACTATGTAGCTGACAATCAGATAAGCCAGATAAGCGGAGGGCGCACAAAATGTGGACAGGTGAGCAGGTGCAGTCGAAGCACTCACAGATACCAGGCCTCAGCCAGAAGGCTGATCAACACCCAGCAAAGCGGATGACACCTGTGCCGGGTTCCGCTGCCCGGTTGCTGGCGTTTGCATGTGTGTGGGAGTGTGCATGTGTGTATGTGTTTGTGTGTGTGTGCGATTGTGTGTATCGCTGTTTGTCATGATAACGACAGACATGAACTCATAAGAGTAGAACTAGAGCTGCAGCTAGGGGTCCAGTCACCGAAAATTTGTATTTACATACACTGAGCGAAATAAATAAAAAGCAAAATATATATAAAATTCCCAGCGTTGAGCTAAATTACATTTTATGTTAATTATTTTGCAAAGTGTTGAAAAAAAGAAACAAAATTGCAGCGCGTTGCTGCGGGAAATGCACTCGACTGTGTAAAGTGGCGTTGAGGTCGCGTGAGGATGTGCAGGGCGTGGCCAGGTTGGGTCGAGTGTTGCAAGTAGGGGAGGGGGCTTGTGGATTCTTTGGCTTTGAGCCCTGTTGGGTCGCGCTTCGCTTCGTTGACTTTTGGGCCTGGGAAAACTGTTAAAGTGAAGTCGAGTAATTGACCTTTTTCGGTCACATTTCCACAGCTCGGCCAAAACAACGAATGAAAATGGAATTTCAATATAAAAACAAGCAGCCACGCCCACAACGAAAGCAATAACAAATTATATGCACGAGGTTGTTAGCTACTGTTCAATTGTCAAATCCCAAAGCGACTTATTTTATGGTTATTTTACAACTGACTTTTGAATGTCACCACTTGATTTGCATAACAAAAAGGCGACTCACTCAGATTCGGAAAAGCAGCACAAATATTTACAAGTACATACATACGTGCATATATGTATGTGCGTGTGTGTGTATGTATGTATTTAGCTTTTGTTTATCTATTGGCAGCTTTAGGCAAGCGAAACTAATTATATGCCCAAGCAATATGGGAGCACCTTTTGGGCGCATGGACTATAAACAATTCGGTGGGAATTTGGATTTGCCAACACTTTTTAAGTTTACAATTTATGTGAAATTAGCAAGAACTTTATTTCGAAAAAAACAGACTCTTCTTATACTATTTTGTTATGGCTCTTTTTCTGATGTTTGCTTAACATGCTCGCGAGAGACGCTATTAAAACTGATCTGACATACATCTACAATTTTGTATACAAATATTGCTTTGATTAAAGGCAAATTCTCTTTAAAATAGTCGAAAATTGTATGAAAATCCCTCGAGCATGTGCGGATTATGAAAGTATTTCGAAAAGGTATATAATAAAAGTTTTTAATACACTTTGCGTGGGCTAGTTAAACAAAGTTGAAGAATGTTTTTCGAGTTTTTGTTTGCATAAAGTGCGTGTGAATGTTTTCTCAGGCGTTTGTTCGAGTTTCGCGCTTCATTTGCTGTTGGGTATCAGTTTTCAAATTTCCGGTTCAGTTAACAATGCGAAGGCAAGCATTGAAAACAAATGCTTTTGTTGTGTTTCCAATAGCCACTAATTTGTTTAAATGCTCTTCATAAGGAAGCAATTGAAATGCGTGCAACGAATAGCTGCCCCAAAATGTGCCGTGAAATGTGCGTGCGCACGCGCCAATATACGACTTAAAGCCACCCACGCCCCCCCCCCCCTTCCTCTCGTTTCTACTGCCACCAAACGGAAGTGCATTGTCAGCTGGTTTTGGCTTGGCCCTTTTGAAGCCGCCGTCTGTGGCGAGCAGCTGGGCTTTTGGGGCAAGCACGTCCAGCTCCAAATTGACACACACACACAGCGAAACGGCAAACTTGAAAAGATTTTTTTTTGTTCATTTTTATGGCAGCAGCACTTTAAAGCTACTACGTTTTTTTTTGCCCCCACATAGACAATTGCACTTTGAGTCATTGTCACTCAACTGCAGCGGAACTCAAGCTCAGTCCCAAGTGACCTCATTCTTGGCTTTAAAGCTGCGTAAAATGCAATTTACGCAGAAAATGCAAAATGCAATGCCAAACGAGAATTAAATGCGAGGCGCAACACAAACACAAAAAAAAAAAACTATTGTTAGTTTCAGATATATAGTATCTGTAGCTGCAGAACACAGAAGTGAGGTAAGCTTGAATTTTATTATTTATTGTAGTTGATTGCAACATAGATTTGTCACGTCTCTGCCAATGTAACTTTGCTAACTTTGCCAATGTAATCTCCTTGAAACCGAACTCTAATAAATTCGACATTATTTTTGAAATACTTTCAAATAAAAGACTATAAAAACTGGAACTCTTACACACTTCTCAATACATTAGCTACAACTGACAGAAGAGCTTACAAAAAGTCTGATGTAAAAGCAATTTGTCTGTTTTTTGCGTGGTTGGGCAACGTTTAGTGGTGGCACTAACGATGGTGGTGCAGCTACTTACTAAGCGGATTCGAATAATGCACGCATGACTGATGGATTCTCAGGTCTCTCTCACACCCACTCTCTCTCTCTCTCTCTCTCGCTCTCTCTCTGTCAATGTCTTGAATAACAATAGAAACTCAATTTTCATGTTCAAATTCGCTCATATACAAAATCTTTCAGGGACTGACAACATTTCCAAAATCCCTTTAGAGAGTGTGAGGTATCAGAAATAATTGTTTTATACAAACATATTTTGAATATTGAGAACTTTAAACAACAATAAAATAAAGAAGGATATAGATAAAGATGCGTTGTCCAACGACGGCATTTCAAATTTCAAACAATTCCAGTCGCATTTCACACATCTCGCGTTTGTTAGAGCATGCAACATGTGTGCGTGTCAATTGTAAACTGCCCCATTGTCGATGCACTCAAGTTAATCTATGTTCTGTGGCAGCATTCGGTGTGAGTTTTCGCGCTGTGTGGCCCCGGCTGGGTTAAGTGCCTCATAAAACGGGTCTGCGGTAATTGAAATGCTTCTAAGACACTCTTCGAAGAATGTTGGACTGGTTGGGAGGTACACGGGTTTATCTGCACAAATCGTAGAATTATTGATTATTATTGATTGATTGTCTTTCAGACTCATCATAGCAAAGAGGCAACTTACTTATTTCACTCTAAATACTTTTGCTTTGAACTTTGACCAGCCAAACATTGTGTGGCCTCCGTTCCAGTTTATAGGCAGCCTTAGAAGCGTTCAAATTTGGCCGCCTTATGCGCTCTGTAAACTGAATCTTTTGTGTCATTGGTTTTTTTTTTTTTTTTTTTGGCTTACAGGCAACAGTTGTGCGCTACTCAGACTTAAGTCCAAGTCCAGAAATGAAGGCTGCTCGGTTAGCGAGTATGTCGCTGGTTGGCAGATGGCTTCAATTCGCCGACTTCTCTATTTGTTTTCGCTGTTTATTGTTTTTTTTTATTTGTTTTTTAATTTTTTTGTTGTTTCACTTTGCTGTCTCAAATATCTTTATTTTGTTTACTTCCAGTTGTCGTCGCAGTTTGTTTCTTTTCTTTCAATTAAGCACCATTTTGAGTCTTTGTATTTTTGCAGCGTTGACGAAACTTTTCGAATATGATATTTGATTGAAACAGATTTTGGAGAATTTTTTACTCGACTCTTGGTCAGTTAAATATGTTTAAATAAATTAATATAGTAACTTAAGCAAGCTAAAGTCAACTTGATTCTTTGCAAAATATTTCATTACCTCCAAAAGATCAACAACTGAAACTCGACAATGTTGGATTAATATTATATAGTTGTTTACACTTTGAAGAAATCGAATAATAAATACTGAATGTTGAAGAAATGTTAGTTGACATACAGGGTATCTGCCAGGTCAGGCATTATTTTATGTCTCTGACAAGAGCCCTTCTTTCCACTAACTTGAATTAAGCTTTCAAATGCAGGCAGAAAGGCAGATTTGGAAGTTTCCTTTGGCTTACCTGATTACTTGTTCAGAGTTTGGTTGGTGCCTTATCGCCTTCACATTGAGGGTTAGCCATCCATAACCACGTCATTTACCGCTATTGAACTGTGGCACGTCGCAGCACGTCGCACTCGGCGCTCTTGTCACGATGCGGCATATATCAAAGTGGTGCACATTGTCAACCACATCCACATCCACAGCCCAATCTATGCAGGCGAACAAAAACCCAGACGAGCAGAACAACTAAACAGGCGACATCTAGATAAACCCAGATAAACTCGCATGGAATTTCAATATCTTTTTGCAGTTGTCAAAAACAGTGATATGTGTGTGTGTGTGTGTGTGTGTGTGTGTGTGTGTGTGCACCTAACGACCTACATATCCGGTGCTCTTATCAATTATCACAACTGCCAACAATTGATTATTATCATTTATACGCATTTTTTTGAGGCACCCAATGAAATAGTTTTTACTCGCATTGAAATAATAAATTTACCTTTTTGTTGTCGAAGACAGGGTATTAAATGTGAATCGTTGCTCATGCGCAAATCGATTCGCATTCGAGTTCATTTCCCAGTTTTGATCTGAATTTCGAGCAGACTCATAAATTTGCAGCCCTTTCGATTTTGGATATTGCTTGTTTTGGGCTTGGCATTGTTGTTCATGAATTATTGTTTATGGGTTGTTGTTCGTCTCCTTTGGCGAGGGTTGCTACTGCGCTTTTGTGTGTTTGTGTGTGTGTGTGTGTGTGTGTGTGTTGTGGGGGGACTCTAATTTGTATTAGGGTCATATTTCACTTGTAGGGTTTCCAGCGAAGTTTCATTTTAATTTTATTGTTGTCGCTCGAGCAGCGCGGCGAGTGCATTGTTTTTGGTGTGCTACGATTTTAGTTGCACATATATATATGTACAGAATATATATATACATAAATACATATAAATTCCACCCTGCGGTCTCTGGCGCTATTTTTGGGCTCATTCTTGTGCCACGGAATAAAACGGAGGGTGCAAAAAGCATTTCGTGGGTTTCCGCATTTTTCGACAGACTCTTCACGTGCATTTTTTCCCATTTATTTCGAAATTTATTAATACAATCGACAATTGTCAACGCACATTTATAGCCAACAACTCTCGACAGCTGGCATATTGACTTCTATTACTATTTATTTGTGGATCATTTCAGATATTATGTCATGCTTAATTAGCTTACAAATGCACACAAACAAAGTATAACATTTCGCAAGTGATTTACAAATTGCAATTGTTAATTTCATGTTTTTTGGTTTTTTGTACTTTCCCCTCGATATACATATATATATATGTATATATATATGTTATGGAGTAAAGTTTCTATACAATTTCATATGTGGCTCTTAAAGTTTTCAGTTACTATTCAGCCAACTTTAATCTAGTTCAATTCAATGGATACATTCATATATCTATTGCATTTGTGCAATATTAATTGCTCAACTGAATGCTTTTGCATCTCTTTCCCAAAGGCATCTATCGCAACTGCCAATTATTGACCAACCAGCAGTTTGGTTATGGGAAAAGGGTCCGACAGTGAGAAGCTAAGGCCAAAAGCAATTCATGGAATTCCAAATTCTTTGTAAGTCGATGCAAAAAAAGGTGAAAAAATTCACACTCTATGAATGCAAATGAGCCAGAAACACAAACACAAACAGCAACAGAGACAGATACAGAGACAGATACATGGGCCAGGTGCAAAGTGCTGCGATATTGCCTCTACTTGAAATCACTGTTTTGTTGGCTGGCCGCAACTGACTGAAAACTGAAACAGTTGGCCACAATGCAATTTAAGCAGAAAATATGGTCTTAAACTAGTTTTGCCATGTTTTCACCTTCAGTTTGCGCTTGTAAGTGAAAACTAACGCTAACAACAAAACAGACTAAACAAAAACACACAAAGGCAACACCAGCAACAACAGCAAATACAATGTACAACAAAAAAAAACACATATCGAGAGTTAAGCCCACATACAGCTTTCAAACGCCCTTAAAAATAAACTAAACTTTCTGAACATTTGCCAAAAATGGCAATAATTTAAAGCAAAGACCATAAGGATACATAAATATATCTCTAAAGTCGTTACTTACTCACTACACTGGGAAATAATAATGATAATATTTGGGCAAAGAAGTGTGAATATAAATCAAGTTTTAAGATTGACTTCTAATGCATTCCACATTTTCCACAAATTCGAACCTTTTTTATATTTTCCGATTAAAAACCTCATTTGACCAAATATGAATATTTATTATTTTATGACTCGAAACCATATGCGGCTTAAACCACGCTTTATTTTTAACGTTTAAAAGCAATTTTAGACTACAGTGCGACCATTGAAAATGGCCTGTTACTTTTGTTGGCTGACAGCAGCGATTGCTGCATATCGTCCATATATATATATATATATATATATATGTATATATATATATATGTATTGTACGTGCCGGGAATGGCTAAGCAGTGACTGGACGAGAACCTCAGGACGGCACGTCCGAGTGGACAGCATTTCGACGACCATACAATAGGCCTCTACAGTCAGCAATTTGAAGTTGAAAATTTCCCTTTATGAGCCGTCTGTATTATTGACCAGGCCTGTTGGCTACCTGTTGGCACGTTGGCCAACTAATAGGCGACTTAATACAACAGCCACGTATCTCGCCTCATAGAGTTATTAGTGTCGTCTCAAAAGATACCAGACCAAAGGCAGAGGCAGCAGGCGAATAAATCGAAGGGGCGTAGAACCCGTATTTGGTAATTGAAATGCTGATCAACTTTGCGTAAATCGATAAAAATTATTAAAAAGCAAAAAAAATATATATATATATAATTATCATTTTATACCTTACAATTTAATTAATGGTAAATATGAAGCAAACAGATTAGGTAAATTAAGTTTTATAACGTATTATTTGTTCTTTTTATAATACTTAATATTCATTAAGAAATTATTTAAGGAAATGACTAACTTAGCTGCTGGTTAAAAGTGAAATCATATTTTAAGCAAATCCAGAAAACCAACTCTAGAAAGCAACATGAAATCTTCAAGACTTCAATGCTGATTCCAAATGAGTAAGAAAATCAACATAGATAAGTCAGATGTGTATTTTAGACAAATATAATAAGTGTGTCTGGAACTAGGAACAATGAGCGGGCATTGTGCGATGTATTTGAGTAGAAGAAGAAGAAGAACAGTGTCAGCATCTCGGCTACGCCAAGATAATTGAAATTGTGATGAATAGTCGGACGAGTGTTAATGGCTAAGTTCAGTAAGTTAGGTTTTTGCTGTGAGGCATGGTCAGTGCGGCTGGCTACTTGGCTATTATTAATCTCGAGCCGCAAACAAAAGGCAAAATTGCTGCAATGAGCGAGCAGCAAATACAATGCTGAGCAGAGAAACAAGCAAGCAAGTAGTGGGAGAGAAGAGAGGAGCAGCAAACAAGAAGCAACAGCAGCAGCAGCAGCAGCACCAGCAGCAGCATCCTCATCAACAGGTAGTAAACCGCCAAGACGTGCCCATCAATAACAATAGGAATGGTTTCGTGCGTGACATGTTCGAAGCTTCAAGCTTAACGAAAGAAACAGCGAGAGAGAGAGAGAGGGAGAGAGTGAGAGAGGGAGGAACAGCGAGAATGAAAGAATCTGTGTAAAGGCGAAAAGAAGTTGACAGGCAGCTGGCGAACGAGAGGACAAGCGAAAAAAAGAAAACACTGAAAACGAGTGCAAACTGCGAATGCACTCAAAAAACTACAACTTCACTCAAGAACACACAACAAAAAAAAAGAGAAACAAAATACGTTCAACAGATACACACCTCGAACAAAAAATACTGGTTTCAGCGGCAGGCGGCCAAGTTCGTTACAAAGATTTGCTTTCATTTTTCCGTTAACGGCCACAGCGAGTTCGTGTGTGTATCCGACAAAAACACACACAAAAGTACACGTATATATGCATGTGTGTGTGTGTGTATGTTCGCCTTCAAACTGCAGCAGCTGCGATTGTCCCAGGTAGTTCTCTGAGCCGCGTTCTCAACTTGGCTTTGCCTTTCTTTCGCTTCGCTTCTGCTGCTGCTTCGGCTTTTGCTCTGCTCTTCTTTGCATGCTTCTTTCGCTGCGGCTGTTATGTTAATCCACTGGCTAAACATCCCAGCAAGACTCTATTCCATTCCCAATCCCGTGCCAGACAAGAACACACACACACACACACAGAGGGCACACCTGAGCGGCAGCTGCAGCTGCGCACAGCTCTTAGTTCCCAGTGGACAGGTAGTCAAAAAGGTTATTTGATTACTCAACAGCCATTTTTTTCTGTTGCTTCCTCTCCAGCGTGCCCTGCACTCTGCCTACCTGGTCTCTTTTGCCTTCTGCTGAAGCCCAAAAACCTTGTCATGTTCATCAGAATTTTTGCAGTTTTGTTTTTCGTGTAGTCGCCTTTTTTGTGTGTGTCGCATCTGTCGTTATAATTTTTGGGTCCTTCCGCAATGCACAAACACCTTGAATTCTTTGACCATTCCGTAGTTTTTTTTTCATTCAATTTACATTTAAATTTTGAGGCATTTAGTAAACTGATACCAAATTTTTGAAAATTATTTTGAAGAAGACTTGGCAGCAGTTTTTATACATATAATATCAGATAAACAAAATATTTTGGCTTCAGCAAAAAAGAAAGAATTATTCCCGAATCTATTTTCCAACACAGAAAAAATAATGTATAATTTGTAGGCCTCCGAATCAATTGAAAAGCAGAATCCATAAAATAAAATGCATTTGACCGCGCTACAAAAACCGTAAAAGTATAATAAAAATTAAAGGGCTACATTTTCGATATGATAGAAGATATGTAAACCAGTTGCTTACAAATTCGAAAAAAGTGGGGTAGAAAAGTACATTAAAACTCGGCTGTTTTGAGACGGCAAATCGATGATCAACCGAAACGGCAGCTGCAATTGTGATCTGAAAACTCAGCTCACAGAAATGACCCTGTTGCTTAATTATGTACGTAAATAGATGTAGACATAAAAATGCAGTCAATTGATTGGTGCACCTGCATTCGCCTCAGACTGCACTCAATTATTGCTCCCGTTCGATATTCTTTCATTCGTTCACATTCGCTGGTAATCCATTTGTGCTCGTGCCGCAATCGATTTGTTCACAATTCACACACAGTGTTGAAGCCGGGGCAACATGGCGGCCTACTTTCGACTGCGACTCGCTGATAAGATAATGGGGCTTTTCCTCTGACGCCAACTGAATGACAGCAAACGCAGTCCACGTTGGGGCACACAAACGGAATGCAAACGCAACAAATTTCAACTTCTCTTTCCAGAGTGTAAACAGCGCCTTTATAAAAAAAACATTTGCTTAGTGCTCGGCTGTATTTGTTTAGAATTTTGTGTCGGTGTTTATTTTGGAGCTTTCATAAGTTTGAACTTATCATGGGATTGTACGAGTGTACACTCAGAGAAAAGCGCTGTTGTAAATCTAAAGAATACAATCTGCTGCTACAATTTCCGACTATCTCTCAACAATTTAATAAATTCATTTCAAAATACGTAACTAAAAACCAATATGTTTGGCACAGTGAAAAACTATGTTCATAATTGTAAAATGTCTGTTTTTAATTTGAAATTAAGTAGAAAATTATGTTTTTTTTTGTTTTTGCCAAGTGTATGTCTATGACTTCTGGCAATCTTATCGATCTTCTGGAGGGGTGCCTTTATGTTTATGTGTTACATATAGAAGTAGGTCTAGTCCCAACACGACTTTGCTGTTGAGCTTTTTTCAAAAATGAACAATTTAAATACGGTACAGTTTTCCATATTTCATTCCTGTCAAGAGTCGCTCGACTGATTTGGCTTCCTATATACTAGGCATATATATATACGTAAATACTTACTCCCGTACCTTGGGCTTATCTCTCACGGGTCACATTTCAGATGCTGTTAAATGGGAAATCGTGAATGTAAAATGCGTAAATGATTTTTTTTTCTTTTCTTTTTAATATTTCTTGTTTTGTTGTTTGTACACAATTGTTGTGTGTATGTGTGTGTGTGTGTTTGTGTGTATTGATTTTGTAAATTTATTTGTATATAAATAAATTTGTCAGTTACTCATAATGCGTTGGCATGTAAAAAATTCGCTTAGTTTAGGACTCTTTCACGAAAAACGACTTAAAAAAATACATATCGCATTTATTTATTTAAACATTTTTCACATAAAACTTTGTTTTCTATTTATTATTATTATTACTAATTGTAATGTATTCTTATTTCGAATTCTTTCTATATATGGAACACACACGCTTACATTAATATGTAAATATGTAAATATGCATTTGGATTAATTCGTAATTACAGCGATTAACTATAAACTGTTCAATTCGATAGATTTGATTTTATGTTATTTATATATTTAAATATAAATATATATATATTAAAAGATATATGTATACGAAATGTACAGTGAAATTTTAAGATGTGTGTGTTTTGTTTTTTTTTTCGTATTTTCTTTTTATCTTCTGCATATATAAATTAGATCGACTTGTCTTAAATTATTATTATTTGAATACGGAAGTGTTTTAATGCGGCTCCAAAGAATACTTTTGGAGCTGGTTAGTTTTCTTTTTGTTTTGTATATTTTGTTTTGCCTAAATGTAAAGTTTCTAAAAATGCCTTTTGTAGTAGTTGAACAATTTTTACTTATAGACTTAAATCAAGATTAAGGACTAAATCTTAAATGTATATTGTTGGGAATGTGCAAATCAAATGCACTGTTAAATATATATTTGTCGTAGGAATATTTGTTGAAAATTTTGATTTTGTTAAATACATATATATATATTTATGTTAAATTAAATATATATCTATCTGATCAGTGTGTATGGATTTTGAATGTACTCTAAATGATAGTTGTGTTTAGTGCTATATTTTTTCCACCAAAAATACAGAAAAACAATGCTTTTTTTTTTTGATTTGTTCGCAGTTGCTTTTGCTAAAACTAAGCTTGGATTTTGTTTTTCCATTTTCATTTTGTTTTTGTGTTTTTTTTATTTTTAGTTTTTACGTAAGATCAAGATCACTTTTTTGCGATTACAAACGAAAAAAGTGTTCCTACTAAATGCTCCCTTGCAATGCGCCTCGACAATAGTAAAAATCTATATATATTTGCAATGTCTTCCTTCCAGGAGCGCATGGACACCGTTGATTTGGATACGTTCCGGCTAAGCCGGCGTTCCGATGTTGCGGGCGCCAAGCCTACTCCTCCTCCTCCTACTCCTTCTCCTGCCTACTTAGCGTAAAAAAGTCTTTTCGATTTCGTACTCGCTATCTACGTACTCGTTTTTTGTATTTGTTTTTTTTTTTTTTTTTGTTGTATTTCTGTTCTGTTCAAATGCGCCAGCCCTGATCGTCGTCCACGTTGGAATCGGTGTCGGAGGGCTCCTCGCCGTACATATCGGCAAGTTTGCGGAATCGTGGCCCAAAGTTGGACAGATAGTCGAAATTGAGATCACCATCGTCGGTGCACGAGGCCAAGCTGGACAAACTGCCATCGGAGTTGCCATCGCCCTCATACGCATAATGCCGAACATCGTCCACGGTGTTGGCGCCCGTGTCCCTGTCACAGTTCTCCTTCTTCCCACCGAGGAAGTCACCAATATCGGGTATATCATTCGGATCCCGCATGCCCGCAGCAGCATGCAACGCATGCGGATCCTTATACAGTTTCTCCTCGTAGAAGGGCTGGGTGCGCAGCACATTCAGATCATAGTCTGTGTCCCGTTCGCCGCCACCCTCATCCTCATAGTTGATGATTGTCTCGCGTATATCATCGATATCCTTCTCGTGCCAGCCATTCTTCTGTTTCTTCTGCACCACCACCGCAAGCAGGATGATCAGCAGCAGTGCGATGCATGTGATGATCGCTATGATGAAGTTCCTATCGATGCCAAAGCTAACGGCAACAGCCACCGCCCGCTGGCAACCGCTGTCAATGTTGCGGGAGAGCGAGGGCATGCCTAGATTGTAGGTGCGCTCATTGATCGTCAGATTGCGGACACAGCCGAAGAAGCCCTGCTGATTTGGTGTATGCGTCCAGTTGAGTTGACGGCCCAATTGCGCCAGATCCACGGGAGTACCGCCCAGCTGCAGAGGGGAGTTGACGTTGAGGAACTCATTGGGTCCCTGGGGTGCACCCAGACTCATGCAGGTGGAGAGACGACAATTGTCCACGGTCATCTCGATGCTTGCCCGCTGCAATATAATGTCCAGTTGATAGGATCGACTCGGCTGCAATTGGATGTGCTGATGCTTGATGCGCACCATACCCGATCCGTAATCCACACTGAGCACCGGATAACCCTTTTCCAGTTCCAGCGAGAGGAAGTCTGTCAGCGGCAACAGCGGATTGTAGTTCAGTGGGCCCAAATACATGATCAAACCCTGTTCGCTTTGTGGGGCAATCTCCAGACTGATGCGGGTGTTGTCGCAGGCCGAGATGGGCTCATAGAAGGCATACCCATTGCCATAGAAGCCAACAGAGACGAGTTCGCAGTGAGGACCCGTAAAACCGTCGATGCAATCGCATGCATCATTCTCGCCATAGCGACGGGAGCCCCCATTGAGACAGGGTGAGACCGGAGGCAGTGCATCACAAACGCACTGCGCCTGAACAAAGGCATTGACGCCGACAAAGGAGCTGGTGTTGGAGTAGATCATGTAGGGCACGGAGCTCTTGTGCAGCTCATTGGTGCAGGAGCTCTCGCACTTGAGGCGCTCAATGAGACACTCATCAATATTGACCATAAGTATCTGCAGATCCAAATCGTTCTCGAGCCGTTGCTGTGTCTGCGCCACCATCCCGTTGAGCTTCTCCGGCGCATAGTATGGTGAACCGTGGGCCGAATAGCGCACGTCCAGTGTACGATTCTCATTCTGGAGCACCGTGAAAATGTCCACATTCGAGACGGATGTGTTGAAGAGTTTGGCCAGCGAGTGCTGCAATCGATCCTTGAGCGAGAAGGCATCATCTGCGAGCACATCACGCGGCACACTGATGAACTCCTCCTTGGTGATGTTGTAGAAACGAATGCTGCCACTCCTATCTACTGCCTCCTCGGGCAACTCACGCACCACCACAGTCACATCAGCATCCACAGAGTGTCGAGGGATTAGCGTTGAATCCTCAGTCACACTGAACTCCAGCATATATTCTCCCTCGCCCGTGCCCTCAAGTATGGTGATCATTCCCGTGCTGGGATTCAAACGGAACTGTTCGTGTGGAATGCCGCTCTTCCACTGAAAGTGCTTGTCATCCAGATCCCAATCGTCGTCATCATCGACAAAGACGCGTCCAATATCCGTGTCGGGTGCCTCGCCCTTGTAGTTGTACATGAAGATCCGGGATGAACCCTCCGACATTGCATTATCGTTGACATCCCCGATAATCAGATGGAGAATGCTCACCGAGCTCTGCTTGGGAATGCCCGCATCACTGATCCTTATGGGTATAAAGTATTCCTTTTGCATTTCCCGATCGAATTGAACGTTGGCAAACAGATAATCGTTGTCGATGCTGAACTTCGTTTTGATGTCGGGCGAGGCATCGCTGTCAATGCCAAACGTGAAGGGTGGTCCATTCTGGGGCTCATCGTAGTCATTGGCCAGCAGCTGAACGACCTGGCCGGGATTGCGATTCTCCTGCCAGATGACGGGCATCTGATTGATGAGGAACGGTGCATTATCATTGATATCCTCCAGTGTGATAATCACGGGCTGCACCGACTTGAGTGTGGTGCCAACGCCATCCTGATCGCTGGCCGAGATTAGCACCTGCCAGCTCTTGTGCCCGTTGGGTGGATCACGATCGAGGGGCTGAATGAGACGCAGACAACCGCTATTATCGATGGTCAGCAGTCGCTTGTGATCCTCCTTGACGATTGAGTATGTTATGTGCTGATCTGCAGTGCGATCCTTGATATCCGGATCATATGCCTCAATGATCAGAATGCATTCGTTCGATTGCACAGGTCCCTCCTGAATTGTGATGCTGTATTCTTTCTTGAACAGCGGCGGATTATCGTTGACATCCTCGATCTTCACGACAACCGTTGCATAATCATCGTAGATGCCATCAAAAGCACGCACTTTCAGTTCATATTCCGTAATTGTTTCGTAGTCGAGTCGCTGATTAACCGTAATCTTGCCCGTTTTCAAGCCAATCTTGAAGGCATCGCCCACATTGCCACTTTCGATGCTGTACACAATTTGAGAGGCATTGTCCTCATCCTCCGCCTTCACCTCGATCACCTCGTAATTGGTATTCGCATCCTCGAGCAACTTATCTGCCAGATACGTGGTCTGCTGGAAATGCGGCTTGTGATCGTTCTTGTCGCCAATGGCGATGCGGAACACCTGATAGCCATGATTGTGATCCCCGTTGTTGAACAGACTCGACGGCGAATTATCCGTTGCACTCACTTTCACATTGTAAAAATCGCGTTCCTCCCGATCGAACGTGGTCAGCGCCGTAATATTGCCCGTCTGCGGATCAATGGCAAAGTAATCCGTATTATCGGCCAACTCGAAAGTGATGATATTATTCGCTGGTGTTCCATCCATGTCGAAGGCTCGCACCTGCATCACTGGTGTGCCGGGTGGTTCATTCTCCAATATTGTGCCCGATTTGACTTCCGTAAAGAAGGGAATATTATCGTTGACGTCCTCCACTTTGATCTTGATCTGATGCTCGGTGGCCAATTCGAATGTGTTGCGCACACTCATCGTCAGCGTGTAATCCGTGATGGCCTCGTAGTCGAGCATCTTGCCCAGCTTGATGGTCACCTCGTTGCCAATCTGATTGAACACAAACGTATTCTTATTGTTCGTCGGCTCCGTTCGACCCGTGATCAGCTCAAAGATCACCTCCGGTTTGTCGGGCATATTGGAAACGGCTCGCAGCGTTGCAATCGGTTGCGAGAAATTCTTGAGATCCTCCTTCAGGTAGATCGGTTCGTCAATGGGATCGACAAATGAGGGTGGCTTTATCGATGACTCCACGACACGGATTCGCACCTCGATGTGCGCCTCCTGCAACGGATCCGGCACAATATTATAGGCGCGCACATTTATCATATATGTCTGGCCGGGTCGTCGATCGATCGGCCGATGCAGATAGATAATGCCCGATTCCTTGTCGATGCGGAAGTATTGAAAGTCACGCTCCCTCAATATCTCGTACTCCACAATGCTGTTGTTGCGATCATCAAAGTCGCTCGCACTGATCGACATGACGACAGCGTCGAGCTGTAAGTAAAAAAAAAGCAGAAAATTCGATTCGAAATTCAGTATAAAAAAAACACCCTAAAAAAACACTAATCAAAAATAAACAACTATTCATGGCTTGATTTGTGCACTAAGCAAATGATTATGTAAGCTCTGAAACCATTTATTTAATTTTCTTTTTTTCTTAATTCAATTCAATTATTAAAATCCCACAGCAAAAATACATTCCTTTCTCAGTTGAAGCCAGTACACAAATATGCACATTGTTTTTAGCACTTTAATTAAGTTTGTATAAATTGCAGTTTCAGTTCTATATTCACTGGACAATTCAAGGCGTCAAATTGCACTGAAAGCTCTTGACCGGAAAACAGTCCAACGAGCAGCCGAAATCCCCCGACAAATGCAGAGGAAATGCAGAAATTGCGAGTGCAACAACTGTGGTTGCTTCTCTCTAATACTAATTTGAAAAAATATTGATTTATTTTTTATTAGATGTGCATTGTTAGTGAAAAATATCTATCATAAACCCAAATAAGAAATATATCTAAAATGAGTTATGAACTGAGTTCGACTATAATATCGGAATGCGACCACTGTATTCGCTTTGCATTAGTTAATTCTAGCTAGTTAAATGAGTCGAACACAATTTGCAAAAATCAATAAGAGCAGACAAAACAGAATAGCTACAAATATAGAAGAACCCATAAGACTAGTTCAAGGTTTAAGTATAATAAGTATACCACCTCTGTTAATATATAATTGTTGTCCATCCACAAATGAAGCTTTGCATATTGTTTTTGCTTGATTAGCTTGTGGTCTGGTCCTATGCCTTTAACTATTTGTGCAATGCGATTGGGATTATGGCGTGGGAGTTGTGCGTTCAACTGGAAAAGCTGGTCTCCATTTTGGCCACATGTTGAGTTCATTGTTCGCACTCGTTGGAGTCGATGAGTCAATCGCGAAACGAAACCTTGAAGCCCCTTGAACCTCTCTAACTCTATCTCTATCTCTATCTGTATCTGTATCTCTATCTCTATCTCTATTTGTATCTCTTGCAGTTCATGAAAGCTGCCAAACGAGTCTCGAGTCTGTTTGAACTCAGCTAACTAACTGTTTGTGTGTGTGGCGTGCGGGGGACTAGTTTCAGTTGCTGAGAGCCCCCTACAATTAATATTGCAGAGCTACTTTAAATAGATATTATATATAATTATATACTACTATATATATTATTATATATTATATTATATATATATATATACATTTATTCATCACAAATAGAGTTCATTTTTGCATTTCGACTTTTAATTTTCTGAATTTAAGAAAAAACTGTTCTAGTTTTCAGTGTAATTTTCTAAATCTCCGGGCTGTTTATTTTCCGAGTGTATTAATTACAGAATTTCTGTTCTAGTAGTGTACCGTTGCTAAATTAATTACAAAATATATTTTTGTTTTTCACGGCGAGTTTTCGTCTGCGTTCAAGTAAAAAAGTCATACAAATTCTGCCAACTATTTTAGACCGAGAATTAACTTAAGCAATTTTCAAATAAATAAGCAAAATATGACATCACCGAGAGATGAGCTCTCCGAGCAGGTCAAACGGCAGTAATCCGAGGTCCACGCATTTGACCCGCAACAGAGAGAGAGAGATAGATATAAAATAACGGGATTGGGAGTACTTACAATGGTATTCTCGGACATGGATTCGTCGTAGCGCGCCTTGTTGAAAACGGGCGGATTATCGTTGATATCCTCGATGGTCACATTGAAGGTGCACACATCGTCCAGCGGAGGCAGTCCATTGTCCGTCGCCTGCACGGTAACAAAGACGAACTTCTCGTGGATGGGTTCGTCCCGGTCGAAAGTGTGTGCCGTCATAATAACACCCGAATTGGGATGAATCACAAATTTGGGTCGATCGAAGGCGGACTGAACGAGACTGTACGTTATCTCCTGATTCGGATCCGGATCCACCGCCTGCACGGTGAACACGTACGTATTCTCCGGCTGTTCCTCCTTGACGGATGGTGCATATTCCGCACAGTTTTTGAAGGCGGGCTTTCGATTATCGCCCGCAAAACTATCGTATCGCAACGGACTCGAACTGGAGACGAGGGCATCGAGGGCGGGAATTGTGTGTAGCAGGATTATTAAGCCTAATGCCAACATTGGGCGTTGCAATAGTGGGCAGGTGCGATTTGTTGTTGTTGCAGTTGTTGTTGTTTGCCGGCGACATTTTCGCTTGTGCTGCTGATGTGGCTGTTGTTGAGCGGGATTCGCATTTATATTATTATTATTATTAATTTTATCATTATTATTATTGTTGTTCTTGTTGTTGCTTTGTAACGACATTTTGTTGCATTACTTTCTGTTTACACACTGGCGCAAAGAGGCGGAAGAAGGGGGTGTGGGGGCTTTGTAACATTCACGTAGTTGAATTCATCGTTTGTTTTTTTATGAATCACCCAGTATTTTTTCTATTGGTATTTGATCGTTGTATGTGTGTGTGTGTGCGTGTGTGATACGATCGCAGGTTCACGTTACGTTTTCTATTGAACTTGCGCTCTTTATCGCTCGCTCTCTCGCGCGCACCTCTCTCTCTCTCTCTCCCACTCTGTTAATTCACCTCAAAATGTAACGCAACTCAACTCACAAGTATTTGTTTGTTTGTGTGTGTGTTCGCAGTTTGTTTAGACTGCATTTTCATGGCAACCGATGCCAAACACAAATACTACAACAATTACAAACCGAACCAAACCAAATCAATTAATTGATGTATATATATGTGTGTATTTATATATATGTGTGATTTAATTTAATTTCGCTTTGATTCTTTCACTTGTTTGAATTCTGCTTTGCTCTGCTATTCATTTGCGAAGTGCGCTTTGTTCGCTGCTTCTGCGGCTTATTTCACTAGCACAAACAGGTAAATCCAGGTAAAAAGTGGTTTCACACACATACACTCTGTGTGCTTGGGTGTGTATGGATGTGTGAGTGCTTAAGAGCGTTGGATTTGTTACCAACACACATACATGTAAGTATGCGTGTCTGTGTGAGTACAAAGGCACTTTTGTTGTCGGTTTTTAGTGACGTTTGCAAGTCACAATCACGTTTCGATTCGTTGAATTGTGTTAACAGCACTTGAATTCAGTCGGTTTTTTTCTCGGTATTTTTGTTTTGTTACAATTTTTATTCACAACACACAACAACAGAGAGCGTCACGATCGTGTTTGAAAGCAACGGTTAAAACAACAATTCCCGCGTAATACACACGAGTATCCGCACGAGCAACCGCACGATTCGACAGCAACAGACAGAATGAGCGGCGAGTGCGCGACGAGTGAGTGAGCGGCAACCCTATGAGTAGCGAGCAAAGCGGCAAATCATCCAGATTTATCGAATAGATATCGACATCATTTTGAGAGGGGAAGTTAGTCATCGTTAATGTTAATTAACAGTCTCCTACGAATCGGTTAACATCTATGTAGCTTAACGACTGCATGAGCTGCTTAAATTCAAATAGTACTTGTATAATCTAATTTCTTAATTTTTTTTTAAATTTTGCGCGAGAACTTGTAATTGTTGGTTGAATTGATTAAGCACACATTTTGTACTATTGAACGAAAATATCGATGTCGAAATAATTTTGTGGTGGAATAGCAAAGGAAATTCGAAATTAAGATATCGATACATACGATAGTCAGTGCTGACGTTTTGGCCTTTTATCGGAGAGATGTTTCAATGTATAATTTGAAATTAGGGAATTTGATAATTTTTCCAACAACTTCAGGCTCACCTACAACTAACTGTTGCTAAATGAATTTTGAAACATCATGGGCACATATGATTTAAATGCCTCAGGAAATGACGAGCTGAATGGATTATATCGAGCTGATTAGACTATTAATAAAGATTGATTCCCACCATAATCCCCAACAGTTAATTTAAAATGTAGTTGTTTTCGTGTTTTATTTTCGACATATTTTCTTGGCGATCTGTCCTAAGTAATCGATTGTTTTGGCAGCCCTGATCAGAGTGGCCAGCAAATATACTAACAAAAAAATACCAAGCGAAAAAAGAGTGTCATCGTCATCGTTCATTGTCTTCTAATTAATTGGTTGAAAACGAAAAGAAAAAAGGCCGGATTAACTTTTATATTACTACAAAATCAGTTAACTACACCTAAATAAAAGCAAAAGCACATGTGCGAAACACACAATAAATACTTAAAGTTTCGATAACTAAAGCGAAACTACAACAACAACAGCAGCAGAGAAAAACCAAACACTGCCCAAAAAATCAGTCGTGAATCACCCAACGAATTAATCACAATAATAATAATAATATAAAAATAGTAATATGGAACAAACACAGATTACAGACACGGAAAAGGTGCGCATTGTGTCCGATTTTATATTGCATGCGCCGCCCGGCGAATTCAACGAGGTGTTCAACGATGTCCGCGAACTGCTGAAAAACGATGGGCTGCTTAAGGATGGCGCCAGCCACGCCTTCTCCCAATACAACAAGGACCAATTGACGCCAGTTCGCGTTGAGGGCAGCGAACACAATGCGATCATCTCCGAATATAACGATTTGGGTGCGTATGTCACCAGCTGGCGTTGGGTGGGGATGCGGAATGCGGATGGAGAGGGGGAGTTTAGAGTTGCCTCGGTTCGATTTTGATTTTGTGGCGTTTACCATAAATGGGCATAAATAGACAAAATAAAAACACACTTGAATACTCTACACACAAATGCACTATGAACTGCAGGGTTGCCTTCGAATACCGAAGTGAATTAAAATTTCAAATTCTTTTTGATTGACCAAATTCGAAAACCCAAGTTTCAATTTAAAAAAATTCAGATTCTGTTCAAATTTAATCTTATATACTAGAAATCTATCTAGCAATTGTGGAGAATATTGTTGGTCGCAAATCGAATTAAAATTCAAAATTTGTTTTATTTGGAATACTAAAAATTAGAAATTAGTAATTTGTGCCAAAAAATAATATTAAATACAAACTAAACAAAATTAAATTTATAATTTATAAGATTTCTGGGGTATTTGAATGCAATTATTATTATATATATATTCAATAGAAAATTCACATATTGTTAATCATTTATGTTTGCAATTTGTTAAAGAATTCGAGAGTCGAATATAATAGATATTTGCATTATGATATCAAATTGCACACGCTTATCACTTTTATTTATTATCATTTCTCATTTACTGATATGGATTTTTTGTTTGTTTTATTTTGCAGGCAACGGTCGCTTCTATGATCCTCGCACAAAGCAATCCTTCAAATACGATCACCTACGCAAAGAGGCGTCAGACTATCAGGATATGGAGGCCGATGCCAATGCGGAAACGTGGCGCGCTGCTCTCGATCTCGCAGCGCTTGCATATACAGCCAATCACTATCGACATGGCGTAAGTTAATCAATATACTTAAAGCTATAATTTATTTATTTTTTTATTGCTTATAGGTCAGCTCGGTTTTTGGCAATTCGCAGGGCAATCAGGTGACGCTGACTATTTGCATTGAGGATCATCAGTTCCAGCCGAAGAACTATTGGAATGGCCGGTGGCGTTCGCAGTGGCACATTAGCTTCCAGCCAGGCAGCGGCACAGCAGAGCTGAAGGGTGTGCTGAAGGTCCAAGTGCACTACTATGAGGATGGCAATGTCCAGCTGGTCTCGTCCAAGGATTGTCGCGATAGTGTCGTTGTCTCCAACGAACAGCAGTTGGCCAATGAGGTCATCCGGGTGATTGAGGAGGCCGAGAATGAGTACCAGTTGGCCATTTCGGAGAACTATCAGACGATGTCGGATACCACGTTCAAGGCGATGCGACGACAATTGCCCATCACTCGGACCAAGATCGATTGGAGTAAAATTGTCTCGTACAGCATTGGCAAGGAGCTGAAGACGCAATAAGAACAGGAGCAGCAAGCGGAAGCCGGAGGAGAAGGTGGATGTGGATGTGGCACGCCAGCATCTCCGTTGCCCAAGAGACCCAACAGTCTTCCACTTGCGATAACAAAGCGAGAGAAATAATGATCACCAATCGCGGAACCAGAAGAAAAACACTATTTACGATCGTTAAATGTTTGGCGCTTGTGTAATAATTGTCTTTGATTTGCTTATTCTTTTTATATATATAAACACACACACACATACATATATACATATATATAGAACACATGCATACATTTCTTATCTGTTATATATATTACGATGAAAGTGGATATATAGATATATATGCAGAAATCTACTATGAAATCAATTCAACTTGGTTGATTGCATCTGCATTTTACAGTCACAATCGCCGCCAACAGTCGCCTTTATCGTTTAATTAAGCGCATGTTTTTAATATGAAAACAATAATAATAATATTATTAATTATAATAATAATAATAATGGAATGCATGCACTTTCAAAATAATGTATTATAAATTTAGAAGAGCTGGCATCAGTTAAATCTTAAGTGAGATAGCACCTTGCAAACAAATAACAGTATAAACAAAACAAAAACAAATAACGATAAATACACTTTTATTGAAAACGAACAATAATTTAATTAATTCAACAGCTACTAAAAAAACAAACATAAATGGCAAATCAAAACGTTCTTTGTGTTTGGCAACAAAAGACTTTGGTTTTGTATTGTGAACGTTTTTTTTTATACTAACAATGAATATATTACAAGTTTAAGAATGCTTGCATAGTCAAATTTAATGAAAATAAATTAAAGAAATTTCAACACGTATTTTTTTTTAACCCATGCGACCACCATCCGCCGTGTGGACATATGGCATAGGTTCGTCCGGCTGTTGCAATGGCATTGGCTTAGGATAATGCTGGGCCGGAAAACTCCCATCCCCTGATGGTAATTCTGTGGCATTTTGCTGCTGGTACTCGGGAGGCGTTGTAGGCGTTGCGGAGTCATTTGGCTTTTTGAGCAGAAAACGCTTGTTCGGCTGCTGTTTCGTCTCCAGCTCCAGTCTATCGATGAGCCAGCCACTTTCCACCTTATTTGTGGCCCAGAAGAAGACGGTGCCCTTGTCCTTGGGTCCTCGCACCGAGATCTCGAATTGTGCCTGGTTCGCATCACAAGTGTTATTCACATTGGACATGTCAAAACCGGATTCCTTAATGGGTTCACCCAGCAGTCCGATAGCTCCTAAAAAAATTATATATAAATATTCGAATTTGTTTACATTTTCATTGAACATTTACGACTTTTACCTCTGTGTTGGCGCAATGTTTGCAGTGCCAATTTATAGTATTCGGTTGAGCGGACGCGATCCTCAAGCCGCCATCGCATGTACATCACAGCCGAAATGGAGATGACGGCGCCATAAACGCAAATATTGCCAAGGGTTCGATTCGATGGCAGTCGCAGTTTTATTGTCGGCATTTTGGTGCATGCAATTGCATTTGCTGTTGACTTTTATAATTTTGTTATCGAATTGTTTGCCGGTTCAGGGTTGATTTCGATAGGTCTTCGCACGTGTGACCGTTTGCACATTGGTGGTCTGTTATACAACAAGCGTGTGAACGACGTTCATTTTCCCCTTAAATACAATGAATCTGTAATATAAATACAATTAATATTGACGTTTAATGCAAAGCCAACACAAAAATGAACAATTTAACGATGGCATTTAATTTGATGCGACAGCGTCTAACAACAACAGCAACAACAACAGCTGTTCGCTGTTATGCTGTCAAGCCTGCGGCTGTGGGAACAGGTGAGTCCAAAAATGAGTGTAGAAATGTGACCGGTGTGTTAACATTTTTATTCGTTATTAGCGGGCAAAAAGAAGAAGCTCGGCAAGCTGGGACCTATTATGGAGAAGAAGATAATACCCGTCGAAACGGATGCCAATAAGCTGGTAAATTATGTGTGTGGCAGCAACTATATGAAAACTGGCGAAGACATCAAGGTGAGTCTGATCGGCGCATTACAGGACCATGACCATTAAATGTGCTCTGTTCTTGCAGCTCAAACCGGACGCCGAATACCCTGACTGGCTGTGGACGCTCAACACAGATCGGATTGTGCCGCTGGATGAGCTAGACCCCGATACCAAACAGTATTGGCGTCGCTTGCGTAAAATGGCTTTGCGTCGCAACAATCAACTGTCTAAGCTGAAAAAGTTTTAATTGTTGCATTTTAGCGTCGTCAGTGGCTGGTCACACTTAGCAGCTTGGCGGTTTGGCCTTCAATTCGTGTAACTACCTTGTTGCCGTTGTCTTAGGTTATCAATATTGTATTTGCCTTGCTGTTGGTGCAAGAATAAACACATTGATTACATTTATTGCTACGTTGTTGTAGCATTCTTAAGTACATAATAATAACCATGTATACAATCGATTTTATTTTACATCATCTTGCACTTAAGGCGAGTATCTTGTTGATATTGTAAAACGTATAAAAGGCGGCCATCAAGTTGAATTATGAACAAAGCTTCCAAAAGATCCGCTTGAAATGCTGTCTTTTATATTACTAATAATAGCAATGCTGCTTAATGCAGTTGCGGGAGCAGCGGAGCCAGAAAGTAAGTACTTTGTCCTACTTTTAATATGTATTAAATATTATTAATAATTAATTTATATGTTCACTTCTAGAGCACGTTGTTTGCTATCAGGGAACGTGGAGCGTTTATCGGCCTGGTGAGGGTAAGTTTGGTGTGGAGGACATTGATCCGTTTCTGTGCACCCACTTGGTATACGCTTTCCTCGGCATCAATGAGACTGGCGAGCTGCGAGTCATTGATCCCTATCTGGATCTGGAGGATAATGGTGGCCGTGGCAATATTAAGAAATTTAATGCGCTCAAATTGAAGAATCCGACACTGAAAACACTTGTTGCCGTTGGCGGTTGGAATGAGGGCTCCCAGCACTTCTCGATTGTGGCCAGCGATGCTGAGAAACGTGCTCGCTTCATCGAGCAGATCGTCCAGTTTATACAGCGTCATGGCTTCGATGGACTCGACTTGGACTGGGAATATCCTGGACAGCGTCACAAGTCCTCTGAGAGTAATGACCGCGAGAATTATATAATCCTGCTCAAGGAGCTTAAGGAGGGACTGGATCCCTTTGGCTACATGCTTAGTGGTGCCATGGGATCAGCTGAGTTTTCGGCTGAGGTATCCTATGATATACCCGCCATATCGCAGTATCTGGATTTGATTAACGTTATGGCCTATGATCTGCACGGTTCCTGGGATGCGACTGTGGGGATAAATGCGCCCCTCTACGCTGGAGCAAAAGATGCAACGAAACGGGAGCGCCAACTGAACGTGGATGCCGTTATAAAATATTGGTTAGCTGCGGGAGCACCGCCAGAAAAACTGCTTCTCGGCGTGCCGTTTTATGGACGCACCTTCACGCTGGCTACCGCTGAGGATCATCTGCCAGGAGCTGCACACATTGGTCGCGGCATTGCGGGACCATTCTCGAGGGAGCCCGGTGTCCTGGGCTACAACGAGTTGTGTGGCCTCCTGCAAAAGGAGCAGTGGACGCAGGCGTGGGAGGCAGAGCAGCAGGTGCCCTACGCATACAAAGATCGCCAGTGGGTGGGCTACGAGAACGGGCGCAGCCTGCAACTGAAAGCACAGTATGCCATGGAGCAGAAACTAGGCGGCATTATGATCTGGTCACTTGAATCCGATGATTTCCGAGGCAGCTGCGATGGCAACCAGACTCGTTATACCCTGCTGCGCGAAATCAATCGGGTGCTCTTTGACAGGGAGACCCCAACAGGCCTGGTGAACACAGAGCGACAAAGCGAAATCGAGGATTATCGTTGCCCCTCAGATGTGGGCTATGTGCGAGATGCGCACAAGTGTTCCAAGTTCTACTACTGCAATGCTGGCACCACTTTTAAGTTCGATTGTCCCACAGGTCTCTACTTCGACGACAGCTCGAACAGCTGCAACTATGCCGATTTAGTAAAATGCTGAAATCCAATTTACACGAAAAATTTTATTTTTGTCTATCAATATTGGTAGGTGTTCACTGGACAATCTTTAGATTCAGTGGCAGGCTGCTATAGTTGTAGCCAACATCGCCTGGTCGCCAGGTGACAAAGTTTTGATTGCATTTCACTTGCTTCGAGGGCCGGCACTGTGCATGCTCCTCATCAAAATAGTCACCGGCAAGGCATTCATAGTCGGTGCGTTGAGCATGACGACACTCGTGATACAGCTGACAGTCCCATGGATGCCTAAAGAATCCATCCTGTGGACACAGGCCGAAGCCTTCAGTCGTTGGCGCCTGAGTGGTGAGCGTGTTCGGGTCGCCAATTAAGGCGATGATCACTCGTAGCAGTCCAAAGCGTTCACCGCATCTACCCTCGAAGTCGTCGGCATCGATGGACCAGGCCATGGCGCCACCCAAACCATGTTTCATGGCCAGATGCAACTTTGCACTGAGACTGCGTCCATTCTCATAGCTAGCCCATTGGTCGTCGCTGTAGGCATAGGGCACCTCGGCCAACTTGTCGTATTTCTTGTTCCACTTGGATGCCTGCAGGCAGAACTCACCAACGGTCATGAATCCCGGCCGGCTGGAATACTCATGCTGGCGACCAGGTCCCTTGCTTGCAGCGCCCACCATCGAATTGCTCAGTTCGTCTATGGTGTAGGTGTGCACAAAGAGCGGCAAACCAAGCAGTAGCTTCGCTGGTTTCTTGCCGTGCTTCACCCAGTGGAAGACACTGCGCTCTACACTCCGGCTGCCATTGCCATAAAGCGGCGCGTTGTAATTAAGTTGACGGCTATACGGATCGAGGGCATCATGGGTATTTAGCACAATATAATCAGCACTCTCTGCAATTTGGGCAATGTCATAGGCGGCCAGAGTCACTGCATCCAAGCGGGCAGAAACCACAACCATGAGCATAAAGTGATGCTCGTGTAGACTGTGGGGCAAGGATATTACAAATATTATCGCATTTTTTTTCAGTGTTTACAGTTGCTTACATTATTTGAAGCTCTTTCAGTAAGATGGCAAAGTTATTGCGATCGTGCTGCATTGGGTATTCCCAGTCGATGAGGATGCCATTGAATTGCCATTTGTAGAGGAACTTAATAAGCGATGTATAGAACTTATCGCGCTGCTTAACATCCGCTGCCATCTTGGAGAACATCTTCGATTGAGCCTGCCCACCGCCAACGGAGAGAATTGTCTTCATATTATCACGTTTCATATTTACGATTTGCTCCAAGAGTCCTGATATATTTCAAATGTAAAACTTTTACTTTTTTAGCTATTTTTAAATTGCTACTCACCATTTTTTACAAGCAGCTCCTCGTTGCTAATGCTTAATTCACCGGAACCCTTTGGGTCCAAACTTGTGGTGGAGCCAAACACAATATGGTTGCAGAGATTTGTGTCAATCGAGTATAATCCAAATTCGCTAAGGGACCACCGATTGTTCGACTCAGTATCCCAGTGGCAAAATACCTTATCTACAGATGAGGTCCTCAGTTATTCCATTAATATGACATATGTATATGTATATAGACGACTTACACTGTGGATCTGCGGCATGGCTGGAGAGCAGCGTGACAGCGATGAAGAAAATTAAATTTACGACTTTCATAATTATTTGACAATCAAAAACTCATTAGGAGAAAAACACTTGTAATTTCAAACTGTGGTTAAAAGTATCAGTTCTCATGTGTTTCTCGTATATATTATTTTTTTCTAAATTATTCCTAGCAAAACTAATTTCGAGTTCAATAAATGAAAGTTGTTGCTACATTTTCTACTTTGTTTTGCAAGGCTTGCTTCAACTTTTTTGGATTCAAAACTTAATCTAAACTGTAGATCAACTCCATATATATCTATAGATAAGTATACAAATTCGATGTGTTTTCAATTTTTCACGTCCACTTTTAAAGTTGTTGTTTGGCATCTCGATAAATACTGCGATTAAAATTGAAAACACGATTTATGGGGGAAATTCATGTACAATTTTAATCCAAAAAAAAAATGCACCACTTAATAAGTTTAACTATTTACTGTGTACTGTGTACATGTGTCCTTATGAAGATACATATTCTTACAAATGCGTGTTTTATGTGTGTGTTCACATTGCGGCAATCAAAATTTTAATGGCTTATTAAATGGGGCAATAAACCACGACGCAAGCCAACAGGCGATATCCATTTCATTGAAAAGCCAACTTCTCTCAAAGGTACATTTCAGCTTGTTTTTCCAATTGACGGCATGATGTGGCCTCATTCTCGTCCGGAATGACAATAATAACAACACCAACACCGACACCAAACAAGGCCAAAGGATACAGATGTCGCATCCGGCACTTTATGTGTCAACATTGGCAAATATTTTACGATTATTACTGATTTTGAAAAACAATGTCATATCGATTTTATACGTGCTCACTCGCAATAAATATATGCGCAGATACAACAATAATAATACACACAAGAGGTGCCACAAGTTTCCAGGCAACCCAGTTAGATATATACACAGGCGTGCTTCAAATAGCAGTCCTGCAGTAATAATTCAATTTAGCAATTTGAAGTCTATGTTCAGATCACAACCATCCATAAAATGCATACAATTCGACAGAAGGATTTTCACCTTGTAGATTTTGCTAAGTTATGTGAAGAACTGCAATCCTCTGCCACAGAAGTAAGTCTCTAAAAATTGGACAACTTCATTGAAACACTTTAAAAAATAATCAAAATTTGTAGGGACTAACAACAGCAACGGCAAACAAACACCTAATTTTACATGGCAAAAACCAATTCACATTGCTTAGGCCAGAATCGAGAATTCGCAGTTATTTGGTAAACTGTTTCTATGGCACTAGTCGCATGATATTTTTAGAGATTATTGGATGCTTCCTGCTGTACTACATAGAGCTGCAATTGCCAACGGAAACGGACATCGCTCATGAGTTTTGCGTAATTGGAATCATTTTCGTTATGTTATTTTTAGCCGTGGGCTTGCTTCGCCAGATCCAGGCCAACGACGATTATGGAGTTGCACTGGCTTTTGAGGACCTAATGCCCATGTATTGCACGGTCCTCCGAGATGGCCGTAACCAGATTATAAGAACCGAAAACGTTGTCCTTGGGGATATATTACAGATCACATATGGCGAACGCATAGCGGCCGATGTCCGATTCTTTGAATCACATGCCTTGGAGGTGGACAACGTGGCCCTCACCGGATTCTCCGTCTCTGTCCTAATTGATCCCGAGTTCACGCATCGCAATAAATGGACCGCTAGGAATGTGGGCTTTGCCTGCAGCCATGTGACAAAGGGGCGTGGACAGGGCATTGTGATTGCCTGTGGCGATAAATCCGAAGTGGGCATCATGGCCAGTTTGAGCATGGAGACGCGTTCTCGAAGCAGATCACGCAAGCATATGCAACAGGTTAGAGATACTCTGTGTAATTTGAGAATAGAAGTCGGGGTTTCTAGCTATACATTTAAGCTAAAACTCTAACCCCAAAAGGTTTACTGAAGGGTCAGGGGTGATCCTATTTTCAAAAACTTTCTGATCATTGCTGATCATCATAGACATCATAAATTAACATAATTTTCCGTAGATTAAATTCCTATTTCGCCGCTGCTAAGTTAATCTCCTTCACACAGATCACTTATTATACACATATCATCTGTATTCTGATGTTTTTTATATTGGTTTGTACGATTTCGCTGGAGGGTTTGACTCTGCAGATGCTGATCGAGTTCAATGTGAGCTTGACGATCACCTTGTCCCCCATCTATCTGCCCATCCTGATGTACTTTGGACTGTGGCACACAAAAACCTTGCTGCTGGAGAAGGGTTGTTATGTTCGGAATATGGAGGCAGCCTCCACTCTGGGATTAACTACAGTGTTGTTTAGCAGCTTAATTGGCACCATGACACCGCGCAGCTGGCGAGTGTCGGATATTTATGTGAATGGGGCGCTCGTACCTGTCCATAATCGTTACCAGTTTAATGAGGAGGAGCCATTTTTGCAGCTCATTCATGCGTCGGTGCTGTGCAATCGAGCTATCTACAGTCCCGGCCAGAGGAGCGTTCCCCGCATGGAGAAGACTGTGGACGGTAGTGACTATGACAGGGCCTTGTTCGTATTTAGCTCGTTCATCATTTCAGATATTTTATATTTTCGTAGCCAGTATAAGAGATTAGCTTCTAAGGCCTACGATACTCGAACCCATTTACAGCTGAGCGTTCACAGGACCCCCGATGATGAGTATCTGCTCCTCATTCGAGGTTATTGGAGTGTCGTATTGAGTTACAGCAGTACCTGTTTTATAGACAATGACGAAGTGGAACTGGATGCAAGTCAGCGAAAAATCGTTTCCAATTTGGGCTTTAAGCTAGAGCGGGCGGGACGACACACTTATGCCTTTGGCTCGAAGATCCTACAGCCTGATGATCAAATGATGGCTCTAATCTCCGAGGACTTTGATTGCAACAACAAAAAGACATATGAAGAATTTATGAGAATATATTGCAATTCGTTGCGCTTCTTGGGTCTCATTTCCACATACGATCCGCCCAGCTATAATGTGAGGAGAGGAGTGGATCGTTGCCGCAGTGCTGGCATCAAGCTGGTACTTGTCGCACGAGCCCATATAAGTTATTCCAGGGCCATAGCCCGGGCGGTGGGCGTCATTGGGCGGGACAGTGAGACCGTTGAGGATGTTGCCAAGCGCTTGGGCATACGTGAATCGCAGGTGAGCAGCGGCATGATCACAGCAGCGGCCATTGATATGATGAATTGGCAAAAGAAATTGCATCATCAGCGTTGGTATGCCAGGCAGCTGCTGCTCGCCCATGCGGATCTGGTCTTTGCGGATATTAGTGTGCAGCAGCGCCATATGCTCGTCGATCTCTGCCAGGAAATGGGAGCTATTGTCACCGCAATGGGTACCTCTGTCTATGACTCTGCCGCCATTCGGCGTGCAAATGTGGGCGTGTCCAAAGGGGCCTCCTCGCAGACAAGTCAATCCTGTGCCGATATCACACTGTTGGACAGCAATTTTCTGACTCTTGTGGATGCCATTGAGGAGAGTCGTCTGCTCTTCGAGAATATGAAGAAGGCGTTGGCCTATACCCTATCACCGATTATGGCCAGTTTATTGATACACTTGTCATTCATTTTGCTGATTCCATTTCGCTTGTTCTTGATCGATTCGTTGATTTTGAATTTTTTGGTTGGCTTGGTAAGTGGGAAAAATATCTGGAAATCGACTTTAACATTTGTTTCCAGTTGCCAGCCTTATCGCTTTTTTATGAACCGCCCGAAGAGAACCTAATGGAGCACAAGCCCAAGATCTATGAAGACTTTCTGATCAACAGACGGTAATTGTTGGCAATCGGAATCGAACCACATATTTCTTAACAATATCCACTTTTTAGCATTATTTTTGTGGCCTTTATACATGTGGGTTTGATTGAGGCCAGTGCCGTCTTCACCGCCTACTTTGTTTACATGGCCCATAATGGATTTCTGCCAAGAACTTTAATTGGCCTCAGCGTTGAGTGGTACGACGATTCCGTCAATGATTTGGTCGACTCATATGGCCAAGAATGGGCAAGTTCTCCTATATGCAATTCGTGGAGTTATTAATTTGCAAATATTTGTACACCATTTTGCAGACCAGTGAGGCCCGCAAGCTGCTGGAGATTAAGACTTTAACAGTTGTGGTCATCACCTTTGTAATTATGCAGTGCACTAATCTCATATTGGCCAAAACAGGACGCGCAAATCTATTTCACCATGGCTTTGGCAACATGCGCTTAAACATTGCCGTCCTTTATATGATTTGCCTTGGTTATTTGCTCACCATCTTGGATTATCCAAAATACTTGCGAATTTCGCCAGTTGAGTGAGTTGGTTTCATTGTCCAAAATCCAAAGTCAATAATTGTTTCATCCCTTGCAGTTATTTGCCGGTATTTTGCTATATTTGGCCCTGGGTATTACTGCATCTATTCTTAGAATCAGCTCGTCGTTATGTCTTGAGGAATTTCCGTGGCAGTTGGTTGGAGCAAGAAACCTATTTTGGATATATATAAGCAAAACTATTATCAAAAATAAATAAGCCTTATTATGCATCATATAAATTACTGATTTCGTTTGTATTTTTAAAATATTGCATTTATTTTTGAATAGCTCGAAGCTGTGGTGGTGTTTTGCTGCAATTACTCACATCAATATTGTATGTGTTGTGTGTGGGTGTGTGTGTGTGGGTGGGTGTATGTGTGTGTGTGTGTGTGTGTGTGTGTGTGTGTGTGTGTGTGTTGAGTACCGTTTTAGTTAATTAATTATTTAAATTTGCATATGCGTATTTGAGTTTCTACATACATTTATTTATGTAGGTACGAGTAATCATTTTTGTTTTAGGACTTTACACGGTTGTTTTCATTCAACATCAATATCAATATTTGGTTTTTGTTTTTGTTTTTGTTTTTAAATGTTTTCATTTTAATATATATTTATTTTGCTTGTAAATTGTAAATATGCCATTTTTGATTAAACTGTTGAACATTAATGCATATACTATTTATATTTTGTATGTATTTGTATTTGTATTCGATTTGTATTGAGATTATACTTATCTATGAATGCATTAAGTGCACATTTTTCGATTTTTAACTTGCTTCCTCATTTATTTAGCTTTTTTTTGTCAATTATTTGTATAACGAGTAGTTTAAATCAGCTTCTTCAATGCCAAACATTTGAGTAAAATTCCTTTCATTTAGTGCAAAATAGATAACGTTTCGTCAATGCTTATCTTAATTATATCAATCAAGAATTATTTTGTCATTTTTTTTTTTGTGCAGAAACTCATTGAAAAGTGTGGGTTTTGAGTGAGAACATATGTATATCGATAAGGATGATCTGAAGAAGGCACCCATTTAAAAGAATTGAAATAATGAACAGTTTTGCAGCTATTCTCAGAGAACTGTATATATTTTCTTGACTCGATGTGTTGAAACTTCATTTGTGTTTGAACTGAAACCGAATATGTTTTTTTTTTTTTTTTGTTTGCTTGGGGCTCAATATTAAAAAACAAGCTGAAGGCGGTGGGATCACTGTGATCACTTAAATCCAAGATTTGGAATAAGTTGTGTTGCATCCAAATATTTGTCTATGCAAATGAATTTTGATTGTGTCCCAGCTGGGACACTTTTGTATCATACTCGATGCGATAAAAGTATTTCTCAATTATGGTTTCTTGTACTCAACTCCGTCGATGCTTTATTTTGTTTTTTCCGAGTTTCATATTAATTCATTTTAAAATATGTACTCCAAAAATTATTATCAATTTAAGTGGCGTGTTTTGTTTAGGTTTGTTTTGTTTTTGCTTTCTTCATTTTTTTTATAGGTTTACTTTAACACATTTTAAATATAGATTTAAGTACATATAAGTATGCATAGTGTATATATATTTTTGTTTTAAGTATATGTATATATATATATATATATATATATATATATGGTACTTGCAATTGTGTGTGTATATTTATTTAAAGTAATTTATTTAAAGTAATTGCGTTTACATTTTAATTCTATTAAAAGTTGTTCGTTAATTTGACACTAATTTAGTTTGGTTTTTATGCATTTTAGATATTTACTGGTTAAGTTTTTCTTAAATTTTTGTTGTTTGTTTTTCTTTTGGTTTCTTGAAATAAAACATCGCATTAAAAATACTTGTGTTATTTATTTATAATTCGCTTAGAACAAATCGTGTGTAGACAGGCTTTCTGGTATTTCAGGGAAATCAGACGCTCCCCAGTTCCCCTCGAGTGCTTCCTCAAAGACGTACAGTTGTGTACCCAAAGAGGCACAATAAGCGCAAAGTATTCGCTGACGTGTGTGTGTGTGTGTGTGTGTGTGTATGTGTGTGTGTGTGTGTGTGTGTGTGAGTGAGTGTGTAAAAGTGTTTCCTAGTCGATGGACTCGATGCGAATGTTCATCGTTTTCATAAAGTGTTTCTGGTAATCCTAACTTATTTGTGTCCGTTTGTTATTTGTTTATCCTGTTTGTCGTGTCTTTAGAAGAAGGAGGCGGGGCAAATTGTAGTCGGTCAGAGGCGACCATCAGTGCTGCGCAGCATATAAAAGTCATAGGGTTAGACGCCTTGGGCGAGACTCTCCTTGGGCAGCGCTAAAATCGACTGATCCATGCCCTGGTGCGGAATGATGAATGGTGATGCCAGCATCTGCAGTGGCCTGCATATACATTTTTTTTTTTTGTTGTGTAAATTTTAAATCCATCTTGACGCTGAAGAAGAAAACAACTTACTCGCCAAAAGTTGAGGTGGTCACCATGGGCTGACGTACTGTGTGCAGCGCCTGGGAGTTCTTCGCACGCGCCAGCAAACTCATCACGGTGCGCTTTGTGGGATTCATGCCGGAACGGGGTACGCCCAGCAGCGGTCGCTTGCGTCCCAGTCCGCCGCCTGCAAAGAATCATCAGCGCCCGGTCGTGCCGTCGTGCTTTTGGACAACTCACCTATGTTGATGGTCTTCACGTTGCGCAGTGCTGGATGCAACAGAGTGCCGGGTGAGTCGAGCAGCGTCAATGTTGATGTGTTTGCATCATTATCGCTGCCCGTCAGCTGCAGCGCTGTGGCGCTGCTTTGTGTTGTAGCAAGTCCAGACATGGCCCCGCCCACGCCAACGCCCACGCCCTGTGCCGGCTTCAAAAGTCCGCCTATGCCCGCGGCAGTTAGTTGATGTTGCAACGCCACAGCCATCGCTGTTGTGTGTACTGAAATATGGCATAGATTGAGAGCAGTTGGTATGAGCAGTAGAAGTGATCGACTAGAAGATACCCTCTGCTAGCTCAGTTACAGCATTTTAAATTAATATCTCCATATATCTTGCATTTTAAGTTTTATATTTAAAATTTAATTTTTTAGTTTATTTTTTTTTTGTTATTATTATTTTAAATTGTAATTTTATAATTTTTCGTATTAATTTTGTATTTAACTTTATTTATTGTGGACTGAATACATTGTACATTAAATACATACAAAATTAATGCGAAATATATTTATTTAAGATTAATAAATAAATTTAAGATTAATAAATAAATAAATATATTAAAGAGGGATCAGAATAAAAATATATTCCAGCAGTAAACAATATCGTAGTTAAAAGATAATTTGATATACCAGTGATGATAACGTTTTTATTATGAACATATAAATTTTATGTGCCGCAAGGTGCAGAAGAGAAACGCTTCAAACTGAGGTGCCCCATAATCTGTGATAATTTAACGAGTTTCCATTAATGCCTCAAAATGCAATTGATTAAAGAGGATTATAAAGGTGAGCATTATCATGGACAATTCGCAATTTTCTTTTGTTTAACTAGAATATACTCACGAGCCGCTGCTGCTGTCGCCGTATTCGCCTGTCCAGCGAGATGTTCTCCACAGGCCAAGGCGGATGCAGCAGCGCTGGCGCCTCCATGCGTTTGGAGGAGCTGATGGAAATGCGCCGGTTGGTGGTGATGATGGTGGTGTTGCTGCTGCTGTTGCTGCTGTTGCTGCTGCTGCTGCTGATGGTGGTGTGGGTGGTGTTGGTGGGTGTCGCTGCTGCTGCACGACTGACCGCAATCGAGCTTGTCCGGTGAGAGGCAATCCATGCCGCTGGTATCGTTGTCAGACTTCTCATCGTTCGATGTGTCCATGTCGGCCAGACCACCGCCCAGGCCGCGTGTTGTATTTGTCGGACTCTGCGAGTCGTCCAGGTGGCTCAGCGTGGGCGTCGATGTCAGCGCCTGCATCTCCCACATTTGCTCCTGCCGTATATCGTCATGGTAGTCCTGAGTACAATGCAAGTGGGTTAAGTATATACACCAAATATAAGCAATTAAAGTAGAAACATTCCCAATAGAGACACGCCCCACATTTTGAATGGGTGTGGTCTGGGCGAGGCAGTCGCACGAATGGAGACTGCAATTTGCCACGTTGAGCAATTAAATTTAGTTCAGGCATTCAGAGTGCAGAGTGCGCGCAATAAATGCGAATTGTATTGGATGTCAATTAAAAGTTCGTGTGACACTCGTCCCTGGTCTGCTGACTACTCCTACTGCCTACTGCCAACCACAAGCACGCACACAGCCTGACTACCCCTGCTCTGCCAAAGCAGCTGATCTATTTACTTCAACATGTGTGCGCGTATGAGTGTGCTTAATGCAATTATGCTGAAGCAGCACCAGCTGCGGAGTCAGCGTCAGCGCGGGGAGTGGGGAGCAACCACGTGTGAAAAGCTATAAACTTGTTTTTTGGCATGCCATCTAGGGGAAAGGGGAAATGGGAGTGCATGTCAGCAGCGAGAGCGTTAAAGGTGCCTGCGAGCGTATCTTTTCATTGCCCTAATTAAACGAGTTACGGTTAGTGCAACAGCTAAGTGTGTATGTTTCTAGCTTGTTTTTTACACTCTGCCCTTAAGCAATAATTCAGTTGAAACTTAAAGCAGTCAGAATGAAATTAATATTTGTTCTTTGCACATGTTTCACTTCCGTGTTGCATTTGTAACGCGCCACAAGTCCAACCAATAATTTCATTCATAAAAAAGTCTGCCTACTTTTGGGACAATATCGCCATAAATCGCATTGTCAGCTGCCGCCATAAACAGTGTCATTTTTCAAAGATTGAACACACACACACACATACTTACACACACACACACGCACACACTTACACACACACACTTACACACGTAAGCTGCACATATTTCTAAAATTGAAACAGTTTTTGTTTGCAGGTGTGAGCAAAATTGAAATAATTTCCATGCAAATTTTTTCCGGGTAATCAGATCAGAAAACTCCATCTGCCACAATTTATGTTTTTGACAGTTGTATGTCACAGGTTTGCTAGTCCTTAGTGTGTGTGTGTGAGTTTGTGTATGGGTTTCCCCCCGCACTCAATTCATTTATTGTCGAAACAGTGAAAGCCTCAAGGCCCCCCAAAAATCATTTTCAAGTTGTGAGGCTGAGTGGGTAGCTTTTCCTTGATGCTGGTCGACTTACGAGATTTACATTTTAAAGGCAATTTTGATGCATAGCAGATGGCATCTTCATAAAGTCAAGTAATTTAATATGATAATAAAATTTCGTGAAACTTGCAAACGATTTTAAAATATTTGCAAAAGTAAAATGAATATTTATTTAATGCTTGCATGCAGACATCAGACATTGACCATAATCAAGTTGTAAATTTTCGAACAAAGCCGTAATTTAATATTTCGACTCCACTTTAAAGCATCATAGGAAATATATTTGTGTTTGAAGAAAATGGCAGATATCTGGGTCACCTATGCAGGGCAGGCGAGTGGGCTGAGCTGGGGCGGTGGTGGAGGTGGAGGTGGTTTGTGGAGGTAACTGTAATTTAAGCTGCAAACATACGAAGTTTTTCATTGAAAGCGCAAAAATAAATAAATAAATATCCTGGCGAGGTACGTGAACATGGCTGCATGGATGCAAGCAGGTACATTGTAAACGAGCACCGAGGATTGTAAACGGTTACCGTTTGTATTCCAAGTGGATGAGGGGGTGAATGCGAGTGAATGGGAACGGGAGCAGACCAAAACCTGGAGCTATGCCGGCACACAAGAGTTGAGCGAGAATGCAACGGCTACAATGATGGTGATGACGATGGTGCCAGCAAATGGAGATGGTGCTGAAATGATGATGGTCATGGAGACGGTGATGGAGATGGAGTTGCAACGGCGATAGCGTGCCAAGGGCCCACACAATGGACAGAGCTGATAGCAGTTGCTCGGCCGAGCAACGGCAACACTGTAAGAAAAATATTTGACTGAAATTCACCGACATTATTTGTATACCCTTACAATGTATTTGAAATTGATCTTGGCGAGTTGAAGGACCCCATGAGTATGTATATTCTTGACCAGCATGACTAGCCGATATACATAGCCAATTTAAAGCAATTTTGATCAATAAAAATGTTATTCAGCAGTAAATAAATCCAGAGGTATCTCACAACAACGTTCTGCAAGGGTATGTAATATTCGGCTAAACTAAGCTAGCCAAATTTTATTTATATACATTTTGTAGAAGTTAGTTTTTGAACGAATTTCTGAATGTTTATTTATCAGACATGCGCCAAGTTATGCAAAACTTTTCCGTTTTCGCCAAATTGGCGCATTCTGACGCCCACTTTGAAAATGAAAAGTGAAAGCTTTTCCGTTAGTATTAGTGTGTGTGTGTGTGTGTGTGTGTGTGTGTGTGTGTGTGTGTGTGTGTGTGTGTGTGTGTGTGTGTGTGTGTGTGTGTGTGTGTGTGTGTGTGTGTGTGTGTGTGTGTGTGTTATTATATAAACAAGTTTGCAAAATCACATAAAAATATTCAAAGTCAAATAGTGAATTAAAGTCGTTAAAGTTGCTTCACATTTTTCTAAGCTATAAAAAATGTTTCTTACGTGTGAGTTTATGTATATATATGTCAAAGTTCACGAAGACCAAGAAAAGTCAGAAGAAATAATATAAATATTATATCGTCCATTAAGTTTTACTTTTTTCAGGGTATTTTCCAAGTTTTTTCGGTAATTTTTCAAGCTCTTCAACTCTTAAGAAATGGTTTTCGATAGTTAAGAAGTTATTTCTAAGGGAACAAAATTTGTCGAAGCTGGTGAACTTTATCAGCTATATGTTATATATATTTTTTTCGAGTGTACGGAAGTTTATGGAGCACTTGTCGAGTGGAAAAGGGAGTGGGTGGGCAAATGTAATTACAACACAATGCAATTTAGTCAGCGACGCGTGGTGGCATGTCTAGAGAGGAAGCTGATGGTAGATGCTGCTGCTGCTGCTGCTGAGATGCAAGGCAGCTGGCAGCTGGCAGCTGGCAGCTAGCTGCTGGCAGATGCCAAGAGCACACGGAAGCTGAAGTCGATAACGAGTGCAACCTTGGAGCAGTATAATCAGCCAGTGTGTCTGCGACCGGCCATTAAGAGTCTTTGCTCGAGTAAATTTAAGTTGTTTCACAACTTGAACTTGCTCAAAAGTGAGCAGCAGCTGAAATGCCAGGCAACATTAAGTCCCAATTGGGGTCTTTCGAACTCACCGGAACCAGAAACCGCCGCACTTCCGCCAATGCATAGGCAATGCGAGCGTGAGCCTCGGCCGGTGCCGCAAACGTTGAAATCTCGACGTGCAGGTCCTCGAAGAGATGGGCGTAACGACTGTCGCCACTGGCCCGTAGTTCCTCCTCCTTCCGGCGGTCGCGCATCGAACCGCGTCCCAGCACGGCCATTTTGCACATTGTGTCCTCCTGGAGGCGTTTCATCGAGTTGCCTTTGGGTCCCAGCAGCTTGCCAACGAAATTGAACTGCCAATAGAAAGAGACAGGCACAAAATGGCCAATAAGTTATTGAATCATAAACATGATTACCATCCATCTATGACCCAAAGACTCACCTTGGGGTGATCCCGCACAGGCACAGCCACTTTAACGGATACCTTAACAGGCTTATCTCGCGTTATATCCAGCATCTTGAGTTTCTCTGTATGTCAGTGAGCGAAAAAGACATTCATGAATAAATAAAAACGTACACAAAGTGAATAACGCATAGGGACTTGTTATGCAAGTAGCTGAATATATCAGCGTCTTCTCTCTTCAAAGGATTCATGTCCTTTGAGCATAATCATTTAATTAAATAAGATTTTTATAACAGAGTATGGCATAAAAAGCATCTCTTAAATAGTCTTGGGCTACATAAGATATCTGTTGAAAAACGCTGATTTATAATGATAATGTTAAGATGCTCTTCATAAGAAATGTTTGAAAATGTGTTTAAATATGCATTCATTAATGCAATACTGATTATTGATTGAGATAATCCAATCCAATTATTAATTATTTAGATTAAACTTTGCCTGTTTGCCATTCTCCATTTTAATAAAGTATTAAAACACTCAAAATTCGTTTATATAAACCTAACCTCAATCTGTGAACACCAACAGCTGCATAATAATTGAAAATTGTCATAGATAACATGTACAAACTCAAATACTAAATACACAAGCTATTCATGAGCCCTTTATTAGAATTGAGGCATAGACAACAAATTGTGTATTTACATGCGTTGCTCGGAACATAATGCTTTTAATAACACTAAAATGTCATCAGCAATAAATGGACTTAAGATCTTGTCGCAGATAAGGGCTGTTTATGAACAACTGTCAACGCGACAATTTGTAAATTTGGGTAAGTCCAATCATTTAGTTTCCAAACAAAATTTGAAATATTAATCTTATGACAGTTGACTTTGACAACGGATTCACTTGGGTGTCATGCGTTATAGTGTGTGTGTGTGTGTGTGGGTGAGTGTGTGTGTGCAGGTGTGTGGGTGTATATTTATCAGTTCGTTATCTGACATGGCCTTAATCAAACTGGCAGAGTCAGAGAGCTTATCCCACAAGAAGTTCGCACCGAACGAGTTTTACGAAACTTTTGCAAACATGTCCCTTAAACTTAGTGAGTGTCGCTTTTTGCCTGTAGCTAGGTAGATAATTCCGTTTTAGATTCACCGTTTTTAATGTTTGTAACTAATTAAGCAAAATGCTTCTGCACACAACAAACCCAAGCATAGGCTTAATGGGTTGGTGGGGTGGTGGGGTGGTGGGCTGATGGGGACATGGAAGGGACAAATCTGTTGACATGCCCAAACATGAAAACATTTGTGTTTGCTCTTCAGCTTAAGTCTCGTCAAGGCACGGGCAGGGTAAGCCAAGACAAGGACTTGTGCACACACACACACACTCAAATACCTGTACACACACACATGCTACACACGCATACACACACACACACATACACTCGTCTACACTTTTACACCGACACTCATTAGCAGGCGAAATGGCTTTCTTAACACCTTTGCTGCTGCTGATACTGCTGCTTCTTTGCCGCCGGCATAGCCAACCCCCCATCCGTACAAGTTGCAGCACTGCCCCGCTTCCGAGTGCTGGTCCCGATGATGACTGACTGACTCTGTCGACTTGTCAGTGGCAGTGGGAACAACACACGGTCTAAGTAGTTTGCAGTTGTATGTAGAGTGAGTGCACTTTCCCAAGCATACATCTATACATTTACTCTATACACTAACACTCATGCATACACTGCAGAAAAATGTTGAGGTACATACACACCCTGAAATCAGTTCGACTCGTATTAGTTTAAGTACAACTCGAATCTGAATTCAAATTAATTTAATTGTACTTAAATGAAGAACTTGAATACTCTTGTTTCATGTATGTTTACATATTCAGAAACGCATTTGGTGGAATTTTATCAAATTGTTTGTTAATTTTACATTTAAATTTAAGAATTAAAAGTTTATATAAAAAAATTTATATATAAAAGTGAAAAGTTCAACAATTATTGCAAGGATTATCTGAACCCAGAAAAAAACCCAATCAGAACAACAATTTTTAAGCGTCAGTAATTTAGTACTACGGAAAGTAAAAACGTTGAAGAGAGCTACTGTTTGTACTTGAGCTTAGGACAACAGCCTTGTTTCTCCAAGTGTATTGATATTCTCATATATGTCTGTGAGGTGTTTTGATACTGACAAAAGCATAAACATTCAAGCGGTAAGTGCAAGACCAGCTGAATATGCACATTTCCTCTCTTTGTGTGTGTGTGTGTGTATGAGTGTGTGTGTGTGTGTGTGTGTGTGTGAGTGTGTGTAAGTAAGTCACTTTGTCTATATTTGTATGTATATGCTGCTATTTGTAGCCTGTTGGTGTTAATTGTTGCCATTGCCACATCAAAAGCATGCCTCATCATCATCTGCAGTCTGCGTGATAAGAAAAACATCCATCGCGAAATATCTCAGCCACATATAAAGTCGTACATATTATATATATATATATATATATATATATTCGTGGCGTGGGTATATATACAATATTTTGCATAATTTAAGTGGAAAAAATTCGGGCAACGTTGCGTATGTGTGATTATTAAATTAAGCAACATAAATGCATAAATTGGAAAATGAGGGTTGCAAACACATCCTGTTGATTAATTCCACTCGAAGAGGACCTTTGTGTTCATAATTAAGTAAATTAATTACGCAAAATGTAATAAACTTTTCAACGCTTGTGCGAAAACAAAATATTTAACTTTAATCTCAGGTTTTTATTTCTTACACAAATATTTATGCAATTTGTAATTTAAAAAGCGCAAAGTGAACATATTATTTTAACTGCATAAAACATGTCCTTTGATGACAGCCCTTTCGCCCTAAAGTTGAATATTGAATTAAGGTGTGCGTTGAAGAAGAGATACAAAAATGAAATGGTTGCATAATATTGTAATTAATGTCAACTGTGGCATGGTTTTAATAGGATGCTTCAACATCAACTCTCTTGGTTTGGGCGTCATTTATGTGCGATTCGGTTTATCCAATTAATTTTCGCTTTATGCATTGCACAATTGCAGCAATTTATTGATTTTCAGGCGGACCACATCGACTCTAACAATTTATTATTCGTTTGCGCTGGCTGACAATTGTTTAATATGCCATGCCACACGTTGCACGGATGAAAAGCTTCGTGGTTCAAGCCTTCTATTTTTGTGTTGGCCAGTTTCAGGTGAATGCAAATTTTTTGGCGCTCTAATTTAGCATAATTTATGGCCAAAATAGGCCATTAAGCTAATTAGGTATGCATTCTGTCTCCTCCACGCCATTAAGCTAACTGCTGTTCCAACTATTTTGTCGCCCCTTCCACGTAATTTTTGATCAGATTGCACTAAGTGCCTTCTTTGTCCCATTTTTTTTCCTACTGACAGCCGTAAAATTAGGAAAGTGCTTTTGGCAAGCTGCTGATGCCAAAAATGCATCCGGAATGCTGCAACTCTTGCGGAAATGTCTTTGATAAAATCAATGAAAGTCTTTCACTCCGATAAGCATTCGATGAGAGCTCAAACTTAATTTTCTAGTTCCGACAACGAGTAACGAACTAAACATGCATGAAATATACTTGTGAAGGGGCACTTCCTGTGCAGAGTGGCCCCCAGGACAGATGCTAAACATTTGCTCAGTCATTGCAATTGTTTCCGTTTGCCGACTCGTTGTTGATGTTTTCAATGTTGCTGTTGCTGTTGTTGTTGTTGTTGTGCAGCATTCAGCAGCTCTATTCGCTTCTTGGTTCTTTTACTGCCATATTTTTCCAGTTCTTTTGTATTTGCCTTCCTTTGGCTTTTCCAGGTCATTTGTTTGTCCGGAAAACTGTTCCGTGTGCCGCACTCTCTCCCTCGCTCGCTCGCTCTCTCTCTCTCTCTCTCTCTTTCTCTCCTGCCTGTTGCCCGCCTACATTTCCGCCCCATGCCCGAGGGGCAACACTTGTCTTAACATGAGGCTTTGGTCCCAACATCACCTTTGCCCTTACCCCGCACCCAAACAGGCCCGTCACTCCCGGTCATCCTATTTATTATTCAGAAGAACCCTCTTCAGTGTGATGACGCCAACTTGAGCATGATTTATTTTCATTTAATAAAAAGCACACCTGCATTTAAATCACATTTGGCCAAATCAAAGGTGAAAATACAATTTGCTGAAAGTAGTCTATCAAGTTCCACACTGCCATTCATTTAATGCCAGATATTTATTTACGAATATTATTGCCTTTTATTTTATTTAAATTTGATTTCTGGATTGTTGCTGCAAATGCAGAATTCCAATTCGATTGTCTCTTTTACTATTTGCTCGTACTTACAAAGATATACATATATAAATATATATATCTTTTTTTAATCGATTTTAAAAACGTACTTTTTTTGTTGTTTTTTTATGCTCTGATTTAATATATATACAAATGGCCAAAATCAACATAGCTGACATCAATGGATCATGTGCTGGTAGCAGAGTATTAGGCAGTCGTGTACGCCCGACTGATACAATGCTTTCCCAATGCTTTGTTTTTGTTTGTGAAGTGAGGTGTAAAGCAAAAGATAGCAAACAGAAGTAAGGAATTTGAGTGTAAACAGGGGATGAGCTGCTAGAGAAATGCGGAAAACTATTCTATTATTCTATTAGATTATTCTCATGTTGTTGCATTTTTTTTTTGTTACTTTCTCTTGAATCAATTTTACACTCAAAGACACGTTTAAGCTCTTATCTAAATTTATATATTCTATTTAAGACTGGTAAATTGTATGTTGGAGAGCAACTCCATTTCGCTATTTATTATGAATTAATTGAGTGTGTTCCTTGCCGGGTTTCAAATTCCAGTTAAGTACGGAAAAGTGTTGATTACACGCACACAGATAACACAAGTTAAATATAAACAATGTGTTACAGCAATGTTGCCATTAAATTGCTTTTCCCCTTTCTTTTGGTGCTTATCTCGAACATGGTCGTATAAAATATAAAACACAAAATAAGACCCCAAAGGAAACCAGACGCTTTGGGTCATTGCCATAGCAATGGCCAATGGCTCATTTAATCGTTTTGCGAAAGTCGTTTCTTTAGCTTTGCTTCTTCTTCTTTTTTTTTGCGTGGAGCTCATGAAAGGCGTTTCTACTCTGACACTGACTGTGTGACTGACACTGGCTGCTGCTGGTTTAACATTTCCATGCGAAACACCCAAGGGACGGATTACCAAAATGCGGCTCGTTAGTCAAAAAATGTGCTGCCAGAGAGCTTAGAGGCCGCAGATGACGGCAACGGCAAGGAGCACGCCACGGATGATATCAAACATTCAAAGAAACAGTTACTCGCTCATGCCACACATATACATATGTATCCTTTTTTGTGTTCTGTTTTCCCTTCGTCCATTTCGTCTTCTTTAAATGTGATAGCAGCAGCAGCAGCAGGAGCAGCAGCAGCAGGAGCAGCAGCATTGTTATTTTAAACTTCTCATCGTCTCGTAGAGATTGAATTTGAAGAAAAACGAGATTATTTTTTTTCTCACTGGGACAGCGATTGTGAACTTAACGCAGATACCTTTTGTATCTGTATGTGTGCTAGACAAAATGATCAGAAAGCTTAGTGTTTCAATGTGAGACGCTTGGAAAGGGGGGCTCTTTCAAGCAATACCCCTAATGAGCTCAAATGAAGACGGGGCCCACGACAAATAGTTTTGTTTTTCGTTGCTTATCACTGCATGACGTAATCTTCTTGTATGTTTATGATTAAATTTGTACGAGTGTGTGTGTGTGGGTGTGTGTGTGTCGGTGCCTGTGTATATCGGTGACAGCCAGTGTGACGACAGTTTTTACGACGACAGGATGCCAGTCGCTTTATGTGCTTCCTTAACTTTTGCACAAACAAGTCCAAGTCGAAAAGGTAGCGCTAAGAACGTAAAAGAAAACCACGCTGGGAAAATTCACATCTCTCGTTTGGCGTTTCCCCTTTGCTTAGCTCAGCAGCACGACAAAACGGAGGGGTGGAGGAGGTGGCTAAGACAACAACACAGTTGGCATGAGGTTTTAGCAATACACCGCCCCGTAAACCCCTCAAGTTTGCACACAATACGTAAACTTTGTTGGCGCAAAGTTTACTTTATTCTGCTAGAATCTCTTTTGCACCCCAAACAGGGTACTTGAAACTGCTGAGCATTTGATTGTTCCTCTCTGCGCCTTGTAGCTGCTACGGTTGCCTTTGCATAAGCACACACACACACACACACACATACATATTTCCAGTGGCGCCTCAAAACAATTGAAAAGGTGATTTAAAAGAGCCGTACAAGGCTCTCCACTTAAATGTTTACGCAAAGTAATTAGTGTAACAATATTAGTTGTGATCTACATAAATTAAACAGTTTGTACGGATTGATTGATTGATTGATTGATTGAGTGGTGACAGCTGGTAAGCTTCCTTCGAGGAATTTAAATCTTTTCTTATTCACTAACAAACTTCAACTGAACTTAATCGACTATTTTCATTTACAGCTCTAATTTTTCTATACTTACTTTAAGTGTCTTAAGATATTGTCTTAAACTATTTAAAAATACTTAAATTGTATAACAACGTCAATATGCTATTTAAATTTCGTTAAGACCACGGCATAAAATCAGGTTTATGGTTATAAAATTAATGAAACATTTTAAGCAACTTCAGACCGTCTATAAAATGCTGTGAAAGTGGAATTCAAAGTTGTACTTTTATTGCATACCTGAACTTTTAAGAGCACGTTCCTCCTGTGTACTTAAGCTGGATTTGGGTTCCATTTTGTGCTTCAAGTTTCAGCCACTGCAAGCAGAGAAGATGCCACAGAATATTCAATGTAACTTCATAATAATAGTATTCTTTGGAATTGTTAAGCTTTCGCCTCCAGTTCAAGTCTGTTCGAAAAGTTTGCGTGATTTCATTTTGCTTGCCAAATAAGTAGTAGCTAAGCAAAACCAAAATATACTTTTATCTAAAGGAAAGACACATTTTCCAAATAAATAGTTGAGCCAAATTGCTGGTTTCTTTTTTTTTTTCTTTTTTTTTTTTAAATTTCAATGAGTCATGTAGCAAAAACAATTCATGTCAAGTGGTGTGTAGAGCATTTTGTAAATAAAGTTATCGTAAGCGTTCTTGTATAACAAAGACTGAACTATGTTTGGCTACACAGCGCCTAAATGGCCCAGATGTCAGAGATTGGCCAAAGAGCATAGTTGGCCAACAGCATCATCAATGAGTAACCGAGTCCATTTGAGAATGTCAAGTATCTACGTATCCGTTCTCATAGTCAGCAAATACCAACAGGCAGATATATATGTACGTACACATATATATATAAATATCTATATATTTGCATATATATATATATATACATATATTTGCATTTATACATGTATTTATATGTGTAGCAAAATTAACCCGCATGCATATTTGCTAAATCGACAACTGGTCCAATGGGATTGGTTTTGCCTGGTTGACGGGCGGCTTTTGATGTTCACGGCATGCGACCCATTTCTCCAATGTGTAGCTGCTGGATAATTGCTGCCACGCCCCATTAAATTCTACAGTACGGCAATATAACTACGTATATATGTATATACGTGGCATGTATTCAATTATAGGTAATATAAATTTTCACAGCCATTAACTGGTGCGTCATGCCGCCTAATTGCCTTTTATGATGACGCGAAACATTTATTGTTGACTTGGGAAAAAAAACAAAAATAAAAAAGAAAAAAGAAAAGAAAATGAAAAGCTGGTGAAAGTTCAGAGCTGCGACAACTACCTGAGAAATTGACGAAAGGATAAGCGTGGCACAAGTTCTTAAAATTAATGATGGCATGGGCCTCAAAATCTCTGACAATGTTGTTTGTCATTGTACGTTGTTTTTCATTATTGTTGTTGTTGTTGTTGTTTTTATCGTCGCCTTTGTCTTGCCAACATGCTCTAGCAGCCAACAGCCAACAGCCAACAGCCAACTTTCAGCATCCAGCATCCAGCAACCAGCATCCAGCATCTAGTGCTCCGAGTTTGACGGATTTGTGCGCATTTTCAGATTAATGCTGCGATTATTGTTTACCGTAGGAATTGTGCACAGTGGAGCGTAAACGTAATATCTCGTTACACTTATTTTTAGAAACTTTTCTGATTGAGTGATAATTGCTTTTCATATTCACGTATTTGTACTTTGCACCACTCCAACTTTGTTCAAACTTAACCGATTAACTATACGTAATAAATATTTATTTCTATTGCCATTCAGCGACTTTTTCATATTCTTATTTTTGTGTACTTTATATTGCTCGAACTTTGTGCAAAACCTATCCGATTAGGTAAACGTAATCAATATTTATCGTAGACACTTTTATGTAATTTTATCATTTTATATTCGCATTTCTATTAACTTTCCACTACTCTACCGATTAAATGATGTGTTGCTATTCATAGAAACAATTTACATTTGCATATTTGCATATATCACTCGTATTTTGCATATTAAGCGATTAACTGAGCGTGTACCTAATGCAAATTCCAGTTTCTCTTTTTGTGTATTTTCATCTGAGCTTAATTTGTATGCGCACACCTCGACGGATTAACCGATTGTATATGCTATTCAGGGATATTTCTATTGCCACAAGCGAAGTAAGTATTTATGGAATTTGACTGGCAACAGATTCGATTCGAAATGGAAACAGTTAGTTTTGAGGTTTGCCAATATGCAATTGATGATAACCACTGTGCAGGAGGAGCAAAGACGACACTCGCTGTAGCGTTGTCTTTTGTATGCAAAATTTAACCCAGAATAAAGTCCCGTTCGGTTGTTGGGTTAGTGGGTTGTTGCTCGGCCGGGTTGGGCTGGGTTAGTCGGCTGTGGGTTGTGGGTAAGCCGCCTTCTTCATTTGCCCGCGTTCCTGTGCACTCTCGGCATTCGCTTTGTATAGCTTTGCACGCACGATTTAAGGATAACGAGGAAGGAATGCAGGAAGCGAGGCAAATATTTACACAGTTGGATGATTTAGATAAAGAAGACATGAACATGAACCATAAAACGAAGCAGCCGAACACCGAAGCCGCAGAACAGCTGAGAGTGGGCGATGCCCAACCGGAAAGGGGCAAGGGTAGGCTGGAGAGGGGAGGGAAGAGGGGAAATAAGCTCACGACATTATAAAAGTGGGTTGGCATTATAAAGGATAACGAAATTTGAATACAATGAAGAGGATTTGGAAGAAGCCGTGATTGGCGAGCGTCACTTCTTTGGCTGGCTTTTGTGGCGCCCAAGCAACAGGAAACCAACAACAAAACAACAACAACAGCAACAATAATAATAATAACAACAACAATAAATACAAGAAATTGTTAGCAAAATTAATGCAAGTATCGTGTTATTTAGTGGAATTAATAAGCATCCTGCCCATAAACAACAAAGCCTGTCAATTCTACCAATTAAATGCGAACAGTTTGAAGTAGCTGTCAGGAGCAGGATGTCTACAGGCATGCACACATACATATACATTATGTATGTACTTATACCTTGTACATATATCTATTTAGGACAACCTGCAGGTTCAATTTTTTGCCTTAAAGCCCAGATCAGAAATGCAAAACAAAACACACCTGCGTAATTTATTCAAGCGAACAGTGTGCACATAAAAAAATATAAGAAAATAACACAGAAATGGAAATGAAAATGCACTCAGATGTGCATGCAGGAATAGACAGGGTATTCGCAGCACCAGCATGCCATTACTCACACAGACAGTCCTCACAGCTGCATCCGGTTGACTCGACTCGACTCACGTTGGTTGCCCATTTGAATGATGAAAATGGGCTCAACTGAATTTCATGTATGCAATGTGTGAATGCCACTGAAAAGCTGTCGGCTTCAACAAATGCTGTGCCACGTGCCACGTGCCTCTGCCGTGTTGGCAACAAGGCCAACGGCACGCATAATGTATGAGAAATTTCCTACGATTCCACACAGCATTTCAATTATTTGTGCCTGTGTCAACATTTGCAATTCCATAAATTTTGGCCAGTCGATGCATGCCAAATCGCATAGGAGCTTGCTGCACACGAGTTCAACGTAGCGTCAATTGGTATCCCCTCCCCCACCCCCTCCCAACCCTAAGCTAACACCCCCTCAAACCCCTAACCTCGTTGGAATCCAGGTTTATTTGCTAGCTCGTTTGTTTACTTGCTCATTCATTTGTGCATATGCGGTACAATATTGAAATGTATGCGAATATTCAAAAGCTATCCCCAATTGGCACTCTATGGCCACTCTCTAACTATCTCTCTCTCTCTCTCTCTCTTTATCTGCATTCTTATCTCCCTCTATCTCCCATCTCTCCTTTGCTCGGTATCAGTATCTGTTGTTGTTGTCTTCATAAATGCAAATGAAATTCCTGACCGGAAATTGTTTCACAACTGCTAGACAATTAAAACTAATGGAAAAACAAGGAAGAATGTGTTTCTTAGGTATGCCCATGATTATCTATCCTTGTGGAACGGAGTTATTCTTCTGACTTCTGAGAAAATTAAAATTTTAATCCCTTGCTCAAAATATTTGCACATTTTTGTACGTTTTACTTCTTATTGCTCACTAGTCTAATTACCTTGCATCAGTAGTGATGAAAACTCTCTTTATCTAATCCGATTGTCTGCCATACACACACCTGAGTGGGATGCTCTGTACATTCCCTTTGCGATTGCAATCAGCAAACGAAAGCAGCATAATAAAATAATGCAATTTTTAACATTATCCTTGTGCTACTAGAATAACGTCAAAAACGAGAGAGCTCGGCATTAAATGGATTAAAACATTTGTTCTAGCTATACATAGATATATATATAAATGCAATTTATACTTTATGGGTTTCGGCAAAGTCACTTTTGATGCTAGAAATTGGATGGAAATTTTCCAATGTCAAACTAAACCAATTTTGAAAAGCAGTGCGTGCTCTGGATAAATATTTCATTGAAATTTGCAAGCCTAATTTCCGGTCAAAATTATGACTAAATTCAACTCCCAACTTCAACAATATGTAAATTTCTGCCACTGGTGTGTATACATTTACATTGATTAAAACAAAAGCCCGAGCCTTACGGTTATTAGCAGAATTTGCTGAATTGTCAGTCGAGCTGTGGGGCAACTAAATATGCTTATTATTGTAATACAATATTTAGGCATAGAGAAATACATATCCACAAGTCAAGTGTTGGAAAGTGTCACACAGCTTTGCGGTTAGCAGCCCGAAATGAAGCACAAAAATAGTTTAGGATCTTCCATAACCTTTTGAGGCGACCGAAGCTTGGCCCAGACATACACATACACATACACACACACAGACAGACAGACAGACACATGCACGGACACCATGCATATAGTATGAGTACAGTTGGGGTAATCATATGCACATACATTAAAAAGGTCATGTTTTTGTTGCCATACAATAATATATAATGTGCATGTATAAATGGCCGCAGAAAGTGAAACTTTTGCCTTTATTGTCCGCAATAGGGGCTGGGGATGCTGCCCACAAGAAAGAAAATGCCAAAATGAGAGACCTTTGTGGCAAGAACATACATACATTATGTACATGTATATTCATTCAGTTGAAATTCAACGGAAATCATTTTTGTGGTTTTCATAAGTCAGAAGTTTTGCGGTCTGTGAGAGGTCTGCACCAAATATGATATAGAAATAAATACTTGGAATCCCTTGGGGCGATCTCATATTCAGTTCCAGCAGCTAATAAGCAACTACTTAATGCGAACGCCGTGGAAATTCAAGCCAAATTAGAACACATCAATAAGCATTCCGGCCATAATTTATCTAAATTAGTTTTATTCCATCAAGCCTCAACAGAGATCAGCAAATAAATGACACTCCACTTCACATTCCACCCCAGGCTCATCCAGTCCTCCCTCAGAGCTGTCGGCGGTGATAAGAGTGAAATAAATCAAAAGCAATTACAAACATCCATTATCGCTTACACTGTGGTCCGCCCTGGGGAGTTGTTTCCTCTGAGTCCAAATGGATAAGTGTGGATATATATGTGAAGTTCTTACACACACACCAAAGTAGCCGGCCATTCAATTTATCTGGCGGCTATCTATATGACTGCTGAAGCAAAAATAATTAAGTTGATTTCCCGGACTTAATTGGGTTGTTACAGGTGCCCAGCTTTATTTCATTTAATCTTTAATGCAAACGGACTCCCAAACATGGCCCAAAAGCTGATGTTTGATATCTAATGCAAATAAGTAAAGTGTTAAGCAAGCAAAACTTAAGCTAATTATTCAATCAATTATAAGTAAAATAAAGCAAAGAGCAAGCGGCCGATATAACCCTTAAGCACTGGCAAAGCCAAGTTTAATTATTTCAATTTTGATTCGATAGTCAAATAATTGAATTTTAATAACTAAATTGCAGTCAGCAAATAAACGAACTTATCAATTATGTGTGTAGAGTGAAAATAGGCAGAAAGTAAACAAAATGCAACAAAGTAGTTCAAGCACCCATCCAAAAAAATGTATTTCAAATGTATCTCTTTGGGATTATTAATGTAACTTACCCAGAGGATAGATATATGTTTGAATATATATATGCAATTTGAATCGCTTGTAAGTAGTAGTGTTCTGTAAAAGTAATCCAGTTGAGATGTCGCTGTAATTGTGATACATTTATCTCAATATTCACGCGTCGTATTCATTTTCATTTTCACTGTGCTTCGACAATTGCCTGGAAGTGCTTATTTAATGCTTTATTCATTCGCTGCAAATATTTGCACATCCACCAAATTCATCAGTGCTGATTAAAGATGCATGATGCCACCGCTTCCAAAGGGTGTAGGAGGCGAAGGCAAATAGTCGGTTGAAACGCGTCGGGGTGCCCGGGGGGTGACCGAGGTGCGAAGAAACAGTTCGCTTTTAATTTAAGTCTGGCTGACGACAAAAACAATAAAGTAAGCCACAACCACAACAATAACAACAATAAGACCAACAAGAACTCTTCAGATATTTCCCGCAGGGCCTCAGATAATGTCATCCGATTGGAGAACCGCACAAGAGAAAAACGCGCGCGACGAAATCAGCAACAACAAATACGTGAAACAACAATAACGACAAACAACGGAGACGGAATCGGAGGCGGGTGGCTAGGAGTATGGCAACGGCAGGGGGAGCGTCCCAACTGTTTGGCTAAGTACTCCGCAGACGGCGCCACACGGCACCCACTGAAACACAGAACCGCCAACTTTCACTGACTAGCAGTCAGGCTGGGTATTGCGATGGTACAACTGGGGATGTCTAATAGGCTGGTACTGGGCTGCCATGGGGCAATATATTCCTGGCACACTTGACACAAGATAAATAATTTGTCTCTGCACCGCGTCGAAATGGGCAGCTGCTTGGCGCCAAACACCTGCAAATGCACCTGGAACCGCAAGTTGGTGGGGCCGCGGGGGCCTACAACAACAACAACAATAAGAACAACAGCGCTCCTGAACAGCAGCACATCTCACTGAACCGGAGCTGTGAACCGTATGGTATGAACCGTTCCGTCAAAAGTCCAGCGCGCAACTAATGCGACCGCAACACATTCTGTACTAACGTGGCTTGAAACACAGCCACACGAAGAATCCCATCGCATCTGTGGATGCTGAGTTGCAAAGCCTCCCAATATTTATTCAGATTCTGCGCACCAGTCCGTTTGGGAATCCATCTCTCCCTCCGTCTCTTTTATACTGGGTACGGTTGATGTTAATGCTTCTGCATTTCCGTTATGCTGTTCAAAATCAACTTTGGCAGATTTACCTATTATGAACCAACTGACAGGTTGTGATTCTGAAAACTGCTGCTCAGCATCGAAAGAAAGAAGCCAGACTACACAAAATATAACTCTAATACTCACACTTCACTTGAAGTTGAGCCTGAAATTTCACTATATTTAATAATTATACCGATTTTTCTATAACGATTATTTGCTTCTATCGTCTATCTAAAATGAATTCCTTAATTGCAGTCTGTTGCTTGGCGTTTTCTCTCTCTTATATATTAATTAATGGGTTGGCCACATAACAGGTTGGTAGCTTCTGCAAAATAACTTCAAAAGCAGTTGAAAGTTTCCCAGCGAAACTCTTCTATTTCCTTAGTCCACCGAAGCAATCATCTCAAGATTCTGTTTTCTTTTTTGAGGAATTGCAACAGCAGTTAACTTCAAAAACTCCCTTTTCGAGTCTCTCATGTAAAAAGTTGACATGTGGTTCTCATGTAAATATTGTTGCAATTAAAAAAAAAATTGTATGTGTATTTTAAGTTTAAGTTTGGCTTCATCGAATGGACAAAGCCTGGACAAAGCCCTGGGCAAAATAAATTTACATTCAAGTTTGTCAAAGGTAAAAAAGGAAACCAAAAAAAGAAGGAAAACAATCAACCGTGCCGCTGTGGCCACAACGGCTGTTCACGCTCCCATCCTTGAAGTGTGTGTGTGTGTGTGTGTGCGTGTGTGTGTGTGGGTGTCTGATTGTGTGTTTGTGTGAGTGTATGCTCTGCGTGTAGCCATCGTCCACATATTCGCATATAGTCAACATCCTCCACAGCATCGAGCACAATACGCTTGGGGCCCCATTTGGATACTGTTCAATGCGCCAGAGACTTTTGCTATGTATGACAAACAAACATAAACATTGTGTGCTGAAATTGAGATCGTTCCTCAGCTCTAACTTAGCTGGCTTAACTCGAACCGAACCGAACCGGACTGGAGCGGAGCGGAGCGGAGCGCAATGCGATGCTCCAATGCGATGCCATGCGATGGATGGATGAGTGCAAGTGTAAGGGTCGCTTTCCATGTTTGCGTGGCGCACTCTAATTAAAATTTTTGCCGGGGGGGCCGCATGGCCCCAAAATGTTTTACGAGGTTAAAGCCAAAAAAGAAACGAAGAAAAAGAAACCAAAGCAAATAAAAAAAACGAGAACCCCAAACTAAACAAGTGCCAACAGCATAATTTGGTCAAGTTAGCAAAATGTAATAAACTCGCGCCGAAGGCGTTTTGTTATGACACAAAATGTTGAAAGTTAGTGTCGAATTCAAAATGTAATATTTTCTGCACTTGTTCTGCATGTAGCATGCGGCATGTAGCATGCGGCATGTTGCATATTAATTCCAATTTGTACATAACCTGCTGCGAACTAATACTGGCATTAGATACTTTGAAGGTATTAACGGATTAATAAGATGACAGTCGCTGTTTCTCTGTGATTACCAAATAATCAATAATGTGAAATATGTGTTGCATATTTCATGCTTGCAGCATTAATACAGGGATCAGAGAATGTTCAATACACTTGCGACATATATTTAGAAATATGCATAATTAATTCGCATACAAATAAAACATTTAAGTCTATATGTATATATGTACATAAATGTATACATGTAAGAGTGATAAACATTTCATTGCTGGACATGTTGGCCAAAATGTTGTACAGTTAATCATACATATGTTCTTTGACCATCAATTCATGAAGTTCACTGGGCTATACGTATAAAATGATAATAATGCAGGGCAACATAATGTAAGACTTATGTCACTAATTGTGCTTTACAAAGTGTTTAATTACCTTTAGTATTCATATCATGTCAAACACGTCCGTCGCAACCGTTGACATGCTGTGAATTGTATGTTGACAGCTGTGGAGCCGAATGAGACATGAAACATGACCAGGTTGCCACAGCCAGAATCCCCAGCAGGGCCATTGCCTCGACAGTGACATGAGCAAAGTTGTAATTGATTTCCTGCAGCGGCAGCAGGACATTGCATTGGGACCAGAGACGACTATTGCACTCGAGAATGAAATGGAGCAAAACTGTAATTCATCAGAATCAGGCACTCATATGTACATACATACATACACCCCTATGCATACATGTGATATGCAATTACTCGGTCCAACGGGAGTATAACAATTTTATGCCTGCTGTAAAGTCAGTCGAGTTTTGTAGGTGCAACACCATGTGCCTGCCCCACCTGCCACACTCGTAAAGTTTCGTTTAGTGCAGTGCATTTCTTGCGGCTCAGCTCACAAAATGAAGGCAACAAAGTGTTTTTGTGTTTTGTGTGTTTGCCACTGTGGCAAGCTAGCGACAACACACATAAACTTGTCAAGCACTCGAGCATTGCCAAGGCCTGCCAGTCTCATGCTTCATGCCTAATGCCTCAGCCAAAGACATTGCCACAGTCGCAGCCATACAGCCAAATAGCCATGCAGAAATACCAGAACAGCCACATAGACAAATATAGCCAAAGAGGGATATAAGCCAAATGTGCCATTTATAATTTAAGCGGGATTAAAGTTTTACTACAATAGAAAGTCTGCTGCCGGCTGAACATGCCGCGCGTCAAAAACTTTCTATGGCCGCTTGGTCGACTGTGTGGTTCTACAACTGCAAAACGGCGAAACTCAAACTGAAAATAGACCGAGAGTTGCTTGCAAATTTGACATCAACGGCGCCCCAGACAAACCAAAGCGGATTAAGCAACCAACCCAGCAGTCATGCAAGTACGGTGGCGGTAGCAGTAGCCTTCCGAAACGGAGGAGTGATGCTGGGAGGGGGCGGCCAGTACGCCCAAGGCGGCCTTAAAGTGCTCTACTCTTTTTATACACAGAACTCATTGAAAATCGGCCAAGATGGGTATAATAAAGATGTGCAATGGCAAATGTAGTTTTTATATATTAGGTATATATATATTTTTGATCGGGACCAAAAACTCGAGTCACCAAGATGATAGCAGAGACTATAAGAGCTGGACAATATAGAGTTGGAATAAAGGTACTTGTATATCATACGCAAATCGAGTTTCTATCGATTTAAATCTATTTTCGATAACAATGAAAGACACCATTTTGTATATATAAAATACCATAACCATACCATTGATAAGCTGAAACAATTTCATTGAGATCGGATAGGAAACATAGGTTTTCACCTTTTCCTATTTATTTGTGATCATTACGATTGCGTGCATAATTACACAAATATATGCATGGGGCTGTGAATAAAACCATATCTTAGATTTCTTTCCCTTCCGTTTGCACAGCTTACATTTGAGTGTAAAAAGATGTGTTTTCATATGTTCAACTGCAATGTTGAGGGTATCTCTTAGTCGATCTCTCTCTCAGCTCGAGCATTCTTACTCGTTTCACTTTACATTTTATTTTTGAACTTCTTTGCTGTGCACAGAGATTTAAGTTGCTACTGCTACCTCTGGTTCTGCTTCTGTTTCTGTTTCTTTTACGGCTGCTTCTGCAACTGGTGCAATGCAAATTGCACGTTTGACCTCCGTTTTGTTGAGGCTCCGGCTCTGGCTCCGGCTCCACAAGAACTGTCGACCAGCATGCAAAAAAGCACGCGGCAAGGCATGTGAACAAATATCAAGAGAACTTTACATGAGACGGCCCGACTGCGAGATACCCTGCCAGCTTTGTGGTTTACCTATGTGATGCATTAAATCTGTCCAGCTTTGACATTTGTCGAGCATAAGGATTATATAGAAATGTGTCAATCAGAAATCTATATTGATTTTTCCTAGGCAAACGAATCTTTTTGTGCATTTGGTTTACATAAATCTACATTCAACATTTCCTTTTTCTAGCTGAAATGGGCCTTGAGCTTGTATATATTGTATTCAATATATGCTAATAAAAAACAACATTTTCGGATTTGATCTACTTCCGCTTCCTAACCCCAATATTCCCTGAGCATATATACATAATGGGGTCGAAGGCGTTGCATTATCACTGTGAAATTTACTTCCCACTCGAGCACATACAGGGTATACAAAAATGAAAATACAGCAACAAACAGGAAAACAGGCAAACACAGCACCTGCAATTTCGCAAATTGTCTTGAAATGGCTGAACACTCAAATCACCCACCGCCAACGAGGCAACCGAACAACCGCAGGCAGCGGCAAAATGCTCGGAATTGCCACCGGCAGTCGTTGGATTAATTATGAAAAATACCCACCACGCCCACCACGTCCACCATGTTCACCATGGTGCGGCACTTTGCATTGTTGCGAGTTTGTGTACAGAAAAATGGGCCCACGCCTTCTCCCTCGGCTTCTGTGGGTCAGCGACTTAATTGTCTGTTAAGTGTTACAGTGCGCACGCAAAGTGAGCGGACAGGTGGGTTGCCACTCCATGGCATGGATGGGTTGCATACGGATGTCAGTGTCTGTGTGTTTGTTTGTGTGTTGTCAGCTAGAATGTTTTTGACACTTGGATGCACTTGCCACACTTCCGGACACTTGGTGCCCAGCTGTCGCAGATTCCAGCACTCGCTGTTGCGTTGCACGCCAAGGCCGATCGGCCTAATACGACGTGTGCTATTTGCTTGAGTGGAAGTTTGCACCGGTGCATAAAGTAGAGCAGCTTGATTTGTGTCTAAGTTAGGTGGAGATGGGTAACTTGGCAGACAAGCTCAGATGAGGCCACTGGATAACAAGGGAAATAGTTCAAGGATCAACACAATTTCCAATCCAATTTTAGCCACAACGATATTAAGTTCAATTATTTAAACGATAAGTGGCAAAACGACTTTTATGTTAAATTTATTAAACGATTGGCAATATTTACATGCTTACAAAATAGTAAAGAATAAGGCATATTAATTTTAACACAACAAAGGGATTTATATATGCAAAAATCCATTTTTGATTATATAAGCCAAACCACCATTAATTTGTACATTGATTATCTGACAGTATCCATTTCATTTTATGTTTGAAACCCACTCACAAAATATTCATGATATTACTGGTCATTAAATGAAGTATAAACTTGTATGTGTGTTAATCCCAAATATATAAATAAAAGCTTCAGTAACATGGTCGGTCCTCGTATAAATAGTGGCTTGTTCTGCTCAACTACAGTCAACTACAGTCTCTAAAAGGTTTTTCCTTTCATCTATACTCTTTGCATCTATAAATTGTAATAACAGCTTAAAAGGTATTATTTTTTGTCATGTTGGCTATCTCCGAGTGTGTTAAAAGCCTCAAATCGATTTACTGATACTGATTTCTTGACTGAAGCAAGCTGATTGTAACTTAAGTAGCTTTGATTTTCAATTACCTCCACTCGATTCATATGCATTGAGAGACTGTCAATAGCAAATGCTGTCAGCTGAAACAGACACACACACACTCATATCCCTGCATACTAAAACACTCTTATGTGTGTATATGTATGTATATGTATATGCATATATATATGGAAGTAGTTCATTGAGATGTACGTGGTCGACATGGAGCTAGACAGTAGCTTGGCCTTGGGTAAATATTACGGTCTGCGATGGACATGAATGATGAGCTTTGTGAGAGAAAGAGGCCATTGTAAAACACTTAACACAGTCTGAGCCAGCAAAGTGTGTAGTCCTGTTGATTTCGTCAGCTTTCGTCAATACCGCTGGCCTCCACCTCATCCGGCACTTCCTTCATGCACATCGACATCCGAAAGACTGAAAGACTGTGCGCAATTCATTGTCGGCTTGATGAAGTGGCAAGTGGGGTTGGTGGTCAGCTGTGTGTGTGCACAGCGCATATAACACACTCCATTGAGTTCTGGCCAACACTTCACACTTTTCCACAAATTACCGAAGCCTTGATTAACTCACCATCAGCAGCAGCAGCAGCAGCAGCAGAAGCAGCTGCAAAAGCATCTCCAGAAGCGAGCACAACTCTCAGAAGGGACAAACCTGAAGGGCATTTTTTGTGTTGCCGGATTAAATTGAAATGCATTCTCTGGCATACCTCGTCCGTCACGTCGACATGGACTGATTGTTCAATGGACCAAGCTGAAATACTTTTTTTATTAATTAAATTCCACAAAGGTGGTCGGTCTCCTTGGGTGTTTGTCTGTGTGTGCTTCTGTTTCTATAAGGGCTGGCTGTAAGAAGCCATAAACTATTAGAAATCCAAAAAAATAAAAATAAAAAAAATACCAAGCATTTCTCAGTGCGATTAACACTCTCATTAGCTAATGGCTTGGAATCTCTGCTTGCAGCTGTAAATGCTTCAATCCCTGCCTGGCAAGAAACCATTCTGGCCGCAATAACCTTTCCATTCAACTCTTTTCGAGCTGTGCAGTAAAGGGTTTCATTATTATTTGCTACTGTTCATTACCCTGTCCAGCTTGGGCATGCTTAGCTATCAGTCGACAGTCGACAAATCATAATGTCATTATATCATAAAAGCGCATATACACTTCGGTGTTTGTTTTGACCATGTTTTTTCAATATTTATTTGCTTTGAAAGTGTTTACATGGATTCTTAAAGCAAGCGGGCCTCACAATCATATTTTTTGGTTGGCTATTGTTCGAAATGAATGGCAGAAATTCAATGCAAATGCAAACAAAGCGTAAATAGATCTATGAAAACATCCCGACACTGAGCCTATTTGCAGCGATTTCGCTTTGCATCGAGACAATTGGTCAACATTCTTGATAACACTCCAAATAAGCCCTTGTGAGTGATAATACTTGTACTCTGAGGTGGATACTCATAGCTATTGACTCATTTATTTATCTATTAAATGTTGACTAATCCAACTTGTTTGTCTTATTTATATTGAAGTTATAAGTAACATAATTATTTACAATAAATGATAAATAAATAAAATAAAACTTACAAATTAAATGCTTTTCAATTAAAAATGAATAATCAAATTACAGGTTAAAAATTTAAATAAAAATGTAAACAATTTATGTGTATTAAAATGTTCTCAAATATATTCCAAATCTCAAATAATTGCTGAGCTCTTAAATGGCACAAAAACATTTTAGCACTAAAAAAAAGGATATTAAAAAATTGTATCATACAAATATTGTGTATACGTGGCAGATTTAGTTGCCCTTTCAAATTAAGCCTTATAAAATATTGTACAAATACAGTTATTTGCAATTTAATTAACATTTGAGAGAAATACGTTTGCATGCAAATCGAACAATCGCACTTAAGCCACGTTTTCACGTCCACTTGTATATACAAATTTGAGTATATAATGTATTTAAGTGGGTTGGCGAGCTAGTCCACATATGCGTTGCACGTTGACTCAGCATAAATACATACATGCATTTGTACATACATGTATGTACATTGTGGAATCTGTGAGATTCAAGCACATCAATTACTGTTCAATGGATTTTGTGCATGGAATGCATTTTGCTTTTGGCTCTGGCCATCTCGTGACGTGTGTATAATTGATTGTACAATGCTTACCACTTGAATAGAACACACTTAAAAGTGTATTTAACACTTTTTAAAGTGTATTTAATTGTTTAAATTTGATCGTAATAAAATTTACTAAAATTATTTATGGACAGGACATTATTGACAAAGCAAAAAGCAGGTTGTCTTATTTAGGTGACGCGGAGTGTATAATGCTATTGATACCATGGCAAATTATAGCTTCTACCTGCTGATTGAGAAAACATTGTACCGTTCATCAATAGTAACCTGAATGCCAGCTAACTAGCTATATTTTGAAAATGAGTTCGTGTTGCTGTTTCGGACCCAAATGATTCAGATGCAGATTTCATCGCCAATGGCCATTGAATCAATGGAATTGATGCACAACGCTTATGCGTTTGCCATTCAAAACTCAAAATTGTGGCAATTAAGACTGTTGCACGCTCAAGTGGCATATACACAACCGCAAATCAGATCTGCTCAAAGGCCAACAAATACAAGTGTTACAAAAAAAACATATAATAAAATAAAAGAATAATACTATGGCAGCAGAGCAAACTGTACTCACTTGCCACAGCAAGTGGCACTCACATTCCCATTCGCATGAATGTGCATATGTAATTGCGGTTATCTGACTGAGAGTCTATTTGGCTGGAATTTCGAGGGTGGTGGCGTGGGCTGATGCAAGCAGAGAAATGCTCGGTTTCAATAATTCAAGCAATTTCACACGTGTGGTCAGTTATTCCCAACGGAGATGAGTGAGTGGGCGTTGAGTGGCCCTGCTCCGAGCATCTACTTTATGTTTTATGCAAATGCCCCATTTGCTGCTGAAACTAAAGCCAACACACATTCATAAAACAGACAGTAATCAATGCATCCTGCTCGGTATTTATATTCCAGAAAGTGCAATCAAAAGAATTGCATATTTTTTGTGTATGCAACCAGTTAACCAAATATCGATAGAGTTTATGGATTCTATTTAAGCCTGCTTTATTTATTTTCTTTCCAATAGTGCATAAAATTGAAATATTTTATTGCAGGTTTGCCATTTATTGTGACCCAGTTTATAAATGCCCCAAGTTTGGTTTGTCATTAGTTCCGTCCAAAATGCAAATTTGCAATTGCTCCCCAAAGGCTTTTACTGAATTAAAATGCGGCTGTTGACTTGAATCGATAAATATAGATTTAAATGAAAACCCTGCAAACTTGTCGTTAAAAGCGCATTAGCCTCATGATTACTGCTTATGTAAATATTGGTTAGAGGGATCTGAGGGATCTTTGTATACTCTTAAATTGTAAGAAGCATAAATTCATTTTTGATTGTATCTTTTTTTATGTACGTCACACAATGTCCGAATTTGATTTTATATGTATCATTTACTTTCTCTGACTGCAATCGGTGTAAGAATATTGTTATTCATTTGGCAAAATGTCCAAATTGCAAACAGCAATTAGCCACAACAAGCGACTGTAAATTGACACTGAAAACTTTACAATGGCAACTTCATCCCAAACGAACCGTGGCTAACACCCACTTAACTGTAAATGCTTGAATGGTGGCACATGGAGGGGGGGGGGGGGGTGGGATGGGAGGAAGTTTAGGTCGTAGTGTTAAGTATTATTGCTGATCGCTTCATTGAAGTGACTTTTGTAATGCAATTGAACTCATTTTAAAAGTGAACAAAAAAAAAACACATCGAAAACGTGAGTTTGCCCCGCAACAGTTCCTGATGAAGACAAAGTGAGGCAGAGAGAGAGGGGGCGAATTTCATTGAACCCATCAACTGTGAATGGAAAGGAAATACAAAAGCAAATGTCAAGTGCTCAATACTTGCTCGCACATTTAACGAAAAATCAGCAAAGAGCAGAGTAAAGAGAAGTTGACTTTTCATAGCCGACGTGCTCGATGTTCCTGATTCCCGCCGCACCATCGCAACCCACCCAAACCCTGGTCACGGAAGCCAAATGCCAAGCGAGGTGCCAACAGCAGGGCGCAACCCGGAATAGGGAAAGCAGCAAAAGCTGCTTTTGTTCGTTTAGTTGCGTGATATTTCTCTATGGGTGACTGCTTAATCATGTTGTGGAACAGACGAACGTGGAAGCAGTGCGCTCTCTCATGGTGGTGGTGGTGGTGGTGGTGCTGCTCCTGTCAAAAGTTAATGCCAATGCGGCGATTTCCATTTGACCTCGTTGCACGACTTTCACTACACAGTCGTGGAATCAATGACAAAGAGCATTGCAAATTTCATTGTTTGGTTTGCCATTTTTTTTTTTCCTAAGCCCTAAGCTCATTGAAAATGGGTATAATGAAGTTGTGCAATAGTATGTAACCAGCAAGAGGAATCATCTCCGACTAGATAGAGTATATAAAGTATATATATTCTTGATCAGCTTTAATTGCCGAGTCGATATAATAAAAGATATGATTTCTAATAGCATATAAAGCCACAGTTCGAAAGAATTATTATTATTTCCAATTGGAATGGACTATAGCTCTGCATAGCACTGATAGCACATCAAGATCATTTCGAAACACGGAACAAACTTGAATATTTAAGTTTTTTCATCATCTACGCATACTACTAGTGACAGATAGATGGGTTAAGGGTGTCTCCTAGTCGAGCTCTCTCGACTATGGCATTCTTACCTATTTTCTATAGGTTTTGTCCGTGGCTCCATTGTTTGAGTTTAAAAATGTTGCTCACAGTTTTTATGTCACCTCCGTCAAATGACATCCATGTGCCAGATGTTTGTGGGGAATGAGGAATGTAGTACTACAAATTCTACAGTTCAAATAGTGTTTGTGGAGTCATTTGGTCACGAATTTTTGTGTGAACTTAACAGAAATGTACAAAAACTCAGCATTTATTCGCAACTCTAACGTGTCATTTTGGGATGTACTGCGGAGCTATAAAACTGGTTACGAATAAAGGCACCTTGTTAGTTAAAATTGATTTTAATTGCAGTTAAATTATGGTTCTAAATAAAATGGTTTCCCTTTTGCACTTCGATCATTCTTTGCATTGATTGTTGTTTTAAATTTAGCTGATTGATTTTTATTTATTCGTTTTTTTTTTTTACTCTGCTGATGACAATCCAATATCGCATGGATTACATATGAATGGATACGGGTCCTCAGAAGACATCGCACGATTAAGCCTCCATTGTGCCTCCAACTGAATTAAAAACTGACTGTTTTGGAAATACTCTCAAGCATTTTACTTTTTGATTTGACTTGTGACAGCATTAAGTCAACTTGATGATGGCAGTGACATTCATAAGATACATCTACACGCTGTATACACTAGGACAGATCACAGAGATTGTCTGACATATGACTCTGTGCATATGTATTTTGTTTGTGTTTCAAGTCAGCGAACAGCGAAGAACTCATACGCCCCGTTGCACAGAGAAGCGCTGGAATTGACAAGGCATCCGCAATTGCGCAACAAAACCCTCACGATTTACATTTGAGTACTCGCACCCTCGTAAATATTTGTATATACAATTTGTAATTGGTACGCGTGGAATGGATGAGATGGATGAGATGGGGGGGGGGGATGGAGTTGATGAGATGGCTTATGCATGGCAAGCAACTTAAATGCTTATTGTGATTACCAAATTGTGGCACAATTGCGACGTGGGAGCTGGGGCCACAATTTAAAAACTGGGGACAGTGTTTTAGCCGATTTGATGGCTTTATAAGCAATTCAGGTCGACAGCTGTTGGCTGACTCCCAAGCTGGCTGGGGCATAATTTCAAATTGCGTTCGCAAATTGATGCTCAAATTGGCGTCGCATTTTGTGCTTCTTCACATTACCTGGCGCATCATTCAAATTATTTTGAAGTTGCGTCTCGTCAGAGTTTGCGCTATCAAACTGAAATTTATCTCGTTAGCCCACTTGCCAGTATCGTCCCAGACAGCTGTCACTGCAGCCGAGGCAGCCCCAGGCAGCAAAAGCGATAGATGAGGGAAGCCAAGAGACAGATACCGTATGCGATGAGTTGTTGCGACACCCGGCGACAATTTCCAACAAGCGCAAATTATGAGCCGGAGTCGCAATCGATATCGTCCTGGATGAATCTATATGTATGTAGCATTTACCATGTAGGTAAGTGGATGATGTCATCGACAGATGCGTCCATGATACACTTAATGAAATCAATTTAATTATTTATTTTCTCATGTCTCATTTACATATTTATTAAACGTTCGCAAACGCTTCCACAGCATTTTCAACAAACAATCAACTTTATTCAAGTCCTATAGCACTTGCCAGCCAAGAAATCAAATTTAGACCCACATTCACTCATAATCGCATTTCCATTATACATACATATATACATGTATATCAAAATATATAAGTATATATTTCATTTGGTGTATAATATTTCATTTACACACATAATTCAATGATAAACTGAAAACATTGCTTTGAAGAGCACGAAGCGGAAGAAGCAGGCTGGCAAGGTATAATCAGCCAGCTAATACCCTGTATTATATAACTCTCTGTAGACTCAATGGAATTTTAATAATAAATTTGGAAACTCGAAGGATCCTTGGAGAATCATCACAATATGCAATAGCATACTACATACTATTGAAAATATTGTGTTGTGATATTTTTTACTGTCCGTTAAGTTCGAAATTTGTAATTTACTTTGGAATTCAATTCTTTATGACCACAAGACCATAAAAATTTCTATAGCCAAACATTATTAACTCTTGCACGTACCCCGTGAACTGTTTGCTCTCTACGGTGTGTACTTGAGGGTGTACATGTGTGTGTTTGTGTGTGTGTGTGTGTTTTTTTTTCGGGGGGGTATGTGCCGTAAATTCCTGATGCCTTTTCAGAAATACAAGGGAGAAAAAAAATATCGTTGCGCGCCTTGCACAAAAGGAATTCCATATGAAATTCCACTAAACGAATTTGTGACTTTTTTAATGAAGCTAAACAACAATTATTACAAACAACACAACAAATTCACAAGCAATCCTTGGGCGGGGCGGGGCGGGGCACCCTCTGGCAGCAGTTGAATGGCAACAAAATGTTTTATTTAATTCCCTTTTTTATTTTTGTAGCACTGTTTCTGTTACCTTTACATGTGCCCCCAGGGCTTTTGCGGGTGCCCAATCATCCAAAATTGTAGGTGACAACTTTTCGCCTACCCCCAATTTTTGGGTGTGTGTTGGGTGTGTTTGTACTGGAGTTGATATGGGTTGGCTTTGGTATCTGTGATATATATGTGACCGAAAATTAAATTTTAATTATTCATGTATGAATATTCTCTGGTAAATTTTAATTAAACGCTTTTATTTGTCCTTTCGCTCCCCAGTCGACAATTCCATTACACAAAACACGGTTCGTTTCCGTTGTTGTGCTTATTGTTTTGCCAAGGCTTATGACAGAGTTTTTGCCACGTTAATAACACCCATGCAAATATGTATTTACACGCATGTAAATATTTATAACTTGGCACTCTACTCTGTGCAACCAGATCATAATTGATTTGAGAGCATTAGCCTAATGGACATAAGCTGCTTTATAACTTAAAAGCATAAATATTTCGTAACTAATTTTATTATATCTAATTGGTAGAATTAAAAATAATAATTGTGAATTTAATAGGTTAAATATAAAATATGCATATACAAAATAATTGGGCTTATTAAAATGTAAAATAATTCAACATTTAAATGAACAAAATAATGTATGTGTGCGTGGCAGAAAAAGGGAAAAAGCAAATAGTAAAGACAAAATAGACTATTAAATCTCTTATCTATTTGAATCTCTTATCTATTTACTGTAATAATCTCTTATTATTACAGTACGCCGGTCTCAGTGTAGACTAAGAGGTCACCCCAGCTAAACTAGGCATAATCAGTAGCGGAATCGGCCATTTTTTGATAACAAAAGTCAAAGCAAAGTGTCGCCTTAGCCAGAAGACGATGCAGTATCCGTTGAAAAAATGCTCAACGCTTCAACTTCGAGAAAATTCCAGAAGAAAAGCCTTGGAAATTCGTGTATTTATCGTCCAGTGGCAGCCACGAAAATAATTAAGCGGTGGCCATTTTGCGGCAATTGCCGTTGGTTATTGCCCGGCTGCAGCTGCAGCTACCAGTTTTCGAATGCATCTATGCCACAAAATGGTCAGCCGGACACTTACATGCATATGTATATGTATGTGGATATGTATGTTGTACAATGCGCCTGCATGTCCGTATTTTGTTCATGTTGTTGTTTATGTTTTTGTTCAGCTTTTGTTTTAGCCGGAGGAGAGCGAATGTTTTCTAAAACTCGCTTTGTTGTTTTTCTTTTACGGCGCGTACTTCGTTTTACGCTTTGTGTACAAATTTCAATTTTCCGCCAGCGCTTTTGGCCATTTCCATTTCCTTAGGCAGCCCATTGTGAAGACACAAAGGAGGAGCATCAGCCTGCGGGCTCTTGCACAGAATAATCGGATTCGACTAGTTAAATTCATTCCGTTTTTTCATCATTCCACTGCCGAGACTCGCATGCCGACTTCCAAATGAGCCCGCACGGCAGCCGAAAAGCAAAACTTGTCTAGCTACCCATTAAATCTCAATTATGTTGGTTGGCAAAAAAAAAAAAAAGACCAAACATTAATGTCATTATAATGAATTGAATGCCGCCATCGTCTTTGAACCTTTTTATGTGCAAATAATTTAAACTTATGTATTGTAAGTCGATGTGAATTTCCGCATGGCTACCCGTCCACAAATGCCAACTAGCCAGCTAGGCAGCCACCCAACCGCAACCATCACACTTTGATGTGGGGCCGGGAGGGATTCCTTGCACCGGCACTGATACCAGACCCAAAACCTATCCGCACAGGACGAGGGTGCAAGTTTTCCTTTGAAATAACAGACGTTGCACAAACAGTGCCACAAAAAATCGAATAGAAATTTTCTTGACTTGCCGATGGCCTGGAATAGGTCTAGTTAAACAAATTTGTCTACCATTATCCAAAGTTTCACAGTTTGTGAAACTATTTAATTAATTGTAACTTTTTTCATGTCATTTGAAAATATATATTATTAAATTAGATACCAGAACTACGCTAATTATTTCAGTATTATACATTTGATCAGTTTTTCCAAGCAAATCAATACGTCGCTTATACCCCTTAAGGCCCTGCCTCTAAAAACTGTGGCACACAACTTGCTAATAGAAAGAAAAGTTTCTTTTGTGTAACTTTTACGCTGTGTTGTGTTTTAATAGGAACACAAACTTGGTTGCTGCCAATTTATTTGTGCCTTTGTTTTTACGCCAAATCATTGTGGGTGGTGTATATACAGTATATATATGAGTGTGTGTGTGTGTGTGTGTGTATGTGTGTATATTCCCCCGACAAATATTTGGTTTGAAAGGGGTAACTTGTGACCGGCGGGCATATTGATAACTGAATTATCCGTGGCTGTGCCATAAATTTAAAAGTGTTTTATTGCGCCTAATTTGGCCTAAACAATAGGGTTCGTTCCGAATCGCATTACTCATGTTTAGCCATTTAGCGGATTCAAGAGTTATACGCTCGAATAAAACGAATTGGTTTTTGCTCTCAAAGGATTTAATGTGTGTTAGATTGGTCCTTAGCGTAACTTGTCTTTTTTTTTTTCGTTTTTTAGTACTGTCGCAGAAGAAAAAAAAACACATCCATAAATAAAAACTTCAACTGCACTCAGCGAAGTTGTACCAAGTCATGGTGTGCCAGTTGTATTGGGAAACTTTCACAGAACCTTGAAAATTTCTAAGTGCATGGCAATTCAAGATTATATACCATGTCGACAACAGTTGTGCCGCTTTCCGATTTCTTCTCGCAACTGATTTTGCTCCTTCATTTTTTGCGCCTTTTTTTATTCTCTCTTACTTTCTAGTTGATGGTCGAAGGGTTGGCACGGTTATGGGTGTTTGGCCAATTCAATTCTTTTGAATGTTTGCCCTCATAACTTTCAACTTGGCCATCTTTGATATTATCATTATTCAAATGCACAACTATTTTATTTATTTGAAAAACTATTTAAAGTAGTTCAAGTTGACTTTATTCTGAACGTTGCTAAACAAAATGATAGCTTGTGTTTTATTAAAACCATTCCTTAACAAATCTTTGAAATCAATCTATGAAGAGTAAGCAGATATCTTGGAAATATATTAACGTTATTCAATTTCCACTGGAGTCAGCTAAACTGCGAGTTCGTTGCCCAACTCAATACTATCTAGAAAGTGTACGAACGTAATTCAATTGAAATAAATATATCTTCGTCTGTCTAGGCCAAGTCATCTGAGCGAAAAAAATGAGACAAAGACAGAGAGACAGAGAGAGAGAGAAATAGAGAGAGAGAGATAGAGAGAGAGAGAGCGAGAGTTTGTCAGCGGGAGAGTTCAAGAGTGAAAAAATGGACACCGAGCTGTCTACGGTTGAAAGGAAAATATTGCATGCCACTTGGATATTTAATGGCGTTCAGTGCAAATACAAATACAAATACAAATAAAAATACACAAACTGAGCTACAGACACAAATAAATGTGTGCACGAGTACATACATTGAAGCCATAAGTATACGTGAGAAATCCAAAATGTTGCGATAAGCACAAGGACTACTTGCTGTGTGTGTGTTTTGGCTTTTCCGCTTTTCCGACTGCGAATCGAAAGCCAAATGCTCGGCAGCGTACTGCAGGATTATCGAGCACGTACGAAAAATCGAAACGAATCGCATGGAAAAGCTTCAAATTTAGATTGAAGTGGCAACAACAACAAGAAAAGAAAATCGACAAAATTGAAAGAGAAAAAGTGACGCAAGCCGGGCGAAGCTTCACCTTGTTAGCGGCTTGTTTGTTTTTCAATTTTTGTGGCTGATGCCGAAAACGGCAATAAATCTAGTCCCAAGTGTTCGCACAAAGTAGCCCTAGCATCCTTCACAGGCTTGTCAAGTGCAAGTGAATGCTCCAGCAGCACAACACCCCTGCCCCCCTTTGGCAGAATGCATGAATTCAAATGTGCCGCTCGGCATTGAATCTCCAGCGAGCTGATCCCAAAATGAATGTCTCTCACTTCTGCAAGTGCCTGCAGTTTTCTAGTGCTCGGAATTTATCGATGCGCTTTCCATTTGGGCAATTTGAGTCGCAGCTGCTGCCTTTTTTGCAGTATTTATTATTATTAAAAATATTGAGCTAAAATCGCTGACTTATAGCCGAAACAGATGACAAAAAATATTTGAGTGAAATGTTAATTTAATCTGCATTTTATTCAGATTTTTACATATCGTATTCTTTTACGTACGGGCTAAGAAACTTTTTGTTTATTTATTTTTAGCAAAAGTTTGGAAACTGACCTTAAAATTATTTAATTATTTTTTATTGGTTTTTCTATTAACTTTTTCTTATTCCGTACGCCTCATATACCCTCATTTGTATACAAATGTAAAATGGCATGCCTGGTGCTTCAAGAAGAGATAAACTAACTTCGTTTAGTCCCTTTTTTTTAGGGGTAAAAATAAATTGAATTTGTGGCATGGTAATAGTGAATGCGAGCGTGCCTGTTACCATAATAAACTATACCAAGGCAACTTGTGGCAAGTCCATGGTCGCAATTTAAAGTTCACATATAAGGGGCACGCATTTCCTTAGCTTCTCCGAACTAAAATTCGTATTCATTTAAGATGCGTTGAGTGCGCGACATGAACGGGGCAATAAAACAGTTCGAGAATGTGCCGAAGCCACACGGAGTCCATCAATAGTGGCGATTACTTGGCTGGCACTACAGTCTTTGACTTTGGCATTCCAGGCCAGGGAATGTCCATTGAAATAAACAATTTATCTGCAGCCCAAACAGTTGCCACTACTTGAGCCAACCCATAAATATTGCAGGCATCATTTGTATGCCATGCCACGTGCATTTCCCTTTTTTTTTTTCAACTTTCTGGTGAATGTCTCTTGTTTTTTCCAGCATTTTAACCAGGATGAGTAGACCAGCTTCCAGAGTCCAGTGGCAGACAGACACGAAATAATGTGATGCAAATTTCGTGTAATCATATGCAAAGTTTGGTGGCGCACACAGGCAACGTGGATGAAGCAGGCAGCTGGGTGGTGTCTTGAAGGTAGGCGACTGTCGGAGGTGGAGCAACATCAACGAAAGTTTATGTTCTCAGCGCTGGGCGTGTGTCAAGGGTTTACGAGGTCAGTGAGATGTCAAGAGGTCGCTGCTGTGAGCGTGACTGCCAACAACAAGAACAAGAAAACTAACAAGTGCATCCCACACACACACACACCCACACACACACACACACACACACAGATGTGTGACGAACTTATGTATGTGTCCGCATAAATATTCATTAATTTGCGTCACAAGTCCTTTTATGTTTTAAGTAATACTTATAGATCTACTTGTCAGCCTGCATACATGAGCTTACATGAAATCATACAGTGCAAGCTGGAAAATGCACAACGAACAGGCCTTAATGCAAAATTGTAATTGCAGCCAATGTGGGATGGAGGGGATTTCAAACTTTAATCGTTCAGTTTGCAAATTTGAGTTAAATTGTTGCGCAGCCAACCGAAATTTTTCAGCTTGCAGCGCATCTCATTAAAATATAATTTCTCAACTAGTTGCACGCCAAAAAAAAAAAAAAAAATAAAAGGTCTCTCAAATTGGGTCAGGGCCAGCATCATCAGCAGTTCCCATCTTCAGAGCTGAGCTGTTGGCTGATTCTGAGGGTGACTTGACAACTTGAAGATGCGACAGTTAAGTGCAGTCCACTTTCTACCGCCCAAGTGTCAACCATTTGAATGCGCCGTGCTAAAATTTGCGTTTTCAATTAGGCCGCAAAGTGCAGGCGTTAAATTTTGATTAAGCGCATGGCGTCAACACAATTAGGCCTGCCCCTGCAGTTAATTGATATACAGATGTGCAAACAGCACCTAATGCACCGCACCACCTGCCGCACCACATGAAATGCTGCAGCAACCGCAACACAAATCTTTAATGCCGAATCAACCGCATGTGCGATTGCAAAGGGCGCACCGTGGTACACAGAGATCAAAGCTGAATTGCAGCTTGACAATATTACGCTGACCCGTAGATTAGTATGTCGTAAAACTCACCATGAGATATTTCATAAAACGTGTTTATCAAAACTCTGAAGTCAAATCCAACTGAAAATGTATATGTCTTTTGAATCTTAAGAAATTGTTTATCGTACACTTTTAAAGTTTGTTTTGTGCCTTTAGTTTTCAAGTCGATTTTCAATTTAAAACCATTCTTTTCAGGACGACATTTTTTATGACTGTAAGGAGCTTAAAGAACAAAGAACTGTTTTTTTCAGTGCGGCATAAAATGACCTATATTCCAGGTGAGATTGTCAAACAAAAATAGCAGTTGACAAAATTCAAAAGCGGTTTTCACACACACACACACACACACACAATTAAAAAGGTACTGGCCAAACTCGGTGCTAAGAGTGCTATTATTTTTTTAGGGTCTTCTGCCCATTCGCCAGGTGTTCTACCCCACTGTGCAAGGAGTGGGCTCAAGTACAAAACAAGGACCAAACAATTGAATGCTGACCGCAAATTTGTATTGAAATTTGCGGTCAATGCAAAACAAATTTCAACTCCATTGCACGACTGAGCAAACAAGGAGCTGGGATGTGCTGCGGATGAAGGTTGCATGTTGCACGTAGCTGAATGAGAAGGTAGCCCAATGACTGTTGAGAGAAAGCCAATTGCAGAATTGTGCTTTCAATTGATTTGCTTGGAATTGCATTTAGTATTGCACTCGGGCATTTGGCAAATAAATAGGCCGCAATCGAGTAGTAAAGCTTTTGCAGAAAGTGTGTGTTAGCCATCGACTGTGTCTCTCTGTATGTGTGTGTGTGTGTGGTTTACTGTTAATAAAAGAGTAGCTCAAATGAAACACGGCTCCCGCAGAGTTGTGAAAGGCATTTGCCAAAATGCAGAAAGACAGGCATCCCTAATTTATAGGCAACATGGCATTAAGTTAATTATTTATGCTTGCCCAGACCCGGGCTCCCAAACAAATATTCTAGCGCTTGTTCCTAACGTATTTCGTTTTTTGTGTTTGCCCTCTTTACATAAAATATACATATAGGGCGAGAGAGAGAGAGAGAGAGGAGGGAGGCCAAGCGGAGTTTTGTACTGAGCGGACACCACTCCACAGCCAAGTGTTGTTCTTTAATTTCAAAGTGATAAAAAATTAACACGACAGCGAGTGAAATTTGGGCTGGCTTGGCCACCCCCCGCATCACAAGGGTGTCCGAAATACACACACACACAGCTACACCCACACACACACACACACAGCCACAAACATACTGCGATGAGAAATGGCCTCTTATTGGTGTCTGCCACTGCCATTAGTGCGTCGTTTCTTGGACGGAACACCAAATGTCTCTCATCCGCATCCGCTCACTTGAGGTGCGAAAACCGGAGAAGGAGGCGCCCGAAACAAGAAGGGCAGGCGTCAGTGACGGAAAGCTAAAGTTTTGTCGGTGTGTGTGGGCGTATTGGGCGTGCTTTTAGCTGTCAGCTCTACGAAATGATTTATATTTGTTATTAAATTTGCAGTGAGCATTTGAATACGGGTAGGCTCTGGCATTTGATTGCTATTATTTGCCGACAGAATGAGGCCAATGGCGCCAGCCTGGGGATTTTGTCGTAAAGTTCCCGGCCAGGACACTCATATTGAAAAGCTGCAATCGTAACAGGCGACAGACCAAACCAACACCCTCCCCCCCCAAGACGCAACGAGTGTCCAATTGACAAATGGAAAGTCGCACAAATTTCGCTAATGTTTGTGCCGACTTTAATGCCGACTGCTTTGCTTAAGTAGATATACAAAAAAAGAAAAGAAGAAAAATCTGAGAAATAAAAGACATAAAATGTAAAGCCATCTTAGGCCAGGGGTATATTCTTAATATGTCTTATACATTCAGTTTGTGTTGAGGACAACTTAGTAAAGTAAACAATCAGGCTAACAAGTTCTACACACAGCTGCCAGCTGTTCCTGTCATCTATCACTTGGCCTTCGTGTCATGTACAAATCCCATCCTAGACAAGACTTTCATGATGTTTATTTAAGAGGTTTGTCAAGTTTACCCAACTGCTAACCAACTGAATGAATGGATTGACCAATAGATTGATATTTATATATCAAGTGTGCACAGAGTTCAGCAGAAATTCATTTCAATTATGCATGGCAATATAAATAATTGAGGATTTCTATGGAAATTGCACAGTTGCACAAATTGCTCACCACTTTTGTATGTATAAGTATATGTATATATATATACATATATATATATACATATATACAACTGGGCTGCACGTTTGCCTTTAACATTTGCATACAAACGATGAACCTAAATATTTTTTTATTTTCCCTTTTTTTTCTCATTTTCACATTGCACACACGTTTGATGCTTTTATTGGCCAAAGTATTTCACACGGGCGTTCTTTTTACTGATCCCATGGCACAGTAGCACAAAATAGACAAAAACTGGTTTGGGTAAATGCTCAAATTGCCCATAAACAAATCCATTGTGTATTTGTGTATTTTATACAAATTACTATGCGCTGCAAGTCTGCAGTTTAAGTCTGAATGCGTGAATTATGTATTCTACTTTGTCGTTAAAGCAAATAACCCACTGTACTTAACACGGTAACGACTTTCGGCCACCATAAAATATAACAGCTTCCACTCTGAGCGTCGAGTGCAAAGTGTTAAGAGAAAAATTTCCGACAAACAAATCATAATCGTGCAACAAATCAAACTTATGAGCTCCCCTCTAAAGTCGCCTTTTTATGAGTCTCTGTCCGATGCGAGCAATAGCAACAAACAATCCAGCTGAGCTCTATAATCCCGGGACTCCAATACATGGACATACATTTGAGACACCAGGCAACAACATAAAGTATACACTGTTGGCCATTATTTGATTTGGCTTATTCAAGCGGAGCAAACGGACTCTGGGGAAATATTAAGAGGAAAGCGCAACCAAAATAGAAAAGCACGAAAAAGCACCTACAGAGGGGTCACTCAACTCTCAATGCCTCAAATATGCTATTATGATTTACAAATAAATGTGAACAAACAAAGTTACAACAGCATTTATTTGCTGCATAGTGCTCCTGGTACAAGGGGAATTGTGAATGATATTTTAAGTGCACCGCTAATCGATTTTCAATGTTTTACATCTATGTAATTTTAGCAGCTATGTCAACAAATCGATAAAAATAATCGTATTCATTGCTGTTTGACAGATGTTTACTTAGCCAGCTGTTGGCATTGCCGTTGCCTATCTTTCCATTACAGGATGATCCCAGAAAAGAGAGCAGAAAACTTTCTCTATTGCCAAGACACGCAGCACGTACAATCGCTGAAAAAGTTGGTGATTTTCTTCAGTTTTTTCTTTTATATATATATATAATCTCCTCAATTGGTAGCTGCGGGCAATCTAAGAAAATGGCATCAATATGTTGGCAATGTCTCATGTTGACGCAATTTCCCAGAGACAACAATACACCAGGCCAGAGGCAGACTTGCTGCAAATGCACAATAAAATTGTGCAAAATGTGTCTTAAAAATATACAAAGTTCACACAAAACAGAAGATGGCATTCCTCAGCGGTTCACAATTTTAAACTGCCACAACCTTGTTAAAACTGATCTAAATGGGATGGCTTTTCAATTTTATTCTTACTCTGGCAAAAGAAATTCCCGGAATCCAGCTGTTTTTCTAGTTCTATATCCACATAAAAAGATTTTCACATTCAGCTATAACCGAAAGTACAAAAGCATTTGTACAAATTATCATGAAAAATTAAGTAGAGTAATCGAAGCTAAAGTAGCAGCTTGGCATCAGCTCAGAGCAAAAGAGCGAAACAAATATGCGATTGCTATAGCAGTAGCAGTAGCTGTAGCAGTTTGGCTACTTCGCTCTCGCTCGGCTCTTGTTCTTTCTGCACTTGCTACAACTACAAAGAGCGCACTGGAAATAATTTTTCTTTTCCTACTACTATTGCTCTTTTAAATGAGATAGTTCAGATATCTGATATTGGCTTAGCTATTGCTCTGTTCAATTTCGTAGCATATTATATTTCTTACTTCTTGCTGCTACGGCGTACTAATTTCCTCCAATGCTTAGATGCTTATTTTTTACAATCGGCTTATTCGACTACAGTAATTATTCAGCATATTATTCAGTATGCACTTGACATAATCGGCTCTTACAAATGCAATTAGCAACACATATTGTGGTCGCTATATGCCTGCTTGCTCTGTTGAATATAAATGAGATACATACATGCGTTGCTCAAATACGAGAAGTTTCAATTAAGTCTCGTTTGAAACTGTTGACTGCTTCAATCAGTGTTAGTCCGCCCAAGATGGGTCAAATTGCCTACAATCAATAGGCCAACAACAACAACAACAACAGCAAAGAACAAGGCCAATGCACACCCTTTGGTTATTGCGCAGCAATGATTTCTGCTCGTAATTACCCATCCGGGAGAACCACTCCAGCATGCCATTGTTGCCAAAGTCTCGTTTGACAGATTTTTGCATAGTTTCAGTGGTGTTGAGACCCAGTTTCAAGCCTGAAGAACCAAGCTTCGTCTAGTCATTCAGTCATTTCCATTTGCAGACAGGAGCTCACTTCTCGTCGAGTGCTGTGCGAGGGCAGCAAAGAGGACCACAGACTACGAGACTAGGTTGGCAGAGGGAGCAGGGCAAATGGGAGGCCAGGAAACGAGGCCTGGCATTTACACAGTCGAATGATTTAGATAAACATAACATGAGCTGTCAAACAAGGCTAAAAAAAAGAAGTTCATATACGAATGCTATAAATGACAGCAGATACCCTGTATATATTCACTGTCAATTCTCTTGAGTTTTATTGTAATTTGGATGTTTTTCTTTAATCTAATTGAAATGAACACTCACATTTTCCATCTGGAGTAAGTGAATCAGAGCCAAACGAAATTATTATTATTACTACGCAGGATAAAGCGCAAATATAATTGTGAAACTTTCTGAATGAATACTTGAGTAGCTTAACATAATATTTACACCCAATAATTATAATCTTTTTTTTTTTGTTGGTATACCTTCTTGGTGGTTTTAATGGCTACAGGGAATAGAAAAAAAAAAAAAGATATCGGCAGCTGGATCAAGTGAGTCAGACACAAAAACAAAGTAGTAGTTATTATTACGCTGGATAAAGCAAAGAGATTAGGCTAAATCTGTGATTCTGAATGTGACTGTGATTGCAGTGTCAGATGGCAGTTGGCAAGTGTCAGGCGGGGCTTTGGGTTGAATCACAGAAACTGATTTAATTAAATTTAAATAGCTTGCAAATTGGCAACGTCAAAAATTTGCAATTGATAGCTTTTATTTATATTCAAATGCATATTCCAATGAATGATAATTTATCTAATGGCCAATAATGGATGTGGTTTATGTTCAATATAAAACCCGGTTGCAAAAATCGTTCAATAAAAATGGATACGCTGAACAACGCAACTTAATTGGAAAATCCTATTCTAAATACACTAAATGTTTCATATTATTTCTAAAATAATTAAATACAAATAGAAACCTTTTGTTATCAATTTGGTTTACCATTTGCCATATAGGATAGAACATTAAGTGCAAATGTGAAATAAGAACTCTCATCTTGAAATATTACCTTTATTGCTACAATTCGAGTAAGTAAGAATGTGGAAAGTAGAAAATCCCAAGAAGTAATGAAATTTGGCCAAGCTGAGCGGAAGATGATAGATAAGTCAAGGATTGGTCTCGACTATGAAATGAGTTTGGCTTATGCATTTGGCTATTAAAATTACGACCTGCATAAAATGAAAAGTAAATAAGTGCGAAATTAAGAGCCTTAGTTTTACTTGAGTTTGGACTCGCGCTAAGCGCTCAACTTATATGTTTATGGGTCAATTAGGTGTTAAGTGCTTGAACTGCGGGAATCTGCGATAGTTTCGCCATTTCTTGGCTATTCGCATATATGTATATATCTATATATAGACAGCCGCAACCTGTTGGCAAGCAGTATGTGGTATGTGCTTGGCTCTGATAGCATCAGCAAACTGAGCAGTCAACAATTCGTGCAACGGCATTTTTGGCATCTCTGCGGCATGTGGATGCTGTACTCCTTTTAGCAGCTTGCAACATTTTGCGGGTCATGCGCAGAGAAAGCAGGAACACAAACACTGGGAACAGTTTCGTTTGGTTTTTTGTAAGGGGAGACCAAAAAATGTGAGCATTGCATTCGAGATAATTCACCTGATAATTAGCACTGCTGGACGATCAATCTTGTCCGGGAAGACAGGCACAGAAACAGAGCACACATAGTGTAAAAAGACCAGTTTTGAATGTTAAGCCTTTCGTCAGTGCACAAGACCAAAAGTCAGTTCGTAATAATGAAATATTATTAAGCGCATGGGAAATTGTGTTTCGGCCTTAGCCCTTTTGACCGAACTCTGCTTATCCCACCCATGCAGCGCCTCTCTGTTCGTCTGTCCATCTGTGCGTCCGTGCGCAATTGTGGGATTAAGCTAATGAGGTGTGTTGGGCACCCAGTGGCCAGCTGATTGATGGCCATGATTATTCAGCTTGACAGGCTTACCAGTTGTCCAGCATTCGCCAATCCACCCTGCCCCTTCGCCAAAATCCCAACTCTCAACTCGTATTCAACGAAGCGCGCCAAAAGCAACAGCAGCAGCAACGCAACATTCCATGCATGAAAATTATCTGTCCAAGTGCAAACCAAAATACATTTATCGTTTCGCCTTCGGCACTCTTTGCATATGCAAAATTACCCAATTCGAAATGCATTTCATTGCATTAGGGTGTGTTGATACGAGGGGGGGAGGAGGGGAGTAGGGTATGTTTTGAAACGCAGGCGTGCGACACATTCTCAGTACCCTTTTCTGGCCATGCCTCACCTGGCCGGATAGGCGCCCATTCGGCTTGTGTGCCATTTTATGGGCGCTACGCTGGAGGACAGCAGGCAGCCAAAATGCTCGTTCGCATAGGTTCCATTAGCCAAATGTTAGATACGTTCATATTTGGCTGTAGAATATTTCACATTAAGTGGTGGCCATTAAATTTAATGCTGCGTTCAACTTTTCTGCCGAAAAACAAGTTTTTTCACTTAGCACATAAGTTAAAAATACAAAAAAAAAAAAACTTTACTTATAGGTAAAAGAAGACATTTCAAGGAACAATTTGATTCGGTATGTCTAAAACTGTTGACATGAAATCATAAATAGGTTAAAAATCATTTCTGCTCAATATATTTTTTAAGTGAGCCAAGCCAAAGCCAAATCTTTGCTGCAAAATGAAACTACTCCAATGCGAACAAGGTAATCCAGCAATTTTCCATCCGCCTGGTTGGATTTTCCGTAATCATTTCACATTAAAGACAAATGAGGCCGCAAGGGAGCAAAGGGAGCTTGCACTTTATTAATATGAATACGTATCTCTATCTACACAGAAGTAATTTGAATGCCTATACTTTGACTTCGAGCACTATCACTATTGAGGAAAAAACATCATGAAATATGAACGAACATTTCCGAAACTGACGAGAAGTTTTAATTGCTTTTCCGCATGCAACTGAGCATATATATATATATGTATGTATTTATATAGTTGTGTAAGGAGGTGTAATATGTATTTACAGAATCTACAAGCAGGTAAGTAGTATTTGAACAAACCACGTGAGTCACCTCGAAACCCACACTGGTCAGGTACGTGCCACAATGTGTACTCGTGTAAGGACAACGAAGAAGACGTTCTCCCAGCTGCACAACAAACTAGATTGTATTTGTGAATATGTACTTGAGGATGTGCATAACGAAGTCGTAAAGGAGCCAAAAGTTCAGCTTGGAATGTCATAAAGTTGACAATGCTTACGGCTGACAGTCAGAACTCCCCGGGACACAAGCACGCCCACACACACACACACACACACAGAAGACACACATACAACACACATAACACACATACAACACACACTCTCGAATCCTATGCTGCATGACAAGACAGCATAAATTATTAACACCTTAATCAAACCAAGTTTAAGTTGTGGTAGGGTGAAAACTTTCATTTATGCAAATTTGAATGTTAATTACTCGAACTCATGTGCATTCACCATCAAACTTGCAAATTATTTTGTAAACAAATTCGTACAAAATACTGTCTTGTAACCTTATGCATTTTAGATGTATTGTTACAGCCAGAAGGATAAGCTTGCAACTATTGGTACTTGCAACTCAGATGCAGTTTGTTTCACTTTCAGCTACTGCAAATCTAATGTCATCATTTTTCATTGAAGTGTAAATCTCTGGCCAACGACACCAAGGAGACCAGGGAACTCGGTAACTCGGCGAAATAAAGTATTGAATTTAGTTTTGTTTCCGACATTTATGTATAGAGCTCCACGAGCACGTCGTAATCATTTGCGGCAGTTGTCTTATCGTTGAAAGCTGGCTTCGCTTTGCCGTGCAACCCCAGCCAGTCACATAAATTTCAGTTTCAGTTTTAGTTTTTCTTTCAGCTGCACTTGCAATTGCAGATTCAGTTTCAGTTTTAGCTCTTGTTCGCATCGCCGTTTTGGCCACATTGTTGACTTGCCATAAAAACAGATGCAATGCACGTGAAAGCATCAAGCGTTGCAATTTCGCAAATTGTCTTGAAATGCTACAATGCATTACATTTCTTTTGCTTAAAAGCAGTGACTACGCCCACCGCCCACCGCCCACACCCGTCTGACCGGAATTATGAAAATGGGCGGGGCAGGAGCGTAGCACACGCCAGCTTCCGAATTTCACAGATACACAAATCAAGCACTTGCGAGGCTGGCTGTAAACCTTTGATTTTTTAAGTTTTCAAGTTACTTTCTGATTTTCTTTAGAAACATTTATTTATTCATTAATATTTTCCTTTCTAATTACACAATTTAATATAATAATTATTATTTATTATTTATATTATAAATAACAAATTTTGCAGCTCAAGGTTTCTGTATACTTCTAAATAAAAATATTAAATATAATCATAAGCAAGTCAATGCTGTATATAAAATAAATACTTGCGACTTAATGGTTAAAGTAAAAGTGAGAATCATAATCTGAATTTCATGTATTTAAATTAAGTTTGTGCGTAAATTAATTTCATTCCCGAGTTCACTTTAAATTTCTCATTTTTGCGCAAAAAACACATTTTAATATATGTATGTATGCCGTTGAGCGTAGTATATATGTATATATAAATTATACTATATAAATAAGTCAAGCAGTTAATGTTGCACGGCAATATAAAATCCTTGGTGTGTGCTGTGTTGCCGCAGTTGTTAGCCATAAAAAAGAAATGCTCATGTTGCGAGTTTGTGTCTCGCAACTTCAAGGGTAAATTAAAGGGCTTGTACTTGTAGTAAATGCATTTTAGCACAGACTGAGACTTAGTTAGAGAAAAGTAATTTAGGCAAAAGCGCTTATATCGGCATCAAATCAAATAATAACCACAGTATGAGTGCCAGCTGGAAAAGTCTGCAAGGTTTGCCTATTTAATAACGTAACCCTCTTAATTGAAATCAGCAGTTTGCCAACATTACGAGTAGTCAGCATTTTGGACATCTGTCGGCTCACATACGTAATTTACTTGCACACATATGTATGTACATATGTAGGGCTGGGGCTGGTCTATGGAATCAGAGAAAAAATCTTCAAATTAAACTGAAAGCCGAATCTTGCTCCTCATATTGTGCAGACCTTTAAATTGAATCTGAAAAGATTTCCAATTTCAAATTATACAAAGGAATACATACTGGAAATATGCTGAACTTGTACAACTACAATATAATTAAAATATGAATAATACAGTTAAAGTTCCATTACGAGAGCTTATGTATTATTTACTTGTTTTTCGGACACTTGACATTTGTACCTTGAACATGACGCACAATATTTAAAGGGCAGTTTTCCTCTTCTGTATTGAATGATGCAGCAGTTTTTATACTCTGATACCGAAGGTAGAGACTTATAACTTGGGGTCAGACAACGTATTAAAATTGGAGTGCTATGCCAACTGGGAGATGAGGAAATCAATAACGTGGATAAGTACAAATCTAATCGATAATCGTTCCCAATTTAAAAGCTAGAGTCAAATTTGTGTGGTAGACTGGCAACTGCTAAGAGCAAATTTGCAGGCCACGCAAATTATTCGAGGCACACACACCCTGTTACAGGTATCAGAGTTTTTCACAGTCGGTTAATTCCGACTTTTTGCCTACTACCAGGCTCACTCAAAAGATGTGTTCAATGGTTGGCCTTTGATCAAAAACTGTCTTTTAGATGGCTTGTTCAAGTAAATAGTTCTTGGGGATATTCCCTTGGGATACAGTTCTTTAGTATGCCATATAGCTTGGTTTTGATTAAATTGTTGAACGTGTTCTTTTACTTCGATTGGTTTGGGTCTGGTTCTGTCCGATTTCTTGCCACGTTTCCAAGTTATAAACTCCCAAATGGGTTTTAGAATCAAGAAATAGAGCAGTTCAGCTATTGAGATAACGCTGAATCCCAGAAACAAGCCCATAACACCGCCAATGTTTGCTGCATGGGAAAAGTGTGATATTAAAATCGGTTAGAATTGAACTGGGTAAATAACTTAAATAACTTACACAGAAACTCTGTAAAGCCAACGTACACGTTTTTCATAGTCCCTTGATAGGCGGACTCCCTGTAGTATAAATTCATAACGGCAATGTTTTCCAGCAAATACGTTTTGCTTATATTCGCCACCTTTTTATTTGCCACGATAAAGTCCCGTTTGGCCAGTGGAAAATATAACGCATCCGCCTTGTATTTCAGATCAAAGCATGCAGGCAGGCACTCCTTTTGACATTTCGCCTTCTCATTTTTTGTATCGAAACGAATGGCTTGAGAAATACACATCGCATGCTTCACACTGCAAATGGTTGTATTTTCCGAACGTCGCTCAAAATTGTCCGAAACACAGCCGCAGGACTTGTATAGATAGACTGTGTGGCATTCCCTTTCACAGGCCACATGTGAGTAGATCCTGTGATAAAGCAATTTCCTCTCATTCTGAAAGACACACTGACGATCCTTCACAGGTATGGATCGAATTGCTGGCGACGCCTCGGATTTGCTAAACTCTAAGCGAAGGTTTGTTTCGTAGCCAACGCCCAAGACAAGACCTTCGTCTTTAACATTTGGTGATGTCATGGGATTGTGGATTAAGACCTGCAAAAAATGTATGATATTTTCTATTCAATTATTCTCACCAAAAATATTTATTATTTTCCGATCGGCCCACTGATTAATCTCTAATGCAGACCTTGAATCCAATTCCGTTCGTAGATGAGCAGTAATAATCGCTCATTTGAGCATCGAGAACGGCAGAAAATCCCATTGTCATACCAGGACCTTAATAATACATAATGTATGTGGAAATCATAAATTATAGTTAATGATTTAGTTTACCAATGGCCGGTACTGGATAATATCTTTTTGGTAATTTCAAGGGATACCCGTTCTCCGGATCCCAGGCCACAGGCGAATACCCATGTTCAGTGGTTAAGTTTCTAGTGATTTTATAACTAAGACAAAGAATGATTACTTCAATTTAGTTTGATGGACGAGTTAAAACACTTACTTATATACAAGCTCCCGCGGTACCAAATTAAATACACAGCACAAGCCTTCATCGGTGATTATGCTTCGAAACATTTTGGCACAATCGTAAACGCCACCAAGCAGCCTGCAGTATCGGAACATTTGCTCACAGGGCTGGGCATGATCAATTAGAAAATCGGTTAATTTCAGATCGTTGTCGATCAAATAATTTGTCAGCGAAATCGCATCTGAATCGGTGTTATCCTCGTTTCCGATGGGGTTTTGTAAGCAGAGTATTTGCAACAGATTTTTCTCTTTGGACCCACTGGATAGGTGTACGTCAAATCAACTTATGTAGAAAAGAATGTATTATATGCATGTGACTTACTCCTGATAGTGCTCGACTTTACTGCGTAGCACCTGATTCATGTTGCATATAGTTATGGCCGGAAATGGCACCTCCGTAATCGATGTGGCACGTGGACTAATGCCAGTAATAACTGGTGTACTATTCCACTTTTCATAGATGTTTGATATCAGCTGGCAAGTCAGCACAAATGCGACCACAAACGCAATAAGGAAGAAGGATCTGCAATCCATCAGACGTAAGGTATATCTGTTGTCAAATTAATTGTTAACCTTTACCTTTCCCAGATTCTTAGCGAGGAGTCGCCCACAAATTTCAGTCCATGCAGTCCAGTTTCCTTTAGAAACTTACTGAGACTTTTCGTAAAACTATTCAGTAAGAATGAAGAGTTATTTTGACTTTTCCGGTTGGCTTCCATTGCGACAATTCCCACTTCAAAGCAGCTACTTATTAGCTTTTATAGTCTCTTGCGCCCATTGAGCGATTACTCTTTGCTAATTGAATGCGGTCAATTAAACGCAGTTCTTTGAATACTAATTACAGCATTCTATTGATTGAAGCATTTCAAGCAATTCCTTTGATTAATTTGTGGTTCCTGTTACACTCAGTAAGGGGACTAATAAGTATGTAAGACACACAATGCCATCAAGGACCGAGTAAAGCCCCCACTTGGGCAGAATATGGTTTGACCTCGTCTTAATATAGAAATATAGACGATGGTTGCTGGGTGCGACTTATTATTTATGCTCACAGGTTTCTAATTGCGAAATTAATGTGAAATGTATATATTGATTTTTGTGGATAACATTTGCAAACACTACCAAACAAACAAACGACATTGCAAATTTATTATTCATTATTGGATGCAAACTACAAAGCAGCCAGCATTAAAGTAGAAAAAAAAACTTGAACTCATGATGATATAAATCATATAAAGCAAATTCAGTAAGTCATTTTAGGCATATTTGAATTTCTATGCAGATGAGAAAATACAATGAAAATTAATTTAAAACATTTGTATTCATCTTCATTATATTAATCATTGTTTATTGTTGAAAATCGAACAGCTTTTCCACAGCAGAAGCTTCAACTCGCCCAAGTGAGAGAATGACAAATAGATTTCATTTATAATGCATACAATGTACATATGTATATATATATTTATTTATTTACGTTATTCACTCGCACTGTGGGGCAGGCATTGATAAGAAAGCTTTGCTCCACACTCCACACTCAACACCCAACAAAAAGCTTCTGCACGTGATTCATAGACCGGTTAGGGAGAGACGCGATTGTTTGTGTTGGGTTGCGCGTTATCACAATTGAAACAGTTTCAATTGAGTGTGTTCGGAATGAGGGTTCGACGCAATCCGCTTCCACGGCGGCTGGTGGACATCTTGTGTTACTTGGTCATTGGCGTATTTCTGCCAATTGTGTTCATATTTGAGATAATTGTTGTGCTGCCACAATTCCATGCACCTGGCAGTCTGCTACACAGCTTCACCTTTCTAATTGCCATGTTTATGGTGTTCAATATCAAGGGAAACATGGTGGCCTGCATGATGATTGACACCAGCGTTGACAGTGAGTTACACAAGTGCTCAATCAAAAAAATATATATATACATATATATATATATATGATAAATTATATTCACCTTTTATAGAGCTCATCGAGGCACCGCCAGTTGGGTCAGCTGATCGTTTGGAGTGGCGACATTGCACAATCTGTGATAAATTAGCACCGCCCAGATCGTGGCACTGCAAAATCTGTGGTGTTTGTATATTGAAACGAGATCATCACTGCCTATTCACCGGTTGCTGCATTGGACACGAGAACCATCGTTATTTCATGTGCTTCATATTCTATCTATTCATCGGATCGTTGTACGCCCTGGCCTACAACTCTGTGTTCATGTGGGTGCTCAATGGCGACATATACTGCAAGTGGCTGACTCTCGTCAAATTACTGTGCCCCATGTCTATGGTAGTATTGGGCAGCTTTTGGACAAATCTGCAACTATTTTTCTATTGCCTGAACATCATGGCACTGTTGTATGCACTTGTCATGTTGTGGTATCATGTACCCATTATGCTGCGTGGTGAGGTCTGTGCCGACAGTGGCAAGCCACACAAATATAATAATGGACTTGTGCCCAATCTGCAAAGTGTTTTTGGCCAACGAATGCATGTCGTTTTGCTATCTCCACTGATCAAAAGCCCCTTGCCCGATGATGGTTACAGATGGAAGGTCAGCTCTACGGACAAGTTAGTGCCTACCAAAAAGTCAAGTTAGCTGTAGCATCCCAAACTACCTTTTAAATGTTACTTATTTTTAGCAAATTATATAAATATAAATAATTTACATGTTACTAGAAGTTGTCTTTTATTCATCTTAACTTCAAACCCTGCACGTTTGATCTCCATATATCCTCATTCACATTTCAGTTTTCGGATATTATTTTTGCAATTCATAATCTAAAATTGTGAAATGTAAACAAATACCTTGATCATTTAAATATATTAAAAGTCGTGAGTGAAAATCAGTTCAGTGATGAGGTATTTTAAGTATTGGGACAGAGAAAAACATTACAAACATTACAACTTTTTGGAATCTACTTCAATATAAAAAGTGTTTTGTGGACAACGCTCGTCCTTTCATTATTTTCCTTCCGATTCAAAGGTATAAAGGTTCATGATGTTATTGTTCTAATACATTTATCGGATCCCTTTTTTTTTAGTTCTCCTATTCGATGAGCAGGCCATAGATGAGAACAGTTACTTTGGCATTTCTTGGATGAGTTTTATCCGATTGAAAGCAGCTCAGGCCTAATATTGTGTAATTGAAACCAAAACCACCATGGATAATCGATGCGTCTACTTTCGATTCCAATTGACTGTCATCAATAACTAATATCTGGTTTATTCTAAATTTCATTTCATCCTATAATTGAAGGAAATATTTGTATTCACAAGATACACGAATTTAATGTATTTACCTCAATTGATGCTGCTTCAGCATACAAGAAGTTAAAAGAAGAACAGTTCCAAGCAATGTCAACCTCAGCAATGGGCACTGCTGAAGGATTCAATAGGCCAAATTGAAACGAGTATCCGTAAATAACGGAGTTAAAGAGAATACTGCTAACTGACAGTAATAAAAATGGAGACATGTTCTCATTCCAGACAACATTACTTTCTATAACAAAAATCGTATCGAGAAATAAAAAACCGTTGGCTCTATATCTATTTGAAATATTATCTAGGTTCTGTACTTTTAATGTAATTGATTCTATTAATGAAAATAGATATACATCTATGTAGTCGATTTTTTTGTCTGATAAGAAACTAATTTCAAAATGAAATTAAAGATTATATCTTTCGATATTGAATGTTTTTTAAAATTGTCATTGAAATTTACATCAGACACAAATTTCGCAGCTGCAAATCTATAAAAATCAGTAATATATTATTTGTTTTTTCTTAATTTTAATTCCGGAATGAAGTATCGCAATCCACTACCTCGCAATCCATGGGATTTCGTATGCTTTCTAATTATAAGCGTACTTCTGCCCATGGTGCTGTTTTTCGATATCATCGTTGTGCTGCCTGAAATACACGAACCGGGTTCTTTCCACTACAATTTCACAATTCTAATGGCCCTGTTGATATTTCTCAACATAAATGGCAATATGATGTTCTGCATGATTGTTGACACCAGCGTTGAATGTGAGTAATCTGAATTCAATTAGAGCGCAAAACATATTCAAACATATCCAATCCAAAACGGCAGCTGAGAATGTGGGAGAACCTTCAGCTGGGGATGCTGAACGCTTGGAGTGGCGTCATTGCAAGATTTGCGATCGATTGGCACCTCCAAGATCATGGCATTGTCGATACTGTGGTGTTTGTATTCTCAAGCGGGATCACCACTGTGGCTTCACCGGCTGTTGTATTGGCCATCAGAATCATCGTTATTTTGTGTGCTTCGTTTTCTACCTGTTTGTTGGTGCGATTTACTCCCTGGTCTACAATACGCTGCACATAGTTGTGTTCAATGATGCCGTCGCCAACTGTTGGAAAGATGCGTTAGTCGTACGCTTTCCAGCTCACATCCCCAGCTGCAGTTTCTGGGTTAATGTACAGATCATGGTCTTTGGCCTCAACATATTCACATTCATTTGTTCGAGTATGGCATTGATTCAACAAGTATCCATTGTGTTGCGTGGTGCGGTGAGTGCTAAATGTGGTCGCCATCACAAATACAATTGCGGAATCTACAACAATTTGAGAAGTGTTTTCGGTATGCGAATGCATCTGGCTTGGATATGGCCCGAAATCGAAAGCCAATTGCCAAGCGACGGTTACAGCTGGAAATGCAGGTCTAATAGAGACCTAACGCAAATCACAAACACGAATTAGTTTTAGCCAACTGGAAAACAAATTGGAAAGTTAGTTCTAAAAAAATAAACCTAGTCAGTTGGTACTTTTAAAATTATATTCATATAGATATGAACCCTTGAAAATAAATGGCAAGATTTAATTTCTTCAGTCTGTTAAATGTCTGCTAAATGTTAACAGCGCACTGCTCCTTTCGATGGTCATCGATTAATGCACGCGAGCGTTATCGGTTTCCGATATATGCGCCAGCTGTTCTTGCAGCTCTTATTTAATACACACGCTCGAAGGTAGCAATTCAACTTGAATTAAAAGTTGCAAATTGTTAATTAAAATGTTTCGCAAACAATTTGTGCACCTGTCGCGAGTTTCGACTCACCTGCAACGCAATGCAATAGCCCCCTGCATTGTGAGTCCTGCAGCTGAGATGTCAACAAGTGTGGCACCGGCTGCTGCAGAAGCTCCTTATGCCGCAACGAATGAGTTTCGTACTGGGGTAACTAATCCCGGCGAGCACTCGGCGCTGCATGTGGCCAAGTTCTATACGATACCCGCTGAGGAGAAGAAGCAGATTTTCAGTGGCGGCGGCCTGCCAAAGCAATACGAGCAACAGATCAAAACATTTACAGAGGCCTGCTTGATGGTCAGATCTCCAGCGCTGGAGCTGCTGGACTACATCAAGAATGCGGATCTAACGAAGCCAGCGGTGCGTTACGTTCTCTATGGTGACAATGGTGTGGGCAAGACTCTGACTATGGCGCATGTGTTGCATTATGGCGCGATGAATGAGTTTTTGTTGGTGCATGTGCCCTGGGCACCCAACTGGATGAAGCGACCCAAGGAGGCGGCCAATTCAGCGAGCCAAGAGGGCTTCATTGATCTGCCATTCGATGCGGCCGCTTGGCTGGTGCACTTCAAGACCCAAAACGCCAAATTGCTCGGCAAACTGCAGTTGAAGACCAGCAAGGAATATGTGTGGAGTAAGCGCGAGAGCACGCCAGCAGGAGCTCCACTTCTGCAACTGGTGGAGCATGGCATTGCACGTATCAAGTATGCGTCAGAGACAACGGCGGCGCTTCTCGCGGAACTGAAGCAGCTTGCCAATGCCCGGCAGTGTAAGATAATGGTGGCCATCGATGGATTCAATGCATTCTTTCATCCCATTACCCGCATATTCTCCGATAACAAGCAGCGTGTGACGCCAGAGCGGATTACGCTGACGCAGCCCTTCCTCGACATCACCAACTACGACTGGACGAATGGTGTGTGTGTTCTATCTGTGGATAAAATAGCGATGACTGAAGGATATATGGCTTCGTATATGCCACGTTATCTGCTTGGCAAGGATGGCTTCGAGCATTTGGATCCCTTTGTGCCCGTTCATGTCGGCAACTACACTGACAAGGAATTCTTCAGCTATATCAATTACTATTTGGATCGCCATTGGATCTCGAGAACGCAGCCAGCCTTCGAGGAGCAACTTAAATTCATGAGCAATAAGAATCCTTACACGCTAATGCAACTCGTCAGAGGCCTATAAACTATTTTGATCATCAATTCAGCTCTGTTTTTAGTTTGTAAAAAGTTAATTAAATTAAATAAAGGATTTCAAAATATTTAAGCGGACTTAAAATATTTTCAGACGCAAACTGTAGATCGGATAAGGCAAATTATAATGAAACATTTTTGCGTTTATAAAAAGTTGTTTGAATCGATAATATTTGAAGTTTAATATTCAATTTTAGGCGAGACTCTGATTGACTTTAGATTTCCAGTCAATATTTGAATTGATTGCGTTTGTATCAAATTGGAAATCTATTCAGTATATATATATATATATACTCGTTTTAATCAAAGACTAGACTAGTCATTGCGTACTTCTCCGTCCTTGAATTGAAATCTTTTCGAAATAAAACAAAATAATTTAGGTTCAAGTTTATTCAACATATTCAATTCAAATTGTGAATTTATTTAACGATAATCAGCAATATATAATAATGCACTGTAAAATAAGAATAATGTGTGTGTGTGTGTGTGTGTGTGTGTAGGTATTGAAATGATGTTTTAGTCGCTTCATAAGCTCGCAGTACGCCCAATCATCACATGCATAAAACATTGCAAGTGAATATCTCGGCTTACATGTTGTAGTTGTAGTTTTTGGAGAAATGCATTAAAGAAACTCAAACTCAAATAATGGCGCTTTATAACTAACATGTACCGTAATCCGTATTCTTAGGTGTTTCTTTTTGGTTTTTTGGCGTTCGGTCAAAAATCGAGAGTAGCTCTTGCATTCATTTCATTCCAATTCTCGTCTCTTCAAATAATATGGTCAGCTGCAATTTAACATTGTCATCATATTTTGTATGTATATTTGCATAATTCTATTACAATTTTAGTTGCGTTCAACAACAATAACAATTATGTGAGTGGGGTTTTTGCATTCATTTTCATTAAATGTATCTTTGTTGGTTTTATATATATATACACATACATATATATATATATATATATATGTGTATCTGCTGATCGTTTTCTGTTTGTTTGTATGATGTGATAATGCTAAGCTATGTATGTTATGTATCGTATTATCCTAGTCATAATCGCGCTTTCACCGATATATGTTTAGATTCATGTTTGCATTAATTATTTTTGTTTTTGTTTTTTTTTTTTATATTTTTGGTTTATATATTTTTATGTAAATATGTATTGTATGCTTGATTATATGTAGGGGTATATGTATCTTTATGTGTGTGCTTCAGTGTGCATGTGATTAGCTACTACACGCAAATTAAATTGATTTATCTGTAAATTTTTACTCGACTTTTTGTTTTAAATATAACAGATAAGGACAAAACGAATAATAAAAAGCCTCCTATAAGATTTGTATAATTGTAACATGCATGCGTTAAATATACACAAATAAATATAAAATGATCTTGTAAACAATTAATAATCAATTCAAAAAAAAGAAAACAAAACAATTCAAAGATGAGCGATCCACAACTGCGAAGAGTTCGTTTCCGTTTTACACAAAATGCTCGTAAAAACACACAAGCAAAAAAAAAATGGGACAACAAAACAGTAAGTTTACAAAAATGGCATCTAACGAGTCTTCCTCCCCATCAAAACAATCGAAAGCCCAATCATAGTGTTATTTAGTGTGTTGTATGTGTGTGTGGGTGTGTTGTGTGTGAGTGTGTGTTCGTGTTCGTGTTCGTGTTCATTTAGAGCATTCGTCTACTTAGGCTAATTTCTTAAACGTACAATTTACTCATTTCATTTCATTTCGTTTTGTTATGTTTGGTTTGGTGTGGTTTTGTCTCCTCATTGTTTTTTCTTTCCACTTTTCGAAATCTTTTTTGTTAGAGTCAAATGTGTGAACATTGTGTGTGTACTTATTACATCTACCTTTGGAGCAGTGTGTGTGTGTGTGTGTGTGTGTGGTGTGTGTGTATGTGTGTGTGTGTGTGTGATTCCGGCTCTGGCCTGAAAGCGACCAAAAAAGCCCAATCAAATGGCGGCGCATGCACATGCATAATATACTAGAGATGTATATATATATGTTTGTATGTATGTATCTATGATTGTATATATATGTATATGCACATTGCTAGGCGGGGCATGCATTTGGATGAGATGACGATGACGACGACGATGATGATGTGGATGACGATGATGATGATGCGGATGTTGACAAAATGGTGAACAAACAGCGAGCGGCAGCAGGCGGTGGCGGCGCATTGCTTCTGTATTATTTCTTGACAAACTGATAGGGGGCGGCGGGACGATAGTGCCGTATATTTGGCGGCACAGTGCCACCGGTGGCAGTTACAATAGTGTTGGCCATAATGCCACCACTGGCATTGCCAAGCGCAGCATTGCGTCCATTAAAACTGGCCGAACTGACCAGCATGCAGGGCGATTCCCGCACAATTGTCTGCGGCTGCAATGTGGTATGCATTGCATTGCCCCGTTGAGTGGCTAAAAGAGATGAGGATTAGAGAAAGATTGAGAGGGAGATGAGAGGCAACTGGTTGACTACTCACCTGGCATATAGGGCTTTGGCTGGTGATAGCCATTATTGTGGGAACGATAATAGACAGTCTCGTCGTTGTGATGATAGTGCGATTGCTGCTGAAACTTTTGTCTGCAAATAATTGATAGATGATTGATAGATGCATGATTGCTTGATTAATTGACTGATGATAATGGTCACCTGTAGTTGCCGCCGGAGCGATTGTTGCCATTGCCGCCGCCGCCGCCACTGCCACCAGCTAATTGTTGTTGTTGCTGCTGCTGCTGCTGCTGTTGTTGCTGCTGTTGCTGATGTTGTTGCTGCTGGCGATTTGTTAGCTTTTTGGCCGCCTCTGGATCCTCCATGAGCTCCTTATACTGCTCCTGGCGTATATCATCATGTTTATCGGGTATCAGATAGCGCCGAATCTCGGCCAGGGCGTAGGCAACGCGTGCGTAGGCTTCCGCTGGCGGCGCTATGGTCGACACTTCGACGTGGAGCGGTAAATTGAGGTGGGCATATTTGGCGTCCGCTGAATTGCGCAACTCCTCCTCGCGGGCTCGATCCTTCATCGAGAAGCGGCCCAATATGACAATCTTGCACTGTGTCTCCTCCTGCAACCGGCGCAGCGAGTTGCCCTTGGGGCCAAGCAGTTTGCCAACATAGTTGAATTTCTTATCCTTGATCGGCACGTGCACCTTCTGCGACAATTTAATCGTACGCTGCTGATACACATCGGCATACTGATCTCTCGTCGGTATCCGTCCATTTAGCTGCACCCGCTCCAAAGCTGTAAATGTCACACACAAACTCAGATATACACATATGTAGATATGGTAAGCAGTTGGATTTCATACCTTCGTCAATGAGTTTTAGTGCTAGTGGATATTGGTTCTCCATGCGGGATCGTTCGCCCATCAGTTCCTGCATATATTTCTGTGCCGATTCATTGAGACGCGCCGGCTGCGCCTTCTCATTATCTGCTGCCGCATTGTGTTCATTTTCGTGCTCGCCATTGGCGGTGCCAGCATTTGCCACTCCCACGCACGATCCGCCAGCTGCAGCTGCTGCTGCTGATGTTGACCCTGGGCCGACACGCATTCCGTTTTCCGCCATTTGTCCTGATTTCGCTAACTGTGCACGCAGTTGAATTGTTGTTGGCGATTATTACCAGCTTTGGGTGTCGGCACAGTGCGTGGCGCGTTTTATCTTGTTGGCACCGTCGCCGTGCAATCGTATTTATTTGAATTTATCAAATATGTTTGCAACCTTTTTGTGGCCCTAATTTTTTTCTCTCTCTTTTTCCATCAAAGTGTGTACATATTTAGCAGAAAATGGATAAAACGCGCTTTTGCATCGACAAGTGTCCAACCCTGCCAAGCCCATTTTGACCATCTCTAGTCGCGTACTTGTTTTGCATCGATTGTATCTCGTTGGCGTTTGCATCCAGTGTTACCATTCGTAGTTAACGAAGATCTACCATCTCGTATTTTTACCTAAATTGTTTAAATATCTTTTTATTTACTGACTTTAAACATAAGTTTAAACTTAATAGTTATTAAGTTTTTTCATATACATCAAAATGCATTATGTTAATAACAGTGGTAAAATGAGCAGTAGAAAAAATACTAAATACTAAATCTGGCAGAGAAACAAAAAAATGAATGGTAACACTCAGTACCCCATACATAAAAGAAAATTTTTTTCAACCACATACATTTTTGCAATTGTACTTTGACGATTTTTACGTTTACCAAACCGTTAATTAGTGACCTATTTATTGTTAATAAGTGTGCTCTCAATTAATTAAAATGCCGCGCGACTACGATAGAGACTACAATGAGGACACAGCCGCCGACTACAAGCGGAAGCGACGTGACGACGAGACAACCGGCGCCGGCAGCGCAGCAGACGCTCCCGAAGTGGATGGCAGCCACGGGCACACCGCCAGCCACGCCCCCCTGCACGATACGCCCCAGTTGAACGAGAAGACAAATGCCTACCTGCAGGAGTGCCTTATGGAGAAGAAGTCACTGGAGAAGAAGAACATTATCACAAAGCGACTGCTCGATGATGGTGCGAATAACGGGTTGGAGCGGGGGGACACGTAAGTGAATTGTGAATCACAAATCGTAATTCGATTTTATCTCATTTGCAGAGGTGGAGAAAATACTGGTCAGTGGCCGCATACCAAAGCCCGAGATCTACGCGAATGTGTACAGCGAGAAACCGATTAGGGTGGCCCAAAAAGTTCTCTTCCCCATCAAAGAGTATCCGAAATTCAATTTTGTTGGCAAAATACTTGGACCCAAGGGAAACACACTGCGCCAACTGCAGGAGGAGACAATGTGCAAAATGGTCGTAATGGGTCGCAACTCGATGCGTGACCATGGGAAGGAGGAGGAATTGCGCAGCTCGGGCAATCCAAAATATGCACACCTCAGCAGGGATCTGCATGTGGAGATATCGACAGTGGCACCGCCAGCCGAGGCCTATCATCGTCTGGGGTATGCCTTGTGCGAAATACGCAAATTCATGATACCTGATGCCAACGACGACATTCGTCTGGAGCAACTCCGTGAAATGGACGGCAAAGAGCGCATGTACAAGAAATCTCATCACTACTCCAAGTCATACGGTGACCATGGCGCCTACAGCACTAGGTAGATATAATGGCAAAAATTTCGAGGTCCTTTCCAAATATTAATTTTTATTATAAATATTTCTGTTATCTTCAAAGGACACCTCCGCCAGCCACATCTAAGCCCAAGGTGTATTCCATTCTGGAAAAGGCGCGCTACGTAATGGACGATCCCAATTATGGTATTGTTAAGGCTCACAGGTATGCGGAAATAACCCAAGGAAAGAACGTGTATAATTGATTAATGTCATATGTATTTATTAGATCTAGGGATCACGAGCTATATGATCATCATGGTGAATACGATAGATATGCTACGCCGCCGCCGCAGTCGTCGAAGCACTCGAGTCACCATGCCCAATATGACAGTAGCTCCTATGAGCGGGACTATCGACGTGAGTATCATCCGCACTCGTCTTCCTCAACGTATGCGGCGGCCTATCCAGGTAAGGTCAAACGTATTTAGACATAATTAATATCTTTTCCAGCAGCTGGAATGTTTTCGCATAACGAACAATTCATAAAAATCGCGCGCAACTGTTGACGAAAATCAAATAATTTAACTGCGATAAAAAGCACCAGAAAAAAGTAAAAAAGCAAAAAAAAAAAAAAAAAAAACGAGAGAAGCAAATTAAATACAAAAATATATCAAAGTAAAAACGTGAATATCAATTATGATAAAAGGAAAATAACGGAAGCATATATATATATCTATATTTAACGAGATTTTAAATGCACTATGCCTGCCAGAGGCGATCGATCAACCAACTCTCCATTCTGACGAACGAAAATCACGAAATTCAAGACAACTGCTAACAACTAACAATATATTCGTACAAAAGCATTTCTTAAAACACACATTCGAAGCAAATCTATCTACAATTACTCATACATCGAATATAAACAACCAATTTCTACCTACTTCAAATTCAAATTTTAAAAAACCTGTGATAACACATCAATTTGTAATTGCATTTTTGTATGCAAAACGCAAAAATGAAAAACCAAAAAAAAGAAAATATATATGTATTAATTCAATTACTGCTGGGGCTAGTGCATTCAAAAGCGGTTAAGCAACATGAATATCTTTTTTTTTTTGTTATCTATCTTAAGACCAATATATAAAAAGAATTTAACAAATGAATAACAGAAAGTAAAAAAAAAAAAAACAGAAAACAGAAAACCCAAAATACAAAGTACAGAGACAAAGAAAAACAATTAAAATCTAAACAACAAATGAAATTCTTTCCAAAATAGCAAAACCAAGCAACGGTCGTTCATCATCGTCATATAGACCAACGACATCGGGCTCGGGATCACATTCATCGGCTCATTATGAAACTGGATCACGTTCTCGTGAAAGCGTGCGTTATCGCTCGGCTCCATATCCAAAAATGCGCTAATTTATTTCACAATAATCCAATCAACCAACAAAGTTAAGTAGTTAGTATCCAGCTAAACAAAACAAAAAATTCCATGCAAATATATAAAAAGAAGAAAACAAAAAAAAAGAAAAGAAATACAACAAATATCAAAAATATTTAAAGTCCAATAATCCAACCAATAATACATAAACAAATCTATGCATACACTTACCTAAAAATATATATATGACCTAAAACCAAACAAAAATTTCAAATGCAAAACCTATTTTATAGTAATTGTTGTTTAAAATATTTAATTTGTGTTAAACCCAAACAAAAAAAAAAAAAACAAAAGAAAATGCAAACCCACAAAACAAAAGTTAATAATAATAATGCAACAAATCTAGCAAAACGAAAAAATATATAGATATATATATTAAAAAGAAAACACATCTATATCAAACTTGAAAACTTTGTAAAAATCGTAAAAAGCAATTCACATAATCAGTTAACACCTAAGCAAAGAAAGAACAAAGAATAAATAAAATCATTATACACACACCCTTATGCAATCGAAACAACAACAAACCCCTAATTATTCTAATCAAAATGTTAGCGTAAGTTTTTGGAATTATTTTTCAATAATAAAAGTTAATATAAAAATAAATAAAAAACAGAAATACCCAACGACAAAGTAAGTATGAAAACGGCTTCAATAAACAAACACACAAACAAAAAGAAAAGAATGCAAAAAATAAAATAAAAATAAACTTTTCCGGCTTCGTTGCTGATCAGAGCGTTAAACGTTATACTTTATATAAAATAAAATGTGTTTTATTTTCTTGTAACGACGATAAATGAGAAACCACAAAATTCCAATATACTTGATTATTATTTATAATTATTAACAAATTCATGTGCGCTTTAAAGAAATGGGCTGAATAACAATTAATACATAAAATCTACTTCTTTCTGTTCGACGAAAACACTATCCCAAATAAATAAACAATTATAATAAGAAACAAAACAAATGTGTTTTTTAAAGATGGTAAACTTTTTTTATTAATATTATCCTTTTGGGGTTGTTCAAAAATTCAATGCACCATCCAAGAATATTAAGCTATCCACGGCAGATATGGCGAGTTCCACATCCCTCTTTTGTACGGTCTTCTTCTTGGCCTGTGCTGTATATGTGAAGGACTCTCGTGCCAGCGATTCTATAAACAATTCCACTGCCTTGGTAACGGTAAAAACGGCTTCATTCGAAGCAATCTGTAGATCAGGATCCAGTTTCATGATATTTCGAATGCGTCCCATTGGCAACTGGGTAAGTTTGCCATCGGTTTCAGGTTCGCTCGTTTTGCTGGCATTGCCTGTTAATTATAACAGAATTATTAAACAGTTCTGTTAATTTGCTCTCTACGCCTTTTACTTATTTTGTTCGCCGGTGGATTCATATTTGTTGTCTCATTTGGGGCAGGCGCTTGCTCAACATCTTCACCATCGGATTCAGCAGCCGCAGCCTCTGTGTTCATTTCTTCCTTATGCAAGTCTTGTCCCAAGTCTGGCTCCTCGGAGTAATCATTTTGAAACAAATCCTCGCTTGCCATACTTTGCGTTTATTATTGTGCTGCAAATATTTATTCTCGACTGCGTCTGCTACCGCCTAAATAGTATCGATATACTGGCATCGATGACAACGTGCACAAGTATCGATCACTGTAGTGGTCACTGATATATCAAACAAATTTAATCGAAGAAGCAGAGAAGCGTTTGCAAACTATTATACACAATTTTCACGTGAATTAAATAGGGAAAAACAAATATTATGGATACTTCAAGTAGTGAATTCAGCGAAAAGCCGGCTGCTCATGAGCATCAGCCACGTCTGAACGAAGTGGCCCAGAAATTTCTGGCCGATTTGGACGAGGAACGCCAGCGCCTCTCAGCTGAGTTTCCATTGTGCGCATTGCTCATCGACGAAGGTAATTCTTGAAAAATTACTAGAAGTGAATGTATCTAAATATAAATATATGTACATATATTTAACAACAGCCGTGGATCGTGTTTATTGCACTGGTCGCATACCTGGACGTGAGTTTTATGCCGATGTTTACAAACAGAAGCCAATGAAAATCACACAAAAAGTCTTTGTGCCCGTCAAGCAATATCCCAAGGTAAGCTCAAAAGTAAAGCTAAAACTATAATTATATCACAAATATATATATATGTATGCCATATGCAGTTCAACTTTACTGGTAAGATATTGGGGCCCAAGGGCAACTCGCTGCGTCGCCTACAGGATGAAACGCAATGCAAGATTGCGATCAAAGGACGCAGCTCGATACGCGATCGCAGCAAAGAGGAGCAGCTACGCAATTCTGGCGACCCACGCTATGCTCATCTGCAGAAGGACCTGTTTCTCGAGGTGAGCACGGTTGCAACACCAGCTGAGTGTTATGCGCGCATCGCATATGCCCTGGCCGAGATCCGTAAGTATCTAATTCCAGACAAGAACGATGAAGTCTCCCACGAGCAGTTGCGCGAGCTGATGGAAATGGATCCCGAGTCGGCCAAGAATATACACGGGCCCAATTTGGAGGCATACAGGTGCGCCGTACCATCTAGCTTCAAAATATAGATAAATATTAATACTTCCTAATCATTAGATCCGTTTTCGATAAGAAATTCGGTGGTGGGAGCAGCGGTGCACCGAAATACTTGAATCTTATCAAGAGAACAGCGGAAAATCCGCCCGAGTAAGTTACTCGTAAAGTATAATTTTGAATTTATTTTCTGTGTGCGAACAAATTTACCACGAATGGATAAGGGTCTTAACGGATCAGCGTAAACGACAATTGAAATTTGATTAAATTTGTTATCTACCACCCAACTATCGTTAATTTAATCTAATCCAATCTTTTAGAGCTGAGGAGTCTGAAGAGGTGGCCTACGAGTACGATCATCGGATGCCCAAGCGTGGAGCACCATCAGGATATGAATACAACAAACGTAAGTGGATGCTGTTGATTTGTGGTTGTGTTTCTTACAGATCCTTATATAAATCAATACTTATTTTTGGGGGTATTTCCTATTTTTGATCTTTATAATAAAGTAATATTGATTGCATTTGGACAAACAGTGCAATTGTTATAATATTTAATAATGCATTTGAGGCGATGACTAATTTTTATAAATAACAAAATTTCTATTTATAAACTATATAACTATATACCTACTCAAATTGTTGATAACTATAACATATTAAAAATGCGTAAATTTTATAGCACGCCCATCAATAATACCAACAAACGCAGCCGCATATAAACGACCTCAGCCATACCAAACTGACATGAAACGTATGCGCGAACCACCCATCAAGTCTTATAAACCGAATACGTACACCATTTTAAAAAAGTATAAATAACACTATAAATGCCCTTAAGAAATAATAAGATGAAAATATATATTATATATATATATATATATAAATGAACAAGTAAAAACGATGTAATAGTTACAGCCAACCTCTTAAGAATATGATTAATTGGAAAATCAAGCAAACGTTTCAATTTGTTTGTGCCTTGGGTGGAAGCATATTTGGAAATTACGAATGCCCAATGCAAATAAAAATATGAAAAATAATCTATATATATATATAAAAGTAAAAAAAAGAAAAACAAAAACATATTTATAAATGATTTCAATTTAATTAAATTATAATGCTTACGCGTTATCACAGAACCTGTAAGTTTTGTGTGGTGAGAAACCATACTTTCAGATACTTTTAACCTACTATTGTGCAGTTAAATAAATAATAGAAATTATAAATTTGAATAAACTCAAAGTCGCATATAAAATTCGATTATAATAGAACTTAAATAACGCCTTCATGATGAGATTGTTGCTAGCAATAGACAGACTATATATAAATCAAATATAACCTATACAACGATGACAACGGCAATCCTTAAGTACAGTCTCACATTGTTTATAAAGCAATAACTTTGGATAAATTCACTTATATTGAATATCAACTAAAAATCTAAAGTGTATAACAAATAAATATGCGCATATTATACAATAAGATAATAAAAATACAAAATAAATTTATAAATTACTTAAAGTTGAATAAATAAATAATATTATCAGCACAATAACAATTACTCTACATTCAATGTAAATATTTGCAACATTAAATTACTTTTACAGCAAGCTGAGATCATTAATTATGATCCCCGCGAGTCTCGATGGATTATCAGACGTCAGAAATAATTCAGTTATAGCACTAAGGACATTCGATTTCTATGTCCAGGGTACGCACAAGTAAGTTATAGTTATAATTATTCTATAAAATAATTTCTGGAATATTAACAGTTAGAATGTATAAATACTCATACTTTTATTAAGCATTTTTCCTTAGCAAAAAACTGAATTGTACAAGAGATATATAAAATAAGGAAAAACATATTTTAATAAATATAAATAAATAAATACCGTTCTTTACTGGGTTGAATGTGATGTTAATTTGGGGTTTTAGCCAACTGTCAATGATGCAAAAAATGTGCCGTGTCAATATAAACACTGCATACTTTCCGGGTTACACATTTTTGGCGTGCTCTGGAGAGTGACAAATTAACAGCATACTTTTAGGGTCACAGATTCTGTAATTATGCAAAGTCCAAGTGAAAGTCTATACATTTAATAATGTGCAGATCTTATTTCATAAATAAAATGTACTGATTTGTAATTTATGTATTTAATATTTTAAAATTTATTTCATTTCACTCTCACGGAAAACATCCTTGCTAAACAACTTGAAGTTCAATTGCTAATCATGTTTCTTGGGGCTACGTTTGATAATAGATTTTGGCGCCTGTAAAGCTAGCAATCCACATCTGTTTCAATACTTCTTCGCAAGGATTAGGGTCAAAGTTCTGAGTGTGCTGCTTCAGCATACGCTTTACTATTCTATGGTATACTTGGGCAGCTGTCTGGAGCTGATTACAGCGGCTTTCCTCACAAAAATGCGTGCTGCTCGAGCCGAAGCTATCCTCTGCTGTGGCTATGCTCTCTGTGTTGGGTATCATCTGTAGAAAATATGGAAAATATTGTTAGTCTAAATGCATTTTTATAGATATAGTTTGCAAATTACTTTCTTATGTGCAGCACTGATTTGGTATGATGACTAGAAATGTGTAAGTCCTGCCTGACGGTGCAGTTGTCGACTGGCGAGTTGTCTGCAGGAAACTAAACATGTTTTCTGAGCCACGCTTGGCTTGTGTCGCCGTTGGCATCGACGTCATCGTCAGCGTCAGCGTCGCTGCCGACATTGGTTCCACCACCCTTGGCCTAGTGTTTGTGCCTGCCAGCTCCTGCTACCATATGGCTGGCATGTCCTGCGCACATTGCGGAATTCCTACCCACAACACAGCTGCAGCCGCAGTCGGCCACCGAACTCGTGCTGGTGCGACAAAGAGAGCCAGCGAGTGAATGCATTGTTTCTGCTCTGCTCTGTTCTGCTCTGCTCTGCTCTGTTCATTTTAGCCGCCCCTATCCGCTCCACAAAATACAATTCGGCTGTCGTGCTCTATGGATTTCTATAAGGGTGGGTCGTCATCGCCATCATCATCGTCACCGAAGCACACAGAAACATTTGGGAACGGCAGCAATTTAAAGTTTTAAAACGGTATTCTGCATTGATTGCATTGCGGCAAATATAACTCTCAATGTGGCAATTAAATTAATTCCGGTGTTTTTTTTTCCCAAGGATCGCTTTTATTTTACTTGCTTTGCGAGTTTCAAAACATTTATTTTCATTTATTTTGTATCAATTTAAGACACTTGTTACCGTACATTTTATGCATTTGTTTAGTTACTTTGATCTAATTAAATACAAGTTGATATTCAATTTTATCATATTCATATATTTTGGTTTTTAACGCAAACTTTTTTTTTCAGATATATATTTTTGTGCTGGAGTTGTTCTTAAGAACATTTTACAATAATTTAAGCTGTTAACTTTCAATTTACTTGTGCATCGGACTTTCGTTTCGAGAATTGTTTGTAAAATATTTGATAATTCGCTGCTCTATTTAACATTGTTTTCTAGATTGGGATAAGCAATACTTTAAGCTTTAGTAAGTACAAGTTTTCTAGTTGTAATATAGATATTTCCTATAGCTCAGATTACCTGATATTCCAAATTGGTTTTCATAAGCATACTTTGCATTTATTATTAAAGCAGTTAAAAGCACTTTGGATATTTGTTAAGAGCCTGTCTGATGGATTCGTGGATCCACTTGTTAATCGGGAAAGTGGCAGCTCTAACACAGTAACGTATTTATATACATTCGTTCAATCTATATATATGTGTATATATATATATATTTCTTACAGCTAGACTACAATAATAAAGCAACACCTAACATAATTGAAGCTACACTTGAATTGGAAATTAAACCAAGGAATCCTTAACTCAAAATCAGCACACTTAACAACTTAGTTAAGCTCAAGCTCGTCCATTACTGTAAGTCTAATCCTTCTGCCAAAGGACATCAAGTGCCGGTGGTGCAATCTTTAAATGTGTGTGCTCCACATTTGCAATACGCTTAAAAGCGAGCTGTTGCCTGCTGGATGAGTGACAGTGCTCCAAGAATCAGGCAGTCGGCAGCTCTCGGCCAGCTTATGGATGAAGCTGAGCTAGAATTTTGGGTAGGATCTGCTCCCAACTGAATGGTAATCGTGCGACGTACATCTGCCGGCATAACGTTACAGTAGAAATTGTGACCGGTGGCATTGGCCACCGGCACATTGAGGACGAGCGGATTGTCCAAACTGTAGATGGGGCTGATTGGCTCTTTGCCATTCATGACGAGCGTCTTGTCCCGATACCAGAGAATCACATGACGTTGATCTGAAAGCGAGCACACGAAATGGGGCAATCAAGGTCAGGTGGCACACACACCCTTTTATCAAAATTACCGTCATAGTTCTTAACTGGGCAATCGAGTTTTGCGTTGGTGTCATTCGGCAGCACGTAGACAACTCCCTGTTCCTGATCCTTTTCAAAGTATGGCACAATTGGAGCCGCTGTGGGCTTTGCCAAATTGCCCGGCGTCCGCAACGTGTCGTCCTCATCATTATAGGAATAATCTTGACTTGGCTCGCCAGCGTGTGCTGAAGTGGGATAAGTTATATCAGTAAAGATATATTAAAAAAATAAATAAATAATATTGCATTTAATTTTTTATAAATTTGGCAAGTTGCATTCCTTAAGTTTAAAAATAAAATCTTTATTTGCATCCCTAAATTGCACAAGGTAATTTATAAATTTAAGAAATATATATTATGAAATTATTTAATTGCTTGATAATTATGTATTTGAAATAAGTTTTTCGCATTTTTATTTTATATTTAGAGTTTAGCTTATTCTTGACCTGCTTGCCAGCGAAATACATATATTTATTTTATAATTTGTCACTTTCTAAAGGTCAAAGAAATGACCCTCATCATAGAAAACGAGTCTCAAATTTCGTGAATATTTCTGTTAACTGTGATTCATTAATATTGGTGTCATTTTGTTGTCTGTGTTCGCATTTAAGATGGGCGCGGCAAGGTCAACAGTCAACACCCTAAACATAACAAGTCAACATACCTGGATAGCGTAATTAAGGCCCAATTATGCATTGAAAACCACAGCAGTTTCTCGTGTCGAGCAATAATCGAGCTTATCCCTAAATATATATACATGTATATCGAGTCGAGGCCTAAGCTTCTAGATTCTGTGCATAGACTCACTCGGCACGACGACAACATAAAACCATTAGGTAAAAGGGCGCAGCCCAAAGACTGGCAGCGTGTCAACGCCCATTTTGGATGACTACCGACTACATCCACAGACAGAGAGGTATATACATAAATGCTGTTCCTGTCTAAGCTCGTGTTTGGCTCTTCCTTCAAGTTCCTCACATGGCAACCAACGCCTCGAGTTCGAAGCTGCTCGAGGTCATTATAGGTTTATGGGAACAGCAATTTCAAAGCACACGGGAACTGTTGCCAAGTCAAAGTGAACGTTTTCGGGATTCCGACACGGACACATTGTACATTGCATACATCTACTGATTTATGTCAAGGATAGCTATTCGAATTGCTTGCGTCATTTGCACTTTTAGTTCCTCAACGTATGGGTTCTTGGGTATATATATATATATATATATATATATATATACGCATTTACACAGCGTGCGGAAAATTATTATTTCTATTTATTAACACACATCGAAAGTGGAGCATATCCTGTGTACTTAAGACTTGTGGTAGTCACCGCAAACTGGGTCAGAGTCTTAGCAAGTGGGAATGTTATAATATACTTGAGATCTATTATAATAAGTAGAAACTAACATAACTGCTCAGTGGGACATTTAAGTCCTCCTGCTCCAAGGTCAACCGCCAAGCATAAAGAAGATTCAAGAATGGGCATACAAACAAATGTCAAGATACTCATTGAGCTTGTTAATGTCTCAACATTATAATTACAACATAGAAAGCTATAAAAGTATTGATAGATAATGCTTTGGGAAGCCATTGGAATACCCAAATTTTACACTTATTTCATCGCATTTATACGACAGCTTCATCACTCCCAGTTTAATTATTCAAAGTCACTTTAATCATGCTGATATTTTTAACAATGTGCTCATTCATTCCTTCAATGGATGACTCTGCTGTGGCATTAATTTGTCCATTTGCCCCAAACCACATACATGTACATACATGTACCCGGCTCAACGCTGCTACAAGCTATAATTGCATAACTAAACAAATATGTATATAAATATCATCGTTTTGGCAGCCAAGACGCGTTTCCTATTACCGTTTGTGTGTCTTGTAAGGAAAGTATCTATCTATATCTATCTATATCTGTGCACATACGTGACAAGTTTTTGTTAATGGATTTCAGCCCATAATAGATAAATTGTCAATTTGTAACTAGTTGAATTATTCATAGATATTGAGATCCTTAAAAATACTGCTCAATATTTATATTATCTATCAGTTGAGCAACGAAGCAAAGAATATATTATATCAATATATAAACTAAAATATATAAGTTCCATTCCAGACTTATAGATAGTTTTAAGTATGAGCATATTTTAAAGCATATAGTTGAGCGTATTATTTACAAGATATTTTTATCATGCAGCTATTTCTCTGTTTTATGTGCAAACTGAAAGTTCCTTTTTTTATTGGATTATTAAAGTGCAGCAGCAAATTTTAGTGTCGAGGGTCGAAAGGAGAGTGCAATGCTCTTGAGAGAGAGAGAGGGGAAGCGTTGGGTTGGGGTTTTAATCCATCGATTTCTTGAGCGCTGCACAGCCAGCGGATTTTGTTTGGGTCTGTATGCAGTTGGCTTATACTTGAACCGTAGGCACTCGGCACTCGGCACTTAAGGACTCTTGGATTATATAATTTGAAGGATTGTGTATACAGTAAAATATTTTATTCATCAGCATAAGTAGTGCCATGTGGCAAGCTTATCAGTGGCAAAACAACAACACAAAAGTTGCGTTGTTATGCAAAGTACTTTTTATCCTAGAGTCTGATAAGTGCTCTCATAAATTATGCCCCTATTCATAAATACATATAGCTGAAATTGGGAGATCAGTCAACGTGACGTATGATTGATAAACTAAAAATGTTTTCAGTTCATATTCTTGGCATTTTTATTGGCAACGCAAAATGGACAAACAATGAGGCAAAGCTAATGGATTAGCATTTCCGAAAATGAATAGTTTGAATAGTTTGAGAAATAGTTCCATTAAGCAGACGCCCAGATGCCGCATACATATACATATAATATATATAATGTATGTACATGCAAGTTGTATTAAATTGCAAATATGTATTATGCATATATGATGGCCAAGAAAAACTGATGCTTCTAAAAATAAGCGTTTGATGCTTGAGAGAATTTGGATAATTCATTGAAATGTACAAAATAAACGCCGAACTGATGGGGCAAATATCCATCATCAGATTTGAGGAGCACACTCTGAATGAATTTCAATAATAATTTGAATTGAGTTGAATTTGTACCTGGCAGCGTATTTAGAGATCCGATGATAAATGCCAGCAACAAGAGACGAGTTGTCATTGTCATTGTGCTTGCGGCAGATGTGGAAAATGTAATTATGATAATGTGGAGCACTTTGGCAGTTGTCTCGTTCAACTCGGTATCCTTTGCACTTCAGATAGAGAGATTTTATATGTTCATATGTGTTGTGTGTGTGTGTATTGCGAAAAAAACGGGAACCGCGAAACCCGTTCACACTGAGCGACACTGAGACACTAAACTTTGCGTGGGTTGTTTTGGTTGTTTGGTCGGTTGCTGCTGCTGCTTCTGCTTGTGCTTGTGCTTCTGCTGCATGCCTCTGCTGCCTGGCACTGCTGCGAGAGGAGAGCAAACTGAGCACAACAGCGACGAACAGAATAGGACTGCTCTGAACTGCGAACTGCTCATAACTCGACGACGACAACGACGACGACGACGACGACGACGAGGTGCAGCATAAAAACTAAAATCAACAAAAAGGAAATGAGCGAAAACTATGCGAATGCTGATGATGACTCACAGGCGACTTTGGCTGCCCAGTTGGAAATTGGCTCGCGACTCGCGCAACAATTTACGCAGCGATGCGAGTATTTTGCAGACATCTCTTTTTGCCTGTCTGAGTCTCTTTGGAGTTGAGCCTTTGCGTCTTCATTTACCATTGGTATTCATCACATGCCCATGCGCAAAATGATTTCATCCATCGGGGCAAAAAAAGCAACCACAAAATGAAGCCTGAAACGACTCGAGCAAAATCCGCAGTCCGTGGCCTAAATGTCGTAAAACTTCAAACTTAAGGAGGGTGTATGGATATGCTCCATATATATATATATATAGAAATTGCATATGTATTGTCATATGTATATATTTGCCATTCTACACTGTACAGTTTTCGCCTGATAATTATCAGCAGCTCATCAATATAACTGGGCGCAGCTGGGCGTATCAATCAAATTTTCGCTTTAAATACAGCTTCTCCAATTAAAAGCATTTATTTTATTTACTTTATTTTATATTGTTTAAATATTTAAAATTCAAATTAAATTTAAATGTATTTGATTTATTAATTTATATATGAGTACCAACGAGATTTGCCTTAAATCGGAGTATAAAGAACAGCGAAAAACATATTTTAATTAAAAAAAGAATTCACCAAACAAAAAACAATTATTGAATTGGGTTATATATGCATTTAAGATAAATCTTTTAATTTTATGGAACTAAAATGCATTATTTAATATAAATTAAAACAATAACTAGATTAATAGTCATTTTGCTTGAAAATATAATTGCAAGAAATAACTTGAAATAAAGTATAACAAAAATTAGAAACTAACTTCTTGAAATTCTTTTGTCAATTTTATGTAGCTGCTTCTGCGCCTCATTTTCTGCGCAGTGTATCTTTCAACATGTATTTTATGGAAGATTGAAATTCTTTAGCACATTTGCTGACACTTTCAATTCGAAAGCGTTTTCGTCATAACTTTGTGTCCTATTTCATTCAACACTCGCTGCTCTTTTGCACAAACACATCAGCAAAAACAACCCCCAACAAACACCCACACACACACACACACACACACAAATGGAACTTGTTTGGCTGTGCAAATGTATGTGTGCTTCTGGTGTCGCGTTGCCAACTAAACCAAGGAATTGTAGGCATATTAACACATAAAGAAACTATTTCTAATTCTCTTTCAATCTCTCTCTCTCTCTCTCTCTCTCTTAAATGCGCCTTGGCGCTCTCTTTGCTGCTGCTGCTCCGTGCAAATGGAGTCTGCGCGGCGACTGAGCAAAAGGGATACGTGTGTGCGTGTGTGTGTGTGCTTATTTAGATATCTTTCATGCATTTTATGCTGACAGCGCACAGCTTTTAACACACACGCACACACACACACAAAGAAATCTAGAATTGTCGCTTGTTGTTTGTTTGATTAATTTGTTTCCAAACTTGAAAAGAATGAAAATTCCCAGAAATTCGGTGAATGCCGCCGTCGCCGCCGTCGTGCAACACACAATGTGTGTGTGTGTGTTTGTGTGGGTGTGTTGTCTACGTGTAAATATAAATATTTGATTAATATCCACCCATAGCTTAGCCGCAGGCGCGAACATGTGCAACAACAGCATCTTCAACTCATCAACAACAAAAAACCAAAAATCTGAATTTTTGCGGATGTTTACAAAGTTGGCACCCAAAGGCAACCCCAGGCAACAGAAGACAACAACGCAAACAACAACAAAACGAATACATAAATATGAATATATATATATGTATATATATATATATATATGTATGAATGCATCGTAATGCATTCACAAGATACTCACACTCACACTCGCACGCGCACTCGCACTCGATGCACAATACACACTTTGTTTTATGGTCGTAGATTAATTTTAATTGTTTGTTTGTCTCGCTTCAGCGTGCAGCATATCATATCAGCGAATGTTGCATTGCATTGCGTTGCACACATTACACATTACACATTGCTACATGTGTCCACACGATGATGAACACAAACATTTTTCTGTTACTGCCTCACAGTGGCCGTCATATCTTTTACCGCAACTACAACTGCAACTGCAACTGTGGCAAGCTCAAGCACAAGCAGACAAGACAAACACAAATGCGACCCCTAAAAGCAGTTGGGGCAAGTAAATCACAGTGCTTGCCCCAATGCAATCAACTGGCTTCCCATGCAAAATGCTGGGAACGTCGCCTTTTCATTAAGCAAACGGCAAAATGTATCTCTCGGCTTGCCAATGCATCTGTGTATCTGTGTGTCTGTGCATCCGCAGCTCTCTTCTGGGAACTTGACAGCACAACGAGGAGTACATTAAAATGGAAATCGCCAGAATGCGCTGCAAAAACTCACCAATAAATTCAAAGAATTTAGCACAAGAATGCCAAAATAAGATAAACATGATATAATTACATTTTTTGCTCATTGCTTGTGTGTGAGTTGCATACCAAATTAATTGCTTACCGATTGCCTTTAATTTAACCTACATTTCATATGCCCATATGCATGCTTATTTATTTATAAGGCATTGATATTGTATGCTTAAGGAACTTTCGCTTAAAGTTCATCAGATGAATGAAAAACTGTAAACTCAATTTTAGTTAATCCTTACAAATATAGTTTGCCAAATTGTGCGCCTAAGGTCAAAATTCAGCAACACATAATTTGTGTTAAAAATTCTTTGATTATTGTCCAACTATTGCACAGATATTAATTAGGCCTTATCAAATAAAAGTCAAGCTGATTTCAGCTACAAGATCAGCTTTAAATTTCCGCAAATCAGATTTACCCAAATTCTAAAGTTTTAATTATAGATTAATTAAGAAGAGTCCAACTACTAATTAAGTCTTATAAAAAACGCCAAGCTGATTGCTCGTTAATCATAATAATTATAATCCGATTAGCTTTAAATTGCCGTAAGACACCTTTTTTCCACACCCAAAGTAAATTTGCACAACTTATCTGAGTGCAAATATTCAATGTGGCAAATTAATGAATAGGTGGTTAAGCGACGTGTGAATATTAATTATACTACTCACAACGAGTCAATCAAACACCCTTAAACAAATATAACATTAATCAGCGGCTAGAAATAATAGAAAGATCGTTATATTCATATATTGTCTGCACACGTTGTAAATATAAATAAAATGCTTGTTAAATTCAACTGGAGCTGCGCGTTTCTCTTAGCTTAAGGTGTGCCGTGCCGCTCTTCAGCCAACTTTGCCTGGCTGCTTTCTCGCTCTCAGTGGCTCTCTTGAAAATAACGCCGGTGTTGTCGCGTCAGAGGCCGACGTCATTTCTTTCTGTACTCTTGTCCCGACCGGTTGCATTTTGCCGAGTGCGCGGCAAGCAAAGCCGAAACCAAAACCGAAACCGAAAAACCGAATCTAGCCGAGAGTGTTTGAAAAAGTCATTTCATAAATTCGCGCCCCAAAAGACAAACGAACTCCAGATACAAATGAGACGTGTTCGTGCTGTCAAGTTTTGTGCGGAGATCGGAAGCGTTATCGGTCAGAAATAAGTGGTACCTTTTTCCCCCAAATTAATTGTACTTATAACTGTAGTTCGTAATTGTGTGTGTAGCCGTGGAAAAGTGGAAAAGAGTGCTGAGTGAAAGAGCCACAAAATCAAAACATCATACAACAATAATTACGAATATCACTGCTTGAAAAGTGCTGAATATGTATATGTAGACCGTTAATTGGGACGCTGAACTCTTTGAATTCAACTGGAAACTAATTACTCGGCAGTAATTGTATTTACTTTTTTCGTCAAATCACAAGAATAACAAACAAAGAGGCAAAGAGGCAGACGTGCGACACATTTTAAACACGACAGTCGACAATATCAGAATATATATATATATTCCCAATATACTTTCACATTACTTGCGTGTGTCGAGCAGTCAACAGCGGATAAAATGGTATCGAGCAGAGTCTTCAATAAGTTCCTAATCTCGGCAGTGCTGCTGCTCGCAGGATGTTGCCTGGGTAAGTTTTGAAAGATGATTGTTTGATGATCTATTTAAGTGCAACGGAAATCGGTGTCTTAGGTTTGTGAGGTTTATGTACAAGTCGTCCTCTATCTAATCTCGGTGATTATTTGGGACCCTTTGAACTGACTTAATCGCTTCCATCAGATTCACATGCATTCCGTCCGAATCGAAATGCTTTTTTTCGAGCATGTAAATAGAAATGATTGTGCGAGTGTGGGGAATGTGGCATGTGTCGAACCATTTTTGACCTACATACTTACTATACGAATGTCCATTCGGGTATTCGAATGTCGTACGCATTGAACTTTGAGCACAGTACATATATCTATATATATAAATATTTGACATAGTAGCATTCTTAAGATTTTCAAGTGATTCAGACTCACAGTGCTGGGGATGAATCACTGCGCTTTAAAGAGATCCGTATGATAACTAAGGTATAGTCAGTAAATACTTTTTTCTATCTTTTGTGTTGATTCATATTTTATTCCAATTTGTCAAATTCAGGTAAATTATTAACATTTGGGTATTTCGCAACATTTGCTGAGTGTGTTGTGTGCCTCATCTTTGACCTGATGCGAAGCTGTTGGCATTAAACGAGTTCCGCATTTAAAGGTTAATCAATATGTGATCAACGGCTCAATCAGCTCGTACATTAAGCGCATAGTTAAGTGTTATTGCTACCTGATTGCTGAATAGCAGTGAATAGTAATATTTGCGTTTCATCTAAAAGCGAATGCAGCTCACCGTAAAATGTACAATTTATGGGCGAAAGCTGTCACATTAATGCAGTTATTTATCACGTTCAATAAACCAAGTGCAGCTTGCACACACACAAATAAAATGGCAAAAAAAAAACAAGCACTCCCTCCTTCAATGCGGCACTCAATCAATAGGAAGTGAATATGCCAATTTTGTATGAATGGAAAATGCCGCCAGCTTGGAGAGAGTGAGAGAGAGACCCCCGTTGGCCCGTGTTTAGCAAACCATTCGCATATCGGTTACGCTGTTAATTATTCCATAGGTGCCTAATAGGCGACAACACAACAGCAACAACAACAACAACAACAACAAAAACAACAACGAAACCAGCTACAACAAACAAACGAAGGAAGTGAGCAACAAGGCACTGCAAATAGCCAGGTAGTTGCAACCAGGTAGTTGCAACTCCGAGTGCGAATCTCTACACACCACAGCTCCTTGTTTCGATTTCGGTTTGGGCAAGCGTGAGAATGTGGGTTTTGTGCAAAAAAAAAAATAAGATAAAAAAAAAAACCCTCGAAGTGCCCTAAGCTCCCTTGCATTTATGCAACATAACCCCTTGGCCATAAACAATGCGATTGCAATCGGTTTGATTGGATTGCCGAGGGTGCCACGTAGGGAATTAGGAAGACTTGCTCAAGGCAACAGTTTGCTTGAGATATGCACATCAATTTCTGCTTAAATGTAAGACTCCAATTTTCCTAGCTTGGCATGGGTAAATAACCAAAAGAAGAAAAAAGAAAATGATCATCATAACCTTATCTGCTGCCATTGTTTGTCTACCATTTTCTACGGTTTCTGCTCCTATTTATTCTTTTTTGTCGGATGGGGCATTAAATTTCACGAATACACCAGAAAAGATCCTCTTGCTGTGTGTCTTTTGCATAATTCTCTTTCTGGTATTTGCATACATATTTATTTTGAAATCTGTGACTCATGCGCCCCGATAATATGCGTCTCTGGTAGATGTTGTGATCGGTTGCAGCTTGCTTGGAATTCGTGAGCATTTAACCAACAGATACGAGATGCAGATACGAGTTTCGTTGGCTTTTGCAGTCTGCAGCTCTTTATGTAAGCCGCCCGATTCATTCGCATTTTCATATGCCTCATTCTCATTCTCTCTCGTCGTACGACTCGTTCAGCGGCATGGGGGTATTGTGGGTTGGGGTAAAGGGGCATGCCGCCAAGCGGCAAAGCGAGTTAAACAAACTCGTAACCAATTCTCGACAATTAAAGAATCAATTTACTTAACAGAGCTGGCGAATTGGTGGCTCATGCTGTTCATGCCACTGCTGCCACCGCTTCTGTATGGTGCGGGTGCGGGTGACGCTCTGAGTTAGAGGCAGGGGATACATTGTGTGTGTGTGTGCGTGTGCACTCAACTGGGGCAACAACAGCCAGTCAGCCAGTCAGCCAGCCAGCCAGCCAGCCAGGCAGAGGCGGGTATTATTATTATTTGAGCATGTGTTGGCATGGTGACTCCCATGTGCATGCCTGCAACGAGTACTCTAATGCATATGAGTGTGTATGAGTACACTCATAAGTGTACTCTTCCACATAATCGTATGTACTCGAATGTACGTACATACATATATACGTATATATACAAATTGTGCCACATTGAAACATAAAAATTAATCGTTTTGATCACAATGATAATGAAGAGCTCTTCACATAGATGATTCAGCTGCAGCAGAAGCCAAGAATACACAAAATTTAAATAAATGAAAATGGTGAAAATTGGTATAATAATGAGTTAAACTGCAACCATAGACAAGTGTTGGGATCTTTTCGCTGAGCAATTAAATTATTCCAGAATTTTGGAATGTTTTCGATTCAATCAACTAAAATGTATTCAACGATTGTTCAGTTAAGCATATATTTAACTAATTCAACTATTCAATTGGTATTATTGAATAAAAATCTTACTCTGAAAAGCTTAACACAATTTCGTTTGGATATACACAAAAAATGTTATCATAATTGATGAAATGTGTTTTTATCAAGGGTTAAGCTGCAACAATGAAAACAAATGCACCATTTGTGGAGGCAATCAAATTTCTATACAAAGTTTGATTGATTTTTCTCAGTTTTGCTGTGTTTTCGTTTAATTGAATCAACAAACATGAAATCATGTCATTTATGATCTTCAACTGAACTTTGTGACCAGCATAATTCAGGAAACTTGAGATTGCTGTGTAAAATAATCAAGAATTCAGCTATGAGTCCAATTCTCAAAATTCTATTTTCAATTTTGAATTGATAATGTTAAATCTTAATCAAAAATAAGTACATTTTAGGAATAAATACAAATTCGCAAATAATTTGTACGTCATACAGTTTTGCAGCGGTTCTAATTTCATTGACCTTAACTCCAGGGGCCATTTGATATCTCTGTCTGTATTGGATATCGCCACCAGTGTTGCACACTTACGTATGTATGTACAGCTACAAAGAACACATGAAAGGGAATGGCCGAAGCATAGCCATAAATAACACTGGAGAATAGAAAATAAAAAGCAAAATAAAAGAACTGCTTTTGCCGTTTGCGCTAAATAGTTGTTGGTGCTGGAAAAGGAGTGTCGCATATTAATTACATGCCACAACCACTTGAATGGAACACGAGACCTGAGCCAATCCAATCCAAGCCACGCCATGCCAAGCCAAGCCTTGCCCCAATCCCCCCAATCCCCAATGGCCTGCCTTGCCCTGCCCTGCCCTGCCCCGTCCCTCTCACAACTTCAACTGTTCCCAAGTCACCCGTTCGCATTCCCCACTTGGAAAGAGCGATTTTAATATGCACTCCGTGTAGAACTCGGACTCGGACTCTGCAAAGTTTCGGCCATCGCCAGTACGATGTGGTCTATCGGCCTATTTGATTTGCTGTGTGGATCTACACTGCACAAAAATAACTTTGAGATATATTTGCTACGTATTGATGAGAGTTTTGGACTATAACTTGGTGGTTTCCTATCCAATCTTGATGAAACTTCTTCAGTCAAGGTACATATATAATATATTATAAATAACTGTAATTATATTATATTTGTTTGCAATATATTTCTAAAATTTAAAAAACATCATTTTAAAAATGCTTTTTGAACTTACAAAATTTTTTTTTTATTTTATTATCTAAATCCGTGAGCATATATTTCTCACAGTGTATATACACTATATCTCTATAGATATGCCAGACGGTGCTATATGGCTCTTGGCTATGTGCCCGCATCCCTAGGCACTTGCCGAGGCAGCAGCCTCGGACTCCCTAAGTGCCGACACGTGCACTTTGGGCAAAAAACGGGAAACATGCTAGTCCATGCCTCTATCTGCTGCTGCTTCAACTTCTTCTTCTCCTTCTCCATCTTCTGTGTGTGTGTGTGTGTGTGTGTGTGTGCCTAGTTTGGGTCCCCTGCTTGTAGTTGAGGCACTGGCCTGGCGCTGATCATAACTCTGTCGTGGCACGCACACAATGGGAAATCAAATGGGTCTGCGGCCAAGTAAGTGAAATCAATGTTCTCGTAATGTACAATAGAAACGAGTACTTCTATATTTGGTTGGACGCTTTCGAATGCATAAGCGTAAGTGCACATATATAATATATATATATATATATATATATATATATATATATGTACACTCAAGTAACCGGAGTGTCGATTTGTAATTTATGTTTTGAATACATTTCTTGGGGAGGCACTTGATCGCATTTGTGGCTTGCTGCAATTGAATTTCGATTATGACAAAGTACGCTCAATAAGCATTTTGATTTGCATTCCCAAGCGAACAGCTTTCAGTAATTGCCAGAAAAATTGGTTAGACAACATCTGTCGATTTTTGCAGATATAAATTGCAATCCCTTTGGCAAGGCGCAGGACACGCGGCCTTTCAGCCCCTCTAATTGAATGGCGAATTTGTTGTATGTGTGGGTTGTGTTTGTCAATGGCTGTCTCCCTCTCTCCCTTTATCTCTCCCTGTCTCTTTCTATCTGTGCCACTGTGGTCGGGAGTTTGCGCTGCACATCTGCCTTGGGCGAATGCCTTGCGTAGGTAGACCTGGTTTATGGCTGTCCCTTGCGGCCCGTAACCTGATCGCTTTCAAAGAACCAGAATGCCATTATCATTATCCGCTTCGCTTCATGTCTCTATCTGCCACCATGCCACACAAACACAAACAGCATAATTTTCGGCTCGTATAACGCCAGACGGCTAACCTGGATGGGGAGTGGGACCGGGTCCGGGACAGCAACCGTCAGGGTCAGTCACGTAGGGGCAGGCAGCCGGCCCGAAGAACCTGACAACAAGAAACAACAAAAAAGAAAAACAACAACACACAGTCAAACAGACAATCAGACAGAGGGACAGAGCGACAGACAGCCAGGAGATCAAAGATCAGAGCTGCTGAGCGCTTTTAGGCCGCTGGCCCAAATGAGGCACTCGCCGCTTATCAGGTAGTAAAAATGCGGCACTTGGATGACTCCGGTGACTGGCAATAATTCTGGACAGGCTGCACTAACCAATGGTCAGCGTCATCTTCATCCGCCTTCGGGTCAGCCCGAGGGGTTATTAGCTGAACATTTTCCAGAATCATCATTGTGCGTATGATAAATTGTTGTTGGCCTAATTCTGAGTACCAATTAAAACAGGAAAAACAGATACCAAAATCATAAAATGAGCAAGAGCAACTACAATTGTTAGCTTAAGCATTGAAAACATTAGAAATGATTCTCATGGGAATTATACATTTAACTTTGTGGAGCACAAATCTGGAGCATTACATGGGTATTTTTAATCTAATAATAAAAATGTTGCCTTAGCAACCATTTGTTCAGCTGAATTCAAATTTGTAGGCAAGATTTTTGAAGGATTACCTGAAGGGCGTAATCTAATCAGGTGTTAAGCTATAAAGAATTGAATAGGAAAAATGTGTAGCTGTTAAGTAGTTTATCACTTCCAAGAACTAAACTCATAGCAGAAGCTTAACTCCCTCAAATCACTTTAATATTTCCCAATTTGTAAGTCAACAAAATTCGCTGATTAAACGATATGCTTTAAAATTGTTAAGCAAACCTTTTTATTTGACCTTTCGTGTCCAGAATAAAAAAGAAACATGTATAGATAAGTATATATATACATACGTATGTACGTAACCCTTAAGAGCCCTCATCTCACAAACTTCCTCAGCATTCTTGGTTCATTGACTTTTTCGCGGAAGCAGTGGAAAAAGAATCTTTTTGTTATTTCTTTGGTTTTATGGCTGAAGTTTACGACAAAGAGTAGTCGCTGGGGTCAATGGGTAAGTGTATTTGTGCACATTTGTTTGTGGACCTGTATCCGCACGACTTGCCTCCAATTGGAATGCATCTCAAAAATGTTACAATTCGATAAAAATTCTAGAATCCGCCCCCCCCCAACTCTGGAGTATACCAATCGTCGATTCGATGTTCACTCATCCACATTCTGGCACATGTTTGTGGCAGTGGCTGTATCCGTATCCGCAATGCATTAACTGCTAAGTCCACTGAGCGTTAATACCCTGTACTCCAGACTAGAATGGGTGTGTTAAGAGAAAGAGAAAGAGAGAGAGAGAGAGGGAGATAGAGAGATATACTCAATAGAAGATTAAATTAAAATATCTTAACTTTTCCTCTCCTTCTTTTCGTTATAATCTTTAAGGAGCGTTATTGCCATTTGGTTGCGCAGCTTCTTCCGCCAAATGTACAGGGTATGCAGATTGACGACTACCAATGGGAAACCGTTTGTTATTATGTCTGATCAGTGTCCGATCTGTATGCCAAGTTACAATTTCAACACGCAACGCTGAGCAAGGAAAGCGACAAAAGTGGCTATAATAAAGAAGCATAAATAAATAAGTTTGTATGTCTGTGTGTGCGTGTGTGTGTGTGTGAGTGCGTGTGCGTAAGTGTGTGTCAAAGAATAACACATAAAACACAATAGCAACAAAAATAACAACAATAGCACACACATAAACAAGAAGCCAGAAATGGCAGAAGCGAAATACAAATGTAAATTTAAACTTTTTCACAATCATCATCCGCGGACTCTGACCCTCCCCCCTACCCCGTTGCCCACACCACTGTCGACATTTTGGCTGCAACGCGGAGCGAGGGTGTGATATGCCGGTCTGTGTGTGTGTGTGTGCGAGTGTGCACTGCAGTTGCCAGAATGAAAATGGACATTGTTGTGAAATGTTTCTCGATTTTGTGTCCACTGTCGACACCACTGAAATAAAGTAGCACAAAGTGACGGCGAAGCCATCAGCGACGCCAGCAGTGGCTGCTACACAGCAAAAAAAAATGGCTTTGGTTCAGAAAATATCTTTATATTGGCTTTATAAGCTTTGATTTACTTATAAACATATATTTAAAATATAGAAAAAATTGTTTAGAGCAGAAAATATTGAAAATATTTTCAATTTGTAGAAACACTTTCTAAATTTAATAAATCCTTTTTCTCAGTTATTATTTATTATTTTTTAATTCACTTCAGTTATTAACAAATCAACATTGACAAAACCTCCTTAGAAATGATAATCCTGAATATATTTCATTATGAACTTCTAGGTTTCGAAAATTTAAATAAATTCCTATATTTTTCAAAAGTTTATTCGAGTTACAAACATTTGTTTGATTTAAGAAAATATGTTTTGATATTTAGAAATGCTAATCCCAATTTATTAAATAAACAAATCATGCTTTTTCCAAATTTATATTTGAATAAATAAAGGCGGGGTGGCAATAGTGATTTTTCAAATTCTAGGGCATATTTTTGGGGGAGTGTAGTCGTCGGGTATAAGCCATGGCAGCAGTGTTGGCCGCATTCCCTGCCCCCTAATCAAGACACATGCACACATGTGGGTGCGGCGATCGGCCGACCGACACGGGAGTGGGGATGAATACGGGAATGGGAATGGGAATGGGAATGAGAATGGGAATGAGAATGGGAATGGGATTGGGAATGGGGACTACCGCAGTGTTTTCTCTTTCCATTCGCTTATTTTAATTCTCGCGTTTTTCGTGTGGCCCGCCCGTGCACCCGAGTTTGTCTGTGACCCCATTTCCGTGAAATGTTTTCGTACGACTTTGACAATATATACATATATATATGTATATATATGTACATATAGAAGCGATATAAAGGAAACGATGAATATATATGAAAATGTGAAAGGGGAAAAGAAAACATGCGGATTGCCTTAAGCCGACAGTGCAGCTGGTGCCCAAGTGTCCCTAGCAGTGTCTGTATCTGCGAATGCATCTGTATTTGTATCTGTATCTGCATCTGTATTTGGATCTATATCTGTAGTTGTAACTGCATCGGAAATGGCGGTGGTGGAAATGAATATGAGCTGCCAACGAACTGTTTAGACAAACATATCAGCTCGCTGATGAGCTGACCTAATGCATTGCCAAAACAAAAACAAATATGGAAAAAAAGCGTTTTTAATTTCAATTTAACTTGCAGTACAAGTGATTAGCATAGCAGCAGGAAATGTGGCTCGTAATTGTAAACAATCGAGTTTTTATAGCCCTATCTTACAACCCCATTGTATTACCAATAAGTTTTTTTTATTTCTATTTCGAATATAGCCCTCCGTGCGAGCTGCCTCGTTAAACTTCAAATTATTTGATAGTAAAACGATTTGAAATTCAAGGTTGAATGCATTTTAATTGTCTGTTTGACAATCTTAGAGATCGTTAAATAAATATAAAGCTCTTCTAAAGTTTCTTATGACTACAAAATCAGCAGGGAATATATCAGCTGAGTCTTTGTAGGTATTAAATCGTTTAGAAACTTTAGAAGACAATATTTTTATTTTTTACATACAAATTTGTGCGATTATTAATTCAACTGATGATAATGTTAATAATGAACTTTAATTTCTCTTTACAGTCCTCTCATATCCGTCAAGCACGGAACATGAGCAGATGTTGAATGACGATTACGACTACGGGTCCGATGATCAGAGCAGTCCCAGCCAACAGAACAAGCCCTCAAGTAATGCCAAGGCAGCCTCACCACTTTCCAACAGAACTATGACCAAGACAGGACTTATCGGCGAGGATGTTGACCTCAAGTGCGATGAATCAATTACAAAGAGTAAGTCAAATACAACAAATGATAAAAGGAAACATGTTCAATTATGTTGATCGTTTTAGGTAATGTCATACTGTGGTACAAGGACTCCAAACTCATCACAAGCGGCAACAGTGTGGTGCTGCCCGATTTCAGTCTGAATCAAAGCACCTTTGACCTAACAATACTGAAGGCGAGTCCCCAAAATGCCGGCGACTACTATTGCCAGATTTTGCCCGAAAAGGTAACAATACACACAAAGGTTATACTGGGTGATCATTCATTGGATGTCATTACGCCGGAGAGCTCCACGTCCGGCCAGAGTAGTTTTCAAGGGATTGCATTCATCTGGCTCCTGTTTGTGGGCCTGCTTATGCACCATTAGTTTTTAATTAGTATTAAAGCAAAATTTTTATAATGTCCCCCGGGTGTGCTTAGATAAGTACGCTAAAATTGCATTTCTGTCTCCCAATTCTGTCTCCAAACAAAGAAAAAGAAAAAGCTAAATAAGTAAGTCTTGTTAATCGCGTATTTTTGCATTTTTTGTAAAGACAAACGATTTTATTTATTAAAAAACCAAAGTATACAAAATTATATTGAAACTCTTTTGATTTTCGTTTATCTCTTTTACAACAAAATAAGCAAATAAAATGGCATCAAAGTAACCAAAAATTAGTTATCTAAAATCGATGAGATAAAGTTTCGATTAGCATCCACGAATCGATTCCGCATTTTCGACACCCAATTGGAAAGTTAACAATGAAATTTTTGTTGATTTGTTGCTTTATTTGTATCGGTATGTATATATTCTTAATGTCGCTTTAACTAAATTAAAATGAAGAAATTACAATATTTGTTTAAGACACTGACTTTTCGTTAAATATGTATTTGTATGTTAACATGTTGGCTCGCAAAATTAGGTTTTGCATTTGCAAAAAATTCTTATGGAACTTTACTTGAAGGCAATCTTTTGCAACGATTGCTGCAATTGGCACATTTATATTTCTTGTTTCAATACTAATATTATGATTCTTAAATAAAATATAAGTATACAAAATATATTCCTATATTCATGTTTTGATTGTAAGTATCAACGATTCTATATGGACAGCAGATTGCATTTATTATGGCCAATGGCAATTTCAGGTATTGTAGCGAACATATTTCAATCGAAGCCAAACAAATAAGCGACTCTCTTCTTCTTCCTCTTCCACTTCCACTTCCACTTCCACTTCCTCTCCTTCGAACTGATTATCGATCTTGAATATGATTACATATACACATAAGTACTGTTTAACATTGTTTCTGTTTAATCTTGCTTAATAATAACTAAGTATCAACCGGATTGCTCAACGTCCCCAAAAATTAAGCCAAATTCAAAATTGAGAAATTTACTCGTACAAAATAGTGCACATATGTGTGTGTGTATGTGTGTGTGTGTGTGTGGGAAGGTACACCTGTATATGTATTTCTAAGCTTTGGTCTAGTGTTATCGTAATATTTGAAATATATATATATATGTATATAAGTATATATTTATTAAATAAAAAGTGTTTTATATCTTAACTCTCGATCATACTCTCCTGGCTCTATACAAAACATGTAAACCCGTCTCCAAATCACTAGATCCTCATTTACCCATCTTTAATTTGTTTTTAAATTATTATTATTTACATTCGTAAGTGCTTTTAAGTTCAGTATATGTATAAGTGTGTGTGTGCTGTGCTTGTTCGTCTGTTCAGGTAATTTGGGAAGTTAATCCTTCGGATTCTATCGTCGGATAAATCGTCAATGTTAACTACTCGTAATTACGCGTACATACAAACAAATAAATATTATAAGCTAGGTTTTGGGCGGTTTTTAACCGATCGTCGCAGTTATTTGAATCTTTAACTTTAACTAAACTAAGCTATACGTAATCCTTACACTCGCCTTACTATTCTCCTTCCACCTACTCCTTCTGTGGATTGGCACAAAAGTTCGTTTTCCATTTTATTTTTTTGATTTTTTCGTGTTGTTTGTGCAATTCGCCTAGGCGTGATTTTGATTTTAGATTAACATTAACATTGACCCCGCCCTAATGGGGCGCATTAGCGTTTGCCCGTATAATTAGAATACTTGGTTATTTGCAATGGCATTCTTATAATTAAGCTGCTGATTCTTCGTTGCCAGGTGCCGGGTTCGAGGCACATAAGCCAAACAAGTATGCGTATGTAATATGTAACTTGAAATACGTATTTGGATGTACAGTGCCCAAGTGGGTCCTGTTCCTGAGCGGCAACAATCCTTAAAGTCGCAGCAGGACTGCGCTGCCGACGGCGCCCATTATCATCATCAGACGTGGCAGCATATTCATTGTACACGCCGCATTCGCCTTTGGGCTGCCCACTCCAAAGCCGGCGCGCACCAAATCATCTGGGGGCACGGCTACAGCCTCATCTTCGTCGGACACTGCAAGTGGTTAAATGGAAGAACTTATTAAAGCTGCACTTGTCACTTAGGCATCTCCAATACCCACCTTCCTCTTCTTTAATGAAAAACTCGTGATCCGGCGAGAAGTTGGACCAGCCCTGTGTGTTCTTCGTCTTCACATGCGCATGCCAGAGTCCGGGCGTCAGTTCCATCTGATGCGTAATCTTCCAGATGCCGCTGTCCCTGTCATGACGGTGTGTCTTTATCACCGCCACAGTGCTCCACGTGTACGACTGCAAATGTTAAGCAAATTAGTATTTCTTTTAATACTATTCAAATAAAATAGATCAAACACTCGCTAAACAAATTCATTTGCTTGAAATGTTCCTAGAAAGGTTAATAAAGTAAAATGATATATTAGAATAATCTGAATTTATAATCAATTCCACATAGTATCAACTAAGTCCCAATTTATGCTTTGTGACACTTTGCGGAATTGAAGCGTTAATTAAATTCAGAGTATTTCCATACAGATTGTATTCTTAAGACTGAAGAGTGAAGTGAATCCTTGCTTAAGCTGCAACTCACCCCTGTCAACTTGTAGTCGAGCATGGCTTCCGAGAGCGGCTGGAGACTGCGAACGAGCCAGTGCATTGTGACCTTGTTGCCATCGATGGTGATGTTCTCGAACTGTGGCGTCTCTGGGTGGTAGCTGAGCTGAATGCGCACATCGTTGGCACCAATGGTGTTCTCCACTTGGCACAGATACTCGCCCAGATCGCTCTCTTCCACATGCTTGATGAGCAACGTGGTGCGATTTTGCTCCTTGTGCAGTGAGTTCCTTATGGAATACTTGTCGGACAGTGACAGTTTCTTGCCATCCTTGATAAAGAAACTCATCGCAATGGGATTGGCACGATAGTTACAGTAAATCTCCGCCGTGTCACCTTCGATGGTGTTCACATGGTGTCTATGTGTGGAAGCCTTGGGACTGAACTGCACATCGACGGAGACACTGCCATGAGGTGGAGCAGCACTTTTATCTTCACCCAGACACTGATAAACCCCAGCATTCTCTTCATCCACGTTCTCCAAAACGATGACGCCATTATCGTCGGGCTGGAGTCGCTGACCCTAAAGATGTATGAGATGATTGAGATTGTGATTGAGATTTAGGCAACGATCACCAAGTAGGGTAAACGGTAATGAGCATAGGTGAGGTAGGATGAGCACATACATTGAATGACCATATAATCTTTGCACCGTCGGGCAGATAGGTGCGGCACTCGAGCTTGTGATTGTCGCCCTGCTTGAACGTCTGCGAACGACCCGTAACATCGCGATCGTCGCAGAGGATCGATAGCCGGGCGAAAACACGCAGCGTTGTATACTGCTCCACTTTGTCCGGCAATATCTGACATTTGTAGAGATCCGCATCGTCCGACGACACATTCTCCAAAAATAGCGAATTATTCTGCATGATTTTCACCCGAGTGCTGATCACACTCTGGCCACTGGTCAGCATAACGTCGTTCTTGTACCACATCGCCACGTTGTTATCTGTGAATGGAACAACCTTGTTCAATTAACTGCAAAGGGTCTAAATAACTCCTACGTACTCCTATAGTTGCGGGCATCACAAGTGAGGGTGACCTCATCGCCGGGCTTGGCAGCAACGGTAAGATTTGAATTCTCAAAGTAGGGTGCAGCCACATCTTCCTCGATGGCCTGGGGGAAACCTTCCGAACTTAATGCCTCCTCTCTATTATCGTAATCGTAATCTTCGTCATCAGCATCATTGTTATTCTCTTCGCCAATTGGTGTCGCCCGACATTGTTCTGAAAGAAGCAGGAGAAGATTGTGGCACAGTCAGCTCATGTCGATCGAGTACTTATGTGGTTAATGAGTCATTTCGAGTTCGCTTGTAGCCAGCTTTCAAGTGAACACCATGTTTGCCATACTTGTTTACATGGCCGCTGCAAGTTTAAATTGGAATTGATAATAATCACACCCCATCAGCAGGGGGAGTGCTATCAACAAGTTCAACACACACCGGATGTGAATAGAAGGGTGGGTGAATGAATGCATTCGAGTACTCAAATTGAGCGAAAGCATTTGCCAATTGGAGCCTTTACTTAGATAAGCAATTCAGTTTATTTTTTAATTAATTTAAGTGCGTTGTAAATTCCAATTCAATCGGAAATCTAATGATATAGTCTTCAAATTGCAATCAGCAACTCAACTCTTAACTCTTAAAAGGAAACATAATTAAAGCTCACATAATAAATATTTAATACATGATGGCTAACAATTAAATATTTAATGGCAATTTTAGTTTACAGTTTTCCAATTACAGCCAAAATTGAACCATAAAAGAAATGAGTTTCTCAGTTAAGGCCACTGCAATCGTAATTACCAACGATAATGACAATGGCTCAGACCATTCATTACCATTGTGGGTTAACGTTCAATTTTGGCATTAGACACACGTAAGCAAAACCAGTCATAATATGTAAATTGAATGACTAATTTATAGCTGCGACTTGGATTATCGATAACGATTTGCATGCCACACATAAAATGATGTCTTTGGACGAGCTGTGAGTAATTTGATTCAATGACATCTAACGGCAATTCCAATCTCACGACTCAGTGCCCACTCAATGAGTCATCGCGATGCTATCGTCATCAAGCCTAACCACGCTGTGCTGCATTTGGGCACACGAATCGTTGCCGATGTGTTGCAAGGTAAGATTACGCAATCCACAGCAATGGCAACTTCAGTTTTGCTTCAGTTTTGCTTCAGCTCGTTATCACGAGTAGATAAAAGTTTGCGTTTCGCCTTAAAGAGCTGGCAATCAACTGGCAAAGATACTCATAGAGACTGAGCCACTTATCTTATCCAATCCCCTGCCTGCCCTCTCCACAGATAGGCAGTTACCCCTTTTATGGCAGTCGACTATGAAAACGAAAACAGCTTCTGTCATCTCAGAGTCATCGTCGGCGACGTCGCCGTTGGTGGCCAGCCAAATGCCATATGGAGAGTAGAGGCCGGCAGGAGAGGAAGACGAAGACCGAGGCCGTCACAGACACGGTCAACCAGACCAAGAGCAAGAGCAAGAGCAAGACCGAAACCGAAACCGAGACGAAGACCGAGACCTTCACCGCCACCAAATTGCAATCGTTTTTCGTTGTTCATTTTTGGTCGCCTAAGTCAAGGCCAAGCGGGTCTATACACTTGGAGAAATACATTGCTGGGATAAGTCAAGCAGAAATCCTCATTTGAAAACGCTTCGTAAAATATTTTCATTAAGTTAATTTTATGTTTAATTAAAGCAATGATTTTTTGCTTATTTTAAGTCAATCAAATCAAAATTTAATCAGCTTGAATCAAAGAAAAAACTTAAAGAATAGAACTCTTTATCTCTCTCGCTCTCTCTCTCTCTCTCTCTCTCTCTCTCTCTCTCTATCTCTCCCTTCTGTTCTTATTTCTAATTTAAATTGAACTATTCACTTTTAGCTTAATATAATTTAACTTTAATTTTACATTGAAAATGTTGTTCTTTTTAAGTGTGTTTCACCTCATCACACTTCAGATTTAGTGAGCAATTCTTGCGCTGTTGTCCATGCATTTAAATGAGCCCCTTTTTTTTGCTGAGTGTATGGTCTCACAACTTAGCCCCAGTTGGTCCACTTAATTTCCCAGCAGTCTATTTGCACTCGCGTAAGTGGGTCAGCTCAAGGGGAGATGTTGCATGGCTGGGCGTCGCTGGTCTCCACATGCGTCAGCTGCTGCTTTGAGAGTCCTCACTCCATGGCCCCGCATTGTCCTTGGATCGATGTCTGGGGCAGCCTCAACTCAACAGTCTGCCATATGGATGCTCCAATATTTTGCCCGCCCCAACTGCCAGCTGCAATTCAAAATGTGGGACAATGGCGACAGGACGTCGCGGCGCCAACGAGCCAGAATCCTTTACACACTCCAACCCCTCCACCCCTCCGCCCCTCCACCCCACTTGCCCAGAACCACCCTGCCAAGTCACTCGAGGGTTTGCAATTTTTAATGGCGCACGCATTGGGAACACAGACTGACGACATTTGCTGCTTTTGCTGCCGTCAGCAATCGGAATTTCAGTCTCTCTCTCTCTCTCTCTCTCTCACTCTCACTCTCTCTTTTGGTCTTGAATTCCTGAACTGGTCTGTAGCTGTGCCAAGGGATGTGAGTGCAATTCGTTATGCCATCAGAAAAGTACATTTATCAGGAGACCAAATGCGATGCCATTTTATTGCATTACTCATACGCAATGGGTTCCTTTCAATTGTTGGCTTTGTTGGGATCAAAAAATAATACAATAAAATGTTCATGTTCATGTTTATTTATTTTATGGTTAGCCATTTATCTTATCGTGCCCCAGCATCTTAAATAGCCTTCTACATATTTGTCAAAGCTGGGAGTAGTTATTTCTAAAGATTTAGTGAGTTAGGAATAATTTTTGCAAATTTTTATGAATATTTGGTTGCCTGATTTCTATTGTGCTCCATTGAACAGTAACTGCATTTATATGTGTCTGACATATCAGTAAGGTCATTAAGTGGGAAACGGCGCCTGCTCCGGCAGATAACAAGTATGGGATCACACATCACATCGCATTCGATTCAATTCAAGATTTGGTTCAAGCACGTATATATAATAAATGAATGCGTGATTATCGCCATGGATGATGATGATGATGATGTGCCCACCTCTTGACCATAGCTGCTGCACACACAACCACCACATTGCAACCGATGTGTTATTCCATGTCCTACATATGGTGCTCATACTATATACATATGTATGTACATATATATATACAGATACTGTCAAGTTATGGGGTCAGATCGTAAACAAATAAAATGCCATATCTGTCTTGACGTGTGTCTGTGCTTATAAATAAATATGAACTGATCGCTGTTGCTAATTCCATGTACAAATTTTAATTTGCTGACTGCGCCTGTCGATTCTGGCAATTCCCAACTCCGCAATGGCAAACATTCATCTTGCTGGGGATTCACAGCCTCTGCTGGGCTCATAAAAGTGGCAAGTAGTATACTCTATATATACATATACATATGGACTAATGTTAATGGTTGATCAGCCTACATCAATTTCGTTTGTACATAATTCGATTCAAAGAATTTGCATTGCGACTCAAAATAAAGCGAACACATTTCAAATTGAAAGATTTGATTGAATTCAATTGATTTGCCAGAAATACACATACATACATATGTATGTACGCAAATACATAAACACATATGTATATCTGACTTGGATGTAGCAAATCGCGCATTTGAATTTCTTATGCGATTTTCTAAAATCGTCCAATTCTTGGGCAAGTTGTATTATTTCACATATGGGACCAGTTAAATCGGCATCCAATCAACTATAATTTGAAATAGTTCCAAGAAATTCACATTAAATGAAAATAATTTCATTTTTTTAAATGTTATTGCTTGTTGCATTGAGATTGTGGAACATGATTCAATATATGTGGGTGCCATTAAAATGATAACTTCCAAAATATAAAGTTAGAAGTATTGAGTGCTCGAAGGGCAGATACCCTCTAAATGTAATGCCAATTCTTTGCGCACATTTCTTGTAAAGAAAAAAAAAACATAATCGTCGAGCTGCCTATAAGATGAACATGCATCAAATTGTGTCTGCTGGTAATTATTGATGCAACAGCCGAATTTCAAAATATTTACATAGACACCACAAATATGCTTTGAACTTATGGTTGTTACTACATGCCTATTTTGATGTATTTCTGTTGTACATTTTTCAGCATTAGTTATGCACATATGTGCAAAGTTTTAGCTGGAATTCTATGTGGATGTTTACTATGCGCTTGCCTTAGCCAGATTTCGACATTCGCCATGTTGCCTTATCGCATGGCTAAAATTGGAAAAACGCACATTTAATTAAAAATTTTCAATTCGTTGGTGGCCCCGGAAAGGCAATATGTTTGTGCCTCGATTGTGACCCCTAACCGCTAAAACTCAAAACCGGCAACTGGATCATAGAATCGGGGCCAGGCCGGCAGAGGCAGGATGGAAGGCAGGCACTGGCTGCGTGTCTGGCATTAGCAAATATCTAACATCAAACTGCCATTCTGTGCACAACAAATATTTGCTCTACGAAATGGACGGTTCCAGAACGGGGGAACCAAGCGAAGTCGAGCGGAGCAGCATGGCCCACAGCTTCAATAACATTGGTCACACACTCAGAGAAAAGTTCTTCAGTTGAAATTTAGATAGTCGCCACAAAAACTAGCAAGTGGTTCAGCCCAAGAATTAGGTAAAAGAAAATAGCATTTCCAAAAATTAGAAATGCTCTTTTCTATTTTTAGAGTATATGTAAGAAAATCTTCGTTTTAGATCCAATCTTTTCTGAAATTAAAAAAATAATAAAACAATTTGTAAACTACCCTAAATAGTTGTATATATGTGAAATCTCAAAATAAAAAAGAAATAATAAATAATTAATATTTTTTTCAAGTTGAAGAATAGAAATTTAGATTTTCGAAGTAATAAGTTAACTTAAAAGAATGGCAATTTTCCAAAATTCAGCTTGATTTTCTCTGAGTGCATCTGCTAGAGCCAAGTGAGTAGCATGAGTAGCTGTGCTGTGAGGCATGTGGAATGTTAAACGTAATCAACATTTTGCGCCATAACTCTAAACGCATATGAAAATTTAACTTTCAACAATAGATAAGCGTTCTCTCCCCGATAAGATATGCTGCTGGCTTCAATTTACTTTGGCTTTGGCTTTGCTTTGGCGCAAACAAACGTAACCCACGTGTTGCCTCAAGTTATAAGTACTCTCTCACACACACACACACACACAACATTTGGAATGATATGTGGGCTGGCTGGCGCATAGTTCATGCCTATTAATATGGCAGACGCAACTCGGATAATTCATAATTTTGACACAATATTACAAACCCACATTTCATTAACAACGCCTCTCATTAAAAAGTGGATATATTTGTAAACAGTTGTCGTGTCGAAGACATATTTTATTTTATTATTTTACTAGCCCTTTTTCTGCTTCTTCACATTTCTCCCTTAATCAGTTATTATTATACAATAAACGATTCGAATTTTAAGCGACTTTTCGTAATCAAAAGTTATTGAGACATACCGAAAAATGCCACGAAGTAATTAACCTTTTTTTTTTTTTGTTTTTAATAAAAAAGATATATTACAATTTTATGGTAAACATGAATTTATGGCTCAAACTTCTGTAACCCAAAATAAATGCTCTTTGTTGAGTCTTTGACATAATACAAATAAGTCGGCAAAATTGCATTATCAACTGGAAAATTGAACAAGTAGTGCTTAACAAGGAGTCTGCTCAAATCTGGCCAAGCTGGTCTTGGTGTGATTTGCAGACTTTTTTGTATTGTAAAGAAAGTTTTTCAAGTCCCCCGCTTCACTTTCGAGCGTAGTTATGTCGTAATCGTAAACTTAAAGGTCTCCTTGATGTCAAGGCCATAATAACAGTTGGTCACAAATCAAATATTTGTGACAGAGAGTTTCAGCTGTATATGTTTGAGAACAAATTGAAATAAAGCAACTTCACCCAATCTATGATTTTTGAGCTGCAATTGGCATTAATTGCTGATAACGAATAAATTCCATTAGAATTGCGAATCTTAATTTTAGGGGCGTATACCCGCGGGAATGTGATTAATTGAATATACTCGTATGTATATATATATATATATGTATATCAAATATCTGGAGAGCTTTAAATACGCTTTTAAGCAAATCAGTTGTGTCAATAGAGTATTTCTGTGGCACACAAAGAGTAACAGTTTAGTTAACTTACCGCCATAAAATAGTCCAATTAGCAGACAAGTGAGTAGCATCCACGTCGTAGCTCTCATTGTTGACGCACTCAGTTGAGTTATTGTTGTTGTTTTATTTGATTTTTTTGGTATACGTATTTGTTTTTGGCAGCACGCACTCTCAATTCGTGTGTGTGTGTGTGTGTGTTGTTTGCTTTTGAATTTGCTGCCGCTATCGGAGGTAGATCGTTAACTGCAATTAATATGTTTTTTTTTTGGAAGTCGATTTAATTAATTTGCCATCAAATTGCTACAACCAATTGCGGCCCCAATAGGGCGCCGCAAAGCCAACGAAATAATTGTTTCTCCCTTTATAAGTTGTGTATTATTTTTATTATTTGTATTTATATGCGCAACGTGAGTTGCATGCAACCGGAAACTCGAAATTGCCCAAAGCCAAAAATCAAAGAAAAGCGCGCGCATATTTTTCAGACTATGGAATTCGAAAACAGTTGTCAAGACCCCCCCTAACCCAATGCCTTCAACTCGATTTGCAGCTGTTCGCCAAAAAAAAAAAAAAAAACGAAAAGAGAGAAAAAATCACAGCTTCCAGCAGAGCGCAAAACAGTTTTGCGCTGATTGGCAGCTAAATGGTAAACATTGCTTTAACCAAGTCGCTTTGGTTATGCAAGCGAGCAGAGGAGTGGCTGTGCGGAGTGTAACTCAATGGATATTATGATCTCAGTGCGAAACGTGCAATTTGTTGTTGCGGCCAACCCGCTCGATGGTCAATAATGTTGCCCCAACTCACTTCTCTCTCTGTCTCACTCTCCTTTTGCCTCAGCCTCTTGGCTCTGCTCAATGCCACAGTGTGCTGCAAAGTGGGTCGTGGCGGATCGATGGGGTTGCGCCAGGAGAGGTGGGGAGGGGCAAGTCGAAAAGCATGCAAATATGCATGCATATTCTCGTACATAAATAAATAAATGTGCAAATGCGAAAAGTCATAAACGAAAAACAGCAGCTAAACAAAAAAATGCACAAAATATTTGTAAATATATTAATGTAACGAAACCTCGACACCCTTTCGACTGACATTTAAACTAGTAACTCATATTTTTGGAATAGTCCACACAAATCTGTCAGACAAGTCGATTTAACCTAACCTTCTTGTTACAAATCTTCCAAATGATGTAGATCTGTAAGAAACATTCGATATGTGTATATTCTCGCAAGTGCTGTGGCACACTTATCCGCTCCTGGGGCAGGGCATTTAAATGCAAACATTTAAATCAACATGTATGCATCTAAATGTTTACACTTGCTACACACACATACTATGTGATGACATAGAAGCAAATATGTGTGTAACACACACACACACACACATATATATATATATATTTTTTTTTTTTGCAATTTGCAATGCTTCGCGATCAGTTTGTAGTTGAGGCAGCTTACGATTACTAAATATACACTCGAATATTCACCCGCATACGAATAATACGAAAATCCGAATAAATGTTTGATGAACACGTAAATAACAACTCCAACACCAAAATTCAACTAATCAGCGGCCTTTTTGAGTAGATTTCAAATTTGTTAGTCAGTCGTAATTTGGACTTGGTGTGAGCTATTTCAAATTGCCGCAGTCGGCTGCAGTTATAACGAACACCTCATGTGACGGCGAGTGTGTCGTTAAAACTCACAGTTATCACAAATGAGTGTTTTTTTTGGAATATGTATTTATCAATGAGTAAGGTGTAAATGCGACATGACAGGGGCTTTTTAGCTTTTTTCGAATTCGATTCTAGCGAGGGACGCTCGAAACAAATCTCTTTTCTTATCGAGCTTTCTTTTTCATAAGCACAATGTGAAAGTTTTTTCCAACAGTCAAATTCGAATGAGACAATCTCAGCAGCAGCTCAGTTAATAAGAAAAAAATTTAAAAAAAACAGCTGAAAATAATTATTCTGTTGGTGGAAAATTACGTTACCATTGCTAAAAACTTTTTCAAAAGTTGCAAGCGCTCATTTAGTTTTATAAGCTGATTATTTGTAATAGTCGAATATCCTTTCTGGAAGGATATCAATTTTAATATCTACAAAATACTTATTTCTTGGATTATTATTTGATATCATTTTTTTTTTTTAAGTTGTAAGAGTAGTTGCATTTTTGCATTAAAGCACAACAGTTCTGAAAGTTATATTTCTCGTTTAAAAAAAATGTATGATTTGGAATGTCAATAATGTTCAATTTAAAGATTTCTCTATGCAACATCAAAATGTGCAAGAACAGCAGAAAATACAATAATTATTCGCATAACTGATTTCTTCAAACTTAAATAACTGTAAAAGTTCTCAGAGCAATGTTTGTTAAAGTCTGAATGGGCTTTTCACTTGAGCAATGCCAAAAAAACCAAAACTTTCCTTTTTTTTCCCATCGCTTAACTTCATACAGAGATCAAATGATATTTTTGGGAATTACAAAAGGAGTTGCGATTGCAATTCCCAACACGAATATTCTCCGAACCGCTCTCGCTCTTGTGCTGGAAATCGTTCGCTCGTTTGGCTTTTTACATTGTCTGCTTGCTGGCTTGCTTGTCTTTATTCTTTTTTTTTTTTTTGGTTTTTGTTTTTTGTTTTTGTCTTAATGTTGTTCTTGTTGCCGTTTGTTTATTTACATTGCGCTCCAAGTTTACACACACAAATGCAAGGGCTGTGCGTGTTGCAGCTGCAGCTGCGCTCAGTTTGCTATTGCAACCGATTTTTTTTACTTTATTATTCTTTTTTTCGTTTGGAATGGAAGTTGAAAATGCTTGAATATTGAATTGAAAACTTTTGTACTGTAAATAAGAGCAAATCAATGTTTTGCCAGCGGCGTTTACTTTTCGGCTGTCTGTCTGCGGAGCACTGCTGCTCGAGTCCCTCTGCTTCCCCAACTGCCCCACATCTGCAGCCGATTTGCTGCTCCTTTCGCTGCCATATGCTCAATTTCCTTTCTCTGCCAACTTTTTTGGTGCATTCAGTTTTCGTTTTCGCTTTCGTTCGCTGCCCGGTAAAAGAAGAGAGACGACAACTGCAAATCGAGTATTTTACATATTGCACAAACATATTTATAGAATGCACATTTGCATATTGCACTAGTGTTTTTGTTTTTTTTGTTGCATCTTTTTATTTTTAATTCGGTTTCTAATTGAGAGTGTGCCAAAATGGTATTGGGGGCCACAAATTCGAAATTTGTTATTCGCAATGCGAATAAATAGCCAGATTTTTTTTCTAGTTATTATGAATCACTCAACACATAAAGTGGAGTTGTTTGTGTGTGTGTGTGTGTGTGTTGGGGCAGCTGCACCCGCCGGTGGCAGGTAAAAGAATGGCTTAAAGTGAAGTGGCCTGTGTGCCATTTACACGAGGAGCATAAAACTGGTTTGCTTTTTGTGCGACGACTGCTTGAGATGGAGAGAGAGAGAGAGAGAGAGAGAGAGAGAGAAAGAGATGGAGAGAGATGAAGAGGCAACAACAACAAATATTTCGGTTGAAGCCGCATTACAAAAGGGCAACCTTAACTGAACTGAACCAAACTGCCAGCGACGACATATTGTACGAGGTGATTTTGATTTACGAGCAGAGGTAACCAATTCAACAATAAATTCGAATTGATGCAACTTGAAGCTGTTGTTGTTGTGTTTGTTGTTGCAACAACACTTGCACTTGCAAGCGCTTTCTTTCGCTGCTGCAACATCGTATGCCCCCTTACGAATTCATTTGTTTTAGCTTTTGCTTGGCCCAGCCACAGATAAACTACACACACATACACATTTATATACAATATCTACTGTCTGTCTGCGAGCACAAAACAAATTGAAGTTTTCAAGTACTTAATGGATAGGAGTTGAATATTATTTGTATTATTTTTAGTGCGCTGCGCGCTCTTTGCGTACCCGTCGCGATGCTTTTCAAGCGAGAACTGAATTTAAGTGTAGCGCGTGCTTGGGGAGTCCAAAAGCGAAGGCAAAAAGCACATACAGGAACGTTTGGAATTGAAACACATAACATCTCAACAGCTCTCTGTTACAGTTGATATTGCTGGTGCTGCTGCTGTTGCTGCTTGGGGCTGCTTACTGGTGTCGCAGGTAAACAATTTGTATCTTTTCCGCGTTCCTCTTGTGGCGCCAATTTTATCTGAGCAAGACGCGGAACGAGAGAGACAGAGAGACACAGAGAGAGAGAGAGAGAGAGAGAGAGAGAGAGAGAGGGAGAGGAAGGGAGATAAATCCAGAAGATGCTTACAATGTCATTGTCAATTGCTGTTGGCGGTTTTCGCTCGAATTGATTTGAAGCCCTACACCGACTAAATACCCTTCATTTGACCACCCAAGTAGGGAATTTTTGTACGTACAACTTTCCACTTGGTGTAGAAAAGTCTTCAAGGCTTAATCTAGAGAGAAACATAACATCATATTTGTTTTTAGAAAAAGATAAGCCTATTGATAAAGTTTGATGAGTTTTTATTTTTTTTTTTAAATTATTCTTTGTCTTATCAAATGTAGTAACAATTCCAACGGAAGTTCGTAGCTGCTTGATTCACTTATTTACCTCAGATATGAGGCAGACAAAGTGACTAAACCAAATTATTAATCAAATAAAAATATTATTCACATATATTTTCAACTTAAGACTAATTTATTAGTAGCTATTTTATATACTTTATGGCAAATGAATGACTCTACTGCAATAATTGTGTGAATCGTTAAAATATTTGATATTTGTAATTTAAATGTATTTCACGCAACCAATAAATATTTAATATTTAGTTTTCATTTATTGGGGCTTATAAAAGCTTAAGTTTAAATTTATAAACGTTCATTTGAAGCGACCACATATCGATAATTCGATAACCAATTTTTGCATGCGTCGCAAATTTGCAGCACTGGCACTTAACAACACTGCACAGTCGACTGCGCGAATCTTTGTTTACAAACTTGAACAGAAACAAACAAAAAATGGAAGTTCCTCTCTCTGATTTCAATTCGCTTGACTTGGAGCGAGAACTCTACGCTCGCGCACTGGATACCGAGGGCAGCAAGCAGGAGCGCTATGAGCGTCTGTTGGCCGCACGATCGAAAGAGACGCAGCGTCCAAAACGCGGTTCGGTTGCAAAGTTTGGAGCTCGTTTGCAGCTAGAAGATTTTGCTGAAATTAAGCTCTACACACAGGCTGAATTTAAGTTGTTGTCCAGCAAGTTGAAGTGGAGACTGGAGCATGTTCGTCGCACAGAAGACGGTGAGAGTTTGGAGTACTTTCATCCGGATGTGCTCAGTCGCATTGATCGTACCAAGACATATATGCTGAATATGGATGAGTTTCTGGTGCGACAAGAGCCATATATTCACAAGGTAAGCCAAAGCATTAATTGTCCAAATATAAGTTTTAATTATGCACATCTTATTTACAGATCTTTGCTATATTCGTAGCGCGCACAGGCGGTCAGGAGCCACATCTTTGCTATGCCCGAAGCCTGGTCAAATTGCGGAGCTGGGATGAAATTACCGAGGAGCTTGCATGGCCAGTAAGTGGGATTACTAATTACCATGATGATGATAATTATTAATAATAAATATAATAATAAACTGGCAGCTGATTGAAAGTGCCAAACCCTTGCCCAGCGGCGAAATGATTAACGCTGAGCTGGAGACGAATGTAAGTTGGAATTCTAACTTGGAAATGGAAATATAATTGTAGTCAAATAATCCTTCTCCCTTCTTAGCTCATCACATCCGAGAACATTGCCAAGGCGATGACGTACATATTGACTGTAATTCGGGAGAAAGGATTGAAGAACTTTGTGGCTATAGCTTGTGATCAGAATAGGCTCGGTTTGGCAGCGGTGACAATGCTTGTGGAGGCCAGTGGACATGTAATGCTGCCGTGTGTCTTTGATACAAGCGATCTACAGAAGTCCCTCAGAGACATGTTCTGCTCGGCCTGTGTGCGTTGCTCGGTACGTGTCTCCAACGAGCTGTATCTACAGAGTAGCTACGAGGAGCAGCTGAGCAGGATATGCAATAGCAATAGTACGAAGAATATGAATGCAGTCCTGCTGCTCATGGACTATGTGAATCGATTGCCACAAATCCTGCTCGCCATGTGGCACTTTGAGGAGCATCGCGATAAGCCAATCTCGCTGCTTGGCCTCAACAATAAATTGGTGAAAATCTATGGTTCGCATTTAAGAAGAGAGCTGCCACCGATCACTTTCGACGACTGTACGGCTGGCTCGGGTCTGTTGCAGTTGCTTGTCTTTGACGCCTTGTGGCACATAACACCAGAGCCCGAACCAGAAGAGTTGCATCCAAAAAAGCCCCTTTAAAAGGAAATATCGAGTAGTTATTGCTAGTGTAAATATATTGCTATCAATATTACTATTGTTAAAATGTTGGTAAGAATATTTTTTATATATTAATTTATTTGTTGGAACATTGAAATCAGTACAAATGCATTTCTGTATTGCTTTATGTTATGTATAACGCATATTGAGGCAAATTTGAATAAATATCGGTAGATATATCAAGGCGCTATATTCACAGTTTATTGCCCTATTATGTATCATGCTCGCTGTGATTATCTGTGATCTCTGCGTGATCTCATTGTCAAATACCTCCTCCGTTGCATCATATTGCAGTTCCGATTCCGTCGAATAATTCGGCAGCTCAACTGAAAGTTGAAAAATGTCTCAAATTATTCTAAAAAAATTGTACACTCTTTATAATGATTGTTACCCTCGCCGCCTGTGGCAAATCTGACAATTTTACTGTTGTCGCTCCAGCCAAAGCTGTTCCGAGCCAGAACCGACACCTCAAACAGACTCGCAGGCTGAAGCCCATGCAGCGTATACGATGTTATATAAATCGGACCTGAAATTGATATAGAACATTTATTTCAGTGTATAACATGCAAGTTGGAGTCTTATCTATAACAAAAGTCTGCCAAATTGATGGAGGTTTTGTTTGTAAATAAATAAATTAGCTGGCAAAGCAAAACCCAAACTCTTGATTACGAAATTTATAAGCATATTTTTGCCAGCTTTGAAGTAGTTTTGATTGTTTACATAAATTTGTGTTTTGTTTATTGTGCCCTTAACTGACTTGGGGAAAATCGATCATCTTATTTGAATTGTTATTTGTGTTATGAGAATAAAATCTTTGGCATGTTCAAGTCTGCTATTTTTAGAATATCCAACAGTTATACATATTACATACATATATTATGTATATATATTTTAGTTGTACTCACCGATTGTCACTTGGGCTGGAATCGTCAGCTCAGTCCAGTTGGTTCTAATGGTCCTTGTTATATTCGCTTGTAGAAGATACAATTTGTTAATGATCTTAGCAAGTGAAAGTAAGGGTAACTTTTCCAACCTGATGGTATCTGTCGGAATTTCAGCTTGAACTCCATGATGGGCAGCATGCTCTCCGTTTGCCAAACGAGCACATGCGAAGTGGAGCTCTGGGTGCCCGGATTGATCTTGAATACACAGGGCATGGGTCGACCTGTTAGCTCCACGGTGGCGCTCTTGAAGCCAATCGAGTTGCTCGCCCGGCACTCATATTGACCCATGTCGGATTCACGGACCTTCTTCACGTTCAGCACGTGCTTGATGTGGCTGAAGTAGCTATAGCGCACATAATTGACAACGCCCACTTCCGTCTCCTGACTGCTAAAATGAGCGCCAATGGGCACGGGGACACCATGATGAAACCATTGCAGCGTCGCCAACGGTGCTGATTCCACAGTGCACTCCAGATGTGTCCGATCTCCGACCCTGGTGTAGACAACACTCTGTGGCAGCGTCACCTCCGGAGCAACTAAAACGATTTGGATTACTCGCTGAGTTACAAAAGGCAATTGCAGCAGAGAACTTACACAGGACTTCGAGCTGAACACCTGCCACTGCTGGCTGACCCACACCATTGGCTGCCAGGCACTCGATCAATCCCGCCATGCTGCGCGACTTGATCTCAAAGATGTGACTCTGGCGATTGCCCGAGTTGCTATACTGATCCACAGTGTTGCCATTATGGCGCCAACTAATCGATGGCTGGGGCACACCCTTTGCCGAGCAGATCACCTCAAAGATGGCGCCAATGGGCAGCTCGAGGAGGCCGCTTGGCTCCGTGGCAACACTCGGCTCGTACTGCACCTCAATGGCATGCACCTGGACGGCTTGATTGCTGCTCGACATGATCTCGCAGTAGTAGTCACCAGTATCCTCGGCTTTTAGATTAGACACCTGCAGGCTGCCATTGCCCCAGAGCACAATCCTTTCGTTCGGTGGCAAAATCTCTGGATGGCGAGAGTCCACCAAAGGCTGATCATCGCGGCTCCACCGCACATAGCGAAAGGGTGCTATAGATTCGATATAATAGATATAAGCGATTTACAAGTCAAAAAAAAAAAAAAACCTTATTTTGAAAGTCGAGCAGAAATTGAATAATTTCTAGTTATAGTCATGGAGATTTAATTGCTTTTAAATCTCTGAAATCTCATTTTATTGACATAAAATTGATATCTTTTCAATATTATTCAACCCTCTTTTGGGGTTTAATTAACTTGTTCTCAAATATCCAAATTCAATGGGCGCTGTCAATAACCCTTTGTTATTGACGTGACCTACGATGGCTGTTTAATAAATCACTTAATGAAGCTACTTCAAAAACATGCAGTTGACATTAAATTAATCAAATCCGTTTTCGCGTCTATTATGAAAAAAAAAAATTATAATAGGGAAGAAAATCCATTGTGATAAACGAATTTCCTTGGCTGTCTTTTGTGTAGTCATTCAAGGCGCTTTATGATATCAATCTAGAGTCATCTTTTGCTGGCTTCCAAATTAAATGTCATTGTTGTATCAAGTTGTGCACAAAGGAGCACTTTCAAGGCCCATTATTAGATGAACAAATTTAGTCATGCACATTTTACTTTTTCAATTGATTCTAAAATTACACATTTAATCTCAGTAGTTAAATTAGCTTACTATCCAAATAGCATGGTAATAGAACTGTATCATTTTCGAAGGATTTGATTGTGGTTGGAACACTTTTAAATTTTTGATTGTTCTCCAGATCATTGTTGAAATTGAGCTCGGCTTTTGAGGGATGCAGGCCAATCAGTAAAAGCGATATTAACAAATCAATGGAGCACATTTTGCGGTCACTTGGGTTTTAAATTCAATTAGAGAGCAGCGATGTAATGTTTCGTATTCTTCGAATCTATTCAAAAACAAACTATTCCCCTCGAAGCGGACGCGTGTCGCAATTTTTGTTCCGGCGCGCTTCAAGTCGCGAGCCCAACTGAACGCTTGAGCTGACGTTGTGAATCTGTTTTGGCGAGGCTTCCCCTAACGGACACTTGAGGCGCAGCAGAGAGGCAGTGGCAGCGAGAGAGGCAGCGAGATAGGCGTTGATGGAAAGACAGCTCAGAAAGTCACTTGCTCTTTCTTTGGATGCCGGTTGATTAGCTGACATTTAATGTACAGCAACGCAGTTTCGTATTGTGTTCTTTTTTGAGTGCACACATATGTGCAAGCTTGAGATACATATGTATATGTATATATATATATATATATATATATATACAAATATTTGTATCTATAGATGCATCGAAGCGTTCCAAACGCCCACCACACCAAGCATGTCCATTTGCCATGGGCCATGCATCGCTAGTTTTTTTGTCATCATTCTAAATCGGATTCTGATGATGCTGCTGTTGCTGCTGCTGCTGATCTATTACATTCTCCGCTTCACAGAACGTGCTTCTGTTGCATATTCTGAGATAAATTGTCACTGTGCCACAATGGAAAATATGTGTTTGGCCATCATCATTGTGATCGGATCAGACACAGACAATTCACACATTCACATTTGGTCACAATGTGTGGCTCCAAATTCTCCCCCCAGCACAGATGGCAATCAGTGTCCAAGTGGGCAGAGTTAGGGCCAGGTCCTCCCCTATGTGGCATCGTTAAGCATGTATTCTGAATCTGCATTTTTAATAAAAAACTTTTACCGGAAGTGCATTTATGCATAAATGCATACATAAACTATTTGTCTCGACACAAAATGTTGCATAATAGTTAGTAAATGTGGGACGCATTCTCCTTTTGTCCTTTAGAAGAACCCAGATGGTATTTTGAAAGCAAATTGTATCCAAATTTAACTTTTAAATATACCTTTGGTTCGAATTTACAATGCCAAAACTCTATCAAAACTAAACCGATTTTCAAAGTACATTTCCAAAGTTCTATTTAAAAAATTGACTTTGACAATGGATCATAGTTTTCCAAAGTCATAACTTTTCAATATCTCAAGGGAGATTCAATTAAATTTTGTCTTTCAGATTAAGACTGCATTAAAAGTCGGTATTTATGTAAACAATATTAACTTAAATATATAGATACATAAATAACATTTGTTTTCAAATTGAAAACCATAACTTTAAGACAAACCCAACCCATTTTCAAATTTCCAACTCGATTCGATGGTGACCTTTAACGGCTTGATGTAGTTGAATTTGAACTGCCCGCGAAATGATCTGAATTGCGATCGCTTTCAATTAAAAGACAATTTCATCGAATTAATTAAATTACATGTTGTGGACTTTTTTTGAAGGGGGCTCCAACAGCTGCGCAAACAAACTGCAAACCAATTAAAGACGCGTCCGAAAGACTTGACGGATCTATATATATATATATATATAGAAGGCATTAATGTGCTCATCATCATTGTCATCTTGGTACAGTTGAGCAATTTGTTCTCATTTGGGAAACCCTGGCTGTTCATTGAGTATAGTAAGTATTTATTTATGTTTAACCTGGGCTACATTAGTTCTTTTTCTTCTTTATGTTTGTTCATTTTAAAATTAATAAACCGCTGAATGCTTACAACCGACGCATTAGCAACTTATGTTTCTTAAGTGTGTGTTTAATATTATTATTATTATTATTATATAGTCGCGGGCATTGAATCAAAGTTTATACGATTCACGTTATAAGAATGTATGTTTGCATGTGTGGCAATATAAAATATAAGTTAATTTATAAAACAATTGATGCATATATATATACAATTATATAGGTATATGGTAACTAATAGAACTTTTCTTCTTAATATTATTTTTTCAACTTAAAACTAATTGAATTACCAAGGATATGTAATCCTATGACTATTTTGTGATAACAATAAAATGAGTTTAGTGTTTTAAAAAATTTAGCTAATTGTTGTTCATAAATTATAATTAATGAAACACAGACAAACACATATACACACACACAAACACATACACATACACATGCACATGCACATCAGTAACAGTTATTGGCTTGTACAAAAAAGGAGCCTTCAAAAACGCAGCTGAACCGTCTCCAAGAAGATTTCTTGAACAGAAAATATTAATAATAATAATATTGGATCGTCTACATATACAGCACAAGGCGATGTATTCGTAAGCATAATACAGTTTTGCAAACGTTAACAAAACTTGTCTCATCGATTACGTTTAATTACTCGTAACTCCTACTACTAGCCTAAGACGGCGATTGGGAGGATGGGAGGTAAAGAACGTCGTCTTTAATTGGGTGCAACACTAGATTAGACCGCGCTTCTTTTTGTAATCTTCCAGGTTGAGTGAACGCTTGGACACCGTTTCGGTTGGTTTGTTCGCCGGTTTGGGCAACGCATTGGCGCTGTTCACTATAAATGGTAAAATATTGTCATTAAATATATATATATAATATATATATATAGTCACCTGGCAGCGGCACATCCAGGTCTATGTCAAAGTCGTGCAGCGAATACAGACTGTAGTCCTTGCCATCGCTTGGCTTTGCATTATTGGAAGTACACGTCTCATTCGGTTTCTTTTTGCCCGGCGGAGGCGGCGGCATCGGCGCCAACAGCAAATCCTCCTCATCCTTTTTAATGCCACCCTTGAAGCCCATTCGTGGCTGGGTGATGCGACGCGTGAATGGATCCGATATCTTCTGACCCTTGTTGGCACGCGCCTCCTCCATGATGGCCTTCTCGGCATCCTCCACATTGCGTTTACGATTTCGATCGTTGATGTACGAAATCAAATTGAGACTGTGCGAACGTCGCTTGTCCAATTCGGAGGCGCGGCTCTCCAGCTGATCGATTTGCTGGCCCAGATCGTTGGCAATATCGTAATCGCCGCGCAGCATCGCCGCGTCGCGTTCCTTCATCAGGCAGGTCTTTTTCATGGCATAGTTGGTGGGTCGATTTCGAAAGCGATTCTTCTCCTCAACGATCTTGTCGACATCCTCGTCCTTGTACTCATAGTTGAGGGCCTTCTTAATGTCGTTGGCCTTGATCTCGATGAGATCAATTGAGGGCATCTGCACATGCGACTGCTGGCAGATATCGACCCATTTGTTGAACTCCGTTTCGGTGAACTCCTGATTCGAGATGAACTCCAGCCGAAAGACGCGCTCCTGTGTGCCATGCTTCAAGCGCAATCCACGATTCGTACGCGTCGTACCCAAACTGTAGATTTTTCCAGTTTCCACAACGCCAACTACTTCGGCAACGCGATAAACGGGCTTCTGCCCGTTGTTGCCAATGCTGATCCGCACAAAGCAGTTGACGACGGTACTCTCAAATATGGGCAGATTAACGAAACGCTCCATTTTGAAGCGTGATAACCGCAACTTGTTGAGATCCTCACGAGTGGTTATAAATACGGGATCCTTGGTCGCCTTCTCATCGTCTTCCGATTCGCTCGAGGCTTTGCTGCTGTTCGAACGTGATCTTTTGTCCGTCGGCTTCTCATCGTCATCCCAGTCACTGCTGCCGGAGTCATCGGAATAGATTTCGGATGCTTTCAGTTTCACAGCCGATTTGCAACCGGAGACGCTCTCCAGTTCCTCTTTGTCATCATCTCGATCCCGTTCCGCTTGTCGCTTCGCTTCCTCCTCCTCTGCAAAAGGAAATGAAAGAGAGATTTGTTAAATATATTCAACGGAAACGTTTACTCTGATTTGTTGGCTTCACCTCGCTTGGCTTTGCCCTCTCGCTTGGCTTTTAGCATGGCCATTGCGTTGCTGCGCTTGTCATCCGTTTTGTTTGCCTCGACGTTCTTCTTGCGCTCCTTGGACCGCTCCTTGTGATCAAAGTAATCGGCCACATCGCTGGCCCTTTGCTCCTCGGAATTCCGCTCGGCGCTGCTGCTTCTGGGTGCACCACCACCCGAACCGGAACTTGCCCCGGACGTAGATGGACCCTCGCGCATCGCGGTCAATGGTGGCGACGGACTCTTAGGCATGGTGCTTGGTTCTGCTGCACCACTCTTGCTCGGATTGGTATCAGCGCCGATGGATGCCTGATGCATCGTTGGTGCTGCGAGTTCTTTGGCCCTCTTGAGTCGCTTCTCCTTTTTGGACTTCTTTTTAGCCCGATCGCCCTTTGTCTTCGACTTCTCATTCTTTTCGCCACGGCGGGCGAGCTTTAGCTTCCGCTCGATCTCCCACCGGGTGCGCATATTGTCGCGCTGTTCGATTCGCTTGAAGATCTCCGTTTCGCGCTCCTTCTCCGACAGTCCGTTGAGTCGCTTGCGATCCGCCTCATCGCCCATCAGGTCGTCATCGTAGCCATCGTCAAATTCTGAATCCGAACTCGACGATGAGGAGTCTGAAGAATCTGTGCCGGAGCCCGAGCCCGATTCCGACGACGATGTTGACTTCGATTTGGATTTATCGTTATCCGAATCGCTGTCGGAGACTTCTCCCTCCTCCTGTTCACTTTGATTATCTGCCTTCTTATAAATTTCGGCTTCGGGACGTTTTTCGATGGGAGCGGGGGCATTTGTTGGCCCTGCCTCATCCTGACTATCATCGTCCCAATTTTCCTCCGAGGAACTCGAGTCCCTGCTCGTCTTCTTTTGGCGCTTCTTTTTTGAGGCGGGCGCACCCGATTTATTATTGGCCCAGTCCGAGTCCGAATCGGACTTGGAATTGGACGCTTTTGTAACATTGCTTGGCTTCTTACGTTTTCGGGCTACCGAAAGCAAGTCCTGCATGCGATATACAAACACAAATTAATATATAGATTTTTACATTTAATTTTTGCGTCGCATTGATTTTTGTTGCATGGCGGCTGCATTTTTTTTCGGGGCGTCCCTCCACATTTCTAACATTCGCATTACTCACCGATTCCAGGTTGGTGTCTGTGTCGCTGTCACTGTTGCTTGAATTTGAGTCCATTAGAGATTGCGTTCGACGTTTTCCCATACTAATTAAGTAAATTTGTGCCAAACAACAAAGCTAACCTGCAAACAGGGTGAAAATAAATAACTAACATGAACATACATACAAAAAACATATATATGTATACATATATACCGCGACAGGCCATTTACATTTTGCTCAATTTATGTTAACGTTAACAGCGACCACTCATTTTTGCGTGCGACAACAACAGCTTCTGCTTATCTCGCGAAAACTTTATCATATTATGCAATTCGAAGGAAATTTGGGAACAATCAGAAGATTTAGATTTCGTCTGCCATTTTTTTTATTAATTTGACAATTTTTAAGGGCGCACAACTCAAAACTTACAGTTACATACTGGCTGCAATTCGCTTCTGTAATGCTCGATAACAGACCGTTGCCGATTATCGATTACAATAATCGGGCCAGAAAATAGGCCAAAAAAGGGCAAAACTGATTACAAACAATCGATAAGCTGTATGCTATTGGTTGCTGACTCAATGCTGATAGCTCTAAAATCAAGGCGCCAAGGCGCATTTCAAATTTTTAAATTTCTTACTAAATTATTGTACTTATATAAATATATTAAAATCTTATAAGCAATCATGTTGAGATACTATGATTAAAAGTGTTATTGTATTCAAATATATATTTACATACATCTCCATATTCTATAACCATCTTTTTGCTCTAATACAATAAATAATGAGATGGTTTTCAACAGTTTCCTTGTTACACTGCTGATAAATGCCTTTAAAATTGTGCTGGCCACTTGTCAAGCGTTTTTTGAGCACATCCTGGCTGCAGTCCATACATGTACGTTGAAACTAAGGAAAGAAAAACCTTGGTGTTTTTAAAAATACAAATGTCTATTTAAGAAATACTTTCTGAATAATAAGCTGAGTTACCCTTGGCGCCAAAAGTATTGCGATTTTCTAAATTTCTGGGCGATATTTTTTCTGAGTGTATTTACATTGATATCAACAACTATTTGCCTGAATATGAATCGTTTTAATCGTTGCTTATGGCAACAGTGATTTGTTTGTGGCAGATAGTCGATGGCATATTTGGCCTTATACGAAATTTAGTCAATTGGGAAACATGTCCAAGGCAACAACAATCAAGGAAGCATTGAAGCGATGGGAGGATCGCGAGCAGCAAAATTCTCTGAATGCAAAGGACATTGATTTGCAGTTTCAGTGGCCACCAATAGAGAAAATGGATAATACTTTAGGAACGCTTGTTAACTGCGAGTAATACCATTCTTCAAAAAATTCTTTCATATATATTTATATATATATATATATTTGTGTGTATATTTTAGAAGAATAAGTATGTCCACGAATATGATTGAGAAAATCTTTGGTCTCTCGGGCATGAAATGTCTGAAGGTCCTTTCATTATCTAGAAATTATATAAAGCAAATATCAGGATTGGTAGGTTATGTATATAATATTCCTACATTTATATATATAAACTCAAACTTGTCATTTAAATAATTAGGAAGCTGTATCGGAAACTTTGGAGGAACTTTGGCTAAGCTACAATCTGATTGAGAAACTAAAAGGATTGGCTGCACTCAAGTGCCTAAAAGTTCTTTACCTCAGTAACAATCTGATCAAGGATTGGTCGGAGTTTAATCGACTGGCTGAAATTGAATCCCTTGAGGATTTAGTTGTTGTTGGCAATCCCCTGTCGGAGGGCCTTGATGAGCCCACTTGGAGGAGCGAATGTGTTAAGCGCCTACCCACAATAAGAAAATTAGATGGAGAACCTGTTCTCAAGGAGGATCCGATATTGTAAAAACTAAACAACAGAGATAGTATGAATTTTTATAGAAGTACAAAAAATTTGGTAACCCAAAAGTAACATTTATTATCTGCTTTTAATGCATTTCATTTTTTTAAACACTTTTTTTTTTTGCAACTCGTAAATAAAAACATTGTTTGAAGGTGACCTGTTCAACAGCGGAAAATAATCTTTATGATCTTTAAAAAAATGTTTCGGTCGATTATATAACACTTGAAATTTATAATCAATTAAGCCATCAGTGGGCCAGTATGCCAGCAAATAGATAAGTTATGGGTTAATCAAAATAACAAATGTATATAAGTATAAAATAGAATAGTCACGGAAATTTAAAATGCAAACATTATCTATTTAAAATGCAAGAATAGCGGAATGCCTCCTTTGATTAGCGTCGCGTGTGCCATACAAATGAGAGACAGACAACTGATAGGTAGCACCCAAAACAATATTAATAACTATTATTAAGGCTTAAGCGACCGGTGTAATACCCTACATTAAAAAAAAAGATTTGGTCCTCATTTTAATCAAATTATGAAAAATACCACAATGAGCAAAGAAAATTCACTTGTAAATGCCTCATCGTTTAAGTAATAGCTTAGCTAGGAAGGTGAGCTAAAATCGTTAACGTCACGACTTTTCAGACAGACATTATTTTGTGATTGTGCGCGTGCGTCGTCTGAGAACAGCTTATGAGCAATTTGTTGTTTAACAACCTACCTTGTCTGGTTGCTGTATAAAAAATCGTACGACATGTCCCACTCATCGTTATGGATATGGAATCCAAACCAGATTTTGTGCACTTGTTTAAACGCACTTTCGATGACCTTCACATTCAGTATTATCCATGTTATGGGAGTCAATTAGCAGGGCTTCTAACTTATGGTAAGATTTTTCTATTGATTAATTATAGCCGAACGACAAGTTCCCCAAATAAAATCGCTGATAGAAAATAGCACGGACTGTCGCAAACTTCGAGTACAAATAAAATAAGGTTTTACAGATGTGTATATGTAAATATATATGCCTCTGTGTACCTTACAAGTAAGTATAATAATGTTTGAAGTTTATGCACAGAAAGGTATATAAGTTTAATTTTTCCTAATCAATAGCTGTTGTTCGCTGTCTGTTTGTCTGCTTCACATATATGTATATACAAAGTATTATGTATATTTAATCTTAAAAAACAGCCGAGTTAATCTGGCTTGTTCGGCGCTGTTGTCAGCCCGTCTATCGAACCTATAAGTCTGTCTATGCGCTTGTATAAATGTGTCGAGCTCAGAGAATACAGGAGCTAGAGACATTAAATTTAGATTGCAGATAAATCCTTTTTTCAAATTTATTATACATATTTATCTAAAAATTTGGAAAGCTTGCTTTTTTTTGTAGAAAGAATTAATTACAGTTGTTTTAGGAATCTAGTAACCGATTTCGGAATGCTTTAATACAAGTGTATCCCCCTAGCGGACGTAGCACCCTAATTTTAACACTTAAACGCGGGAGATATAAGTTGATGTTTCAATTATCACGTCTCTAGCTGAAAGGGCTTCCAATGACATTTTTGCTCTTACAAGTTTTAAAAATATTCCTAAATTGAGCATGATAATGCATTTTACATATGTATGGTAACAGCTGTTGCTCTCTCTTCCTCTCGTTGTTGATGGTGCTCCCTTTCAGACACTCTCACTTTGAACTCATTTCGTGCTCTTTGTTCGCTTAGCTCATCACAACAAGAGATATGACACGTTTTTTTATTTGATTTTATTTTTTTTTTTTTGGTACAAAGTGCAAGTTTTATTCGTTGTTAGTGTGGGTCTCTGTCTGGCGAACGCACAAACTTCGAAATTGCTAGAGGCGAGAGGCAAAGATTGGGAGATTGAGAGTGCTCACGAGAGACAGCGAGAGTGAGAGAGAGAAGAGAGAAGAGAGAGAGAGAGTGGGAGCAGCTGTGAGCAGTCACCGGCAATGCTGGCAAACTTTCAAGTTTTTTCAACGTCGTCCGTCAGTTGGATGTTAAGCTTTGGTGCATACGCAGTGTTCGAGCTCCCGGGCAGAGACAGTTGTGAAGTGAATTCAACGTAATCGTACTGAGGTGTTCTGCCTTACCAAAACAGTACATCAAACACACGCAAACACACACATGCTTATGTATATGTTTGTCATAACTGAAAATCAAGTGGAAAAAAACACACATTTGTGAACTTTTTGCTAATTCTGGACAGTAATTTTGTTAATTTGCGGTTTTCAAAACCATGCTAATTTTTTGTACATTGTTGTGTGCCTAATATACGTACATAATACAGCTTTCAAAGTTTATTTTGTAGTTTTACGAACGTTTGTTAAACGTGCTGCACAATTTATTTAAAAAGTGTGCTCTTACGTGCCTAAAGGATAACACAAGAAGTGACCAGCTGAAGAGAATTTTGCTTTATTCAAGGGTAAGTAAAGCACATCCATATTATATGAGCAATAAGGCAAAAGCCTCTACGTAACGGAAACTTATCTATATATATATATATATGCATACATATATAAATATATATGCATGTGTAGAAAGTTACATGCTTATGTGCATAGATTGATTTGAATTTACAGTTGTGTGCACTAAATGCACATTCTACTTTCATCTTGCGTAAAATACCAGTTGGCCATTTGTTGGACATTGTTGGATCAAAACAAAAATTATTTTTCGGGAAAAGCTCTCTCTCCCTCTTCTGCTCTTCCTCTCTATCTCTGATTTCTGTTTTTGGGGTCCATTTTATTGTGCCGCATAGATTTGTGGCCGTCTTATGGTTTCGCTGTCTGTAACCGAAACGTGCTTGACAAAATCAAGGCATGTTCCAATACATTCATACAAATTATATATATATATAAACTACGAACTAATGCGTATAAAAAATTGTTGCTCGTGTTATGATTAGTTTCGTAGTGTCCAAAACACGCAGCGTACAGAAATCAAAGTTAAATTATATTTGATGTAGGTGCCCTGATTTCTATCTATTCATAGAAGTTTTGCTATTTCCATACACGGTATGTTCAAATGTCTATATTTATTTATGCATTAATGCTAAGATCTACAACACGTGATGGCTATTGCTTTAATTTGACTTCGAAAATCATAGAATGATTTCTACAATCAGAAGAAAATATTATACAATTTCAATGTAATTTGTGACATAATGTTAATAATTTCCTAATCTCGCAAAAGTATCGATACAATACAACATACAATTCATAATTTAAATTTAATTACAAAATATATTTATTTTGAATATTAGTCTACGATTTTAAATATTAAGAGACGCTCCTTTCATTGAATGTTACTAAAGCTTAGCACACTTCCATTTTTAATGTGTGCAAGGCAAAGCCTGTGCTAAAATGTAAACGGTATGTGAATGTGTTCATTCAATATATATCTGAGTTGCTTTATCATATCAACGAAACGTCTTTGACCTTAGCAACGTGTGCTCAAGATCGTATATATATATATATAAGTAAGCACAAACACGCGTACCCTCACATGCGTAGAGATATATATATACATATGTATGTATGTATGTATGTGCTCGAAAGTGAGCGGCATATAAAAAGTAAGCGTAATCACCAAATCACTCGACTGACTCTCGATAGGCGCTGCTGTGTGCACATTCTAAGGCACCTCGTCTTATTAAATTGCAATAATGTTGTGTAGTCGTATTAATATTACATAATCGATCATTGCGGCACACATATTTACACATTGGGGGCACCAAAAAAAAAAACGGACTTGCAATCATTCTTACATTTGCTTGTGCTTATGCGCTGTAAACAAAGGGAAAGCTCTTCATCTAATTGCGGTTCTCTTTTTGTTCGTCTTTTCTTCTTCTTTTTTTTGGCACATAAGTCGAAATTCGGAAAATAGGGGTGTGTTTAGGTAAGTGTATGTTTGAATGAAATCAATTAAAGTGTTTTAGTTGACATGTGTCTGAAGGCGGATAACACATGTTTTAATCGAGAGTTTATTGCCTTTTTGACTCACTTTGTTCGGAGCGCTTGGGTTTTGGGAATATCTCGTAGCATAGACAAGTGTTCTAAAGCATTCTAAAATTCTAAACGTGAGCCGGTCAAAATATAGAGAATTTGCATTTTATGAAGAAAGACTACTATTATAGCCTCTATGTCACTCTCATTTCTTCCCATTCTCGGTTTTCAATATCTCGAAATCAGCTCTGCCCAAAATTAGTTTTCGTCATTATTGTGTTTTTCAGTTTCAATATCCATTAATAATATCTATTAATAGTGTATCGAAATCGATAAGCAATAAGTCAAATTAAATTATATCCAATAGTTACTGATGAATTTGATAGTCTTATGTAATATTTGTGTTGAATGTGCTAATTAAGTTTCTAGTCTGTCACAAATTCTATTTCAATTATGCATATGCATTGCAGAAATGTTCTTAACCATGTTTATTTATTTATTCACAAGCTGATTGCGTTGATGCTGAAGTTGGATTTTGTTACAGGTGCTAACAGCTGTATTATATGTTAATAAATAACATACAAGTACAAATTGAGATAGGAGTAGAAATATAATGAGAAGATAAGCAAGTGTATTAACACTCTGGCTGACCCACAATAAATAAATGAGCAATGTAGATGATAATAATAATAATAATATTGATATTTTATTAAAAAAATGTTTTCTTGTTGCTCTTCAGTAAATGATTGGTGCCAAATTCAGCATTGTATTAATTCTGTTGTGTCCATCCACAGAGACGATTTAAAAGGCGTCTACAATGTTCCTGCCGGAATCTCAAGCCGCATTCAGGACGCTGCGCAGAGCGCTTCCCCGCGTCAGGCTTTACTTCATCAGTAAGAATGCCTACTCCACTCAAGTAAGTCAGTCGAAAGGATGTTCAAGGACGATTCATGAATAACCATTTTTGTTGTTATTTACAGGTGGAATACAAGCCGATACGATCAGTGCTGGTCGCAAATCGAGGCGAGATAGCGATACGTGTATTTCGGGCGTGCACTGAACTTGGCATCAAGTCTGTTGCGGTGTACTCGGAGCAGGACAAAATGCACATGCATCGCCAGAAAGCCGACGAGTCATATATGGTAGGCAAGGGACTTGCACCTGTGGAGGCATACCTCAACATTCCTGAGATCATTCGTGTCTGCAAGGAGAACGACATTGATGCAGTGCATCCAGGCTATGGCTTCCTCTCCGAGCGCAGCGATTTCGCCCAAGCCGTCATCGATGCTGGTCTTCGATTCATTGGTCCCACACCCAAAGTGGTGCAAAATATGGGAGACAAAGTGGCGGCCCGAATTGCCGCCATTGAAGCTGGTGTTCCCATTGTGCCGGGCACAGATGGGCCAGTGAACTCCAAGGAAGAAGCATTGGCCTTCTGCCAAAAGCACGGTCTGCCAGTCATCTTTAAGGCAGCATACGGTGGTGGTGGTCGTGGAATGCGTGTCGTCCGCAAAATGGAGGAAGTCGAAGAGAATTTCCAACGTGCCAGCTCCGAGGCGAAGGCAGCCTTTGGCAACGGAGCGATGTTCATTGAAAAATTCATTGAGCGACCCCGTCACATTGAAGTCCAACTGTTGGGTGACAAGGCCGGAAATGTTGTCCACTTATATGAGCGTGACTGCTCGGTGCAGCGTCGCCACCAAAAGGTCGTTGAGATTGCACCCGCGCCACGCCTCCCCATCGAGATACGAGATAAAATGACTGACGCTGCCGTCCGATTAGCCAAGCATGTGGGATATGAAAATGCCGGCACTGTTGAATTTTTGTGCGACGAATCTGGTAACTTCTACTTCATTGAAGTGAACGCTAGATTGCAGGTGGAGCATACGGTAACAGAGGAGATAACCGGCATTGATCTGGTTCAATCCCAAATACGCATTGCCGAAGGAATGACCCTCAAGGAGTTAGGACTGACCCAAGATGACATTCAGCCCCGTGGCTTTGCCATTCAGTGTCGCGTGACTACAGAGGATCCTGCTAACGATTTCCAGCCAAATACGGGACGCCTTGAGGTATTCCGTTCCGGAGAGGGCATGGGCATACGTCTAGACAGCGCGTCGACCTATGCAGGAGCCATAATTTCCCCCTACTATGACTCTCTCCTGGTCAAGGTGATATCTCATGCCAGTGATCTGCAAAGTTCCGCTTCGAAAATGAATCGTGCACTTCGGGAATTCCGTATCCGTGGTGTAAAAACGAATATTCCTTTCCTCCTTAATGTGCTCGAAAACCAAAAGTTCTTGCATGGTGTCCTGGATACCTATTTCATCGATGAGCATCCGCAGCTCTTCAAATTCACAACCACACAGAATCGTGCCCAGAAACTCCTCAACTACCTAGGCGAAGTCCTGGTCAATGGACCACAAACGCCACTTGCTACAACGCTCAAGCCTTCTGAGGTGAATCCACATGTGCCCACGGTGCCACTGGGTAAGTAGCCTTTCTTTCACTGATCCATCATCTAAGGCATGTGCTTCTCGGAATTTTGGCTAGCCTCTGGCTGTTGCTTTACCTAATTGTTTTGCAGATTTAACTCTTTTTACAAACGTTACGATAGAGTGTGTTCAATTTTTTCTAAGTGTAAAAGCACTCAAATCTGTTATGGCCTTCGCGATTATTTTTTACAATGATTAAGATTCAAATATATATCTTTTTCTATTTATATATATATATATATATATATAAGATATATATTTGAGATTTAAATAAATTGGCTTTCTAATGCCTGCTTCGCTTTTGTAGTGTTTGGAGATTTATTTTCCGCTTTATAAACAAACAATAGACTTTGTATTATTCGAAATAGTCCGCTGGAAATGTGAATTATTTGCATGCAGAATGGAATAACTTTATCATCGGGGTTGTATCACTTTTATCATTTAGGCGGGAAATCAACGAATTAAATATAAATGAATCTGCAGGGGTAAAAATAATAATATTCGGCATGCCGAATCTATCAAATCTTTGTTATTTTATTTGCGTTTATTACTACTACTACTCTACTTTATGTTTTGCATTTCTTTTTTATTTTATTCTTTATAAAATGTGCTTTTTGATACAAATGTTGCAAAAAATAACACCATCACATTCACAATCGATCAACAACAAACAACAATACACTTGCCTCCACTATGTTCATAAACGATATGTTGTCATGATTTCCATACCAAAATGAAGATCTGTCCCCGGAAGCGTTAGAGCGTGAAAAGAGCGGCGGGGCAAAAGGTACGTTTTAGTTGCAAGTTCCACTTTTTCCTTTCATTAGTCAACGGTATCATTTACATGTACAAATTACATACAAATTTTACAATAAACTTCGACCCGTAATACTCTTACATACACGTCTAATATTAAATAGTAACTAGGATACAGAATTAATATTGTATTGGGCTTGATTACAGATTTAATGTGAGAATGTTAAGGAGATCCCATGAGCATAAGTTTTATACATAGTAGATAATCGCTTTTACCCTGAACCCATTAAATGAAGTTCTCGGATTCCTTATCGGATTTATCGACAACTTTTTAACAACCACAATATCAATCAAAATTTTATGTTCATAATAATAATAATAAAACAATTAAAATATAAAACAGGCAATCAAATGTAATGAGAGATAAAGGTATTGGGTTCAGGGTAGGCGGGTTTACTCGACTTGTTATTTGATTTTTTTTAGTTGTAAATATGTATCCCCTTCAGATTTTTGGCTATGCTCTAACCCATGCATGGAATGGATAATAATTGGGTAATTTTATAATTCAAGAACGTTTTGAATTTAAACTTACAAAAAGTGATCGATTTCGGAATTTTGCATACTCAAGTTAGTTTAAATGATAACTTTAAATCAACGTCATTATCATTAATCCTCTAATATAAAAGAAGTAATGTAAATAAAATATTTTAAGGCACCCTAATACTATCTAGAGATGTTGGATCTTGGAGTTTTACTAAAATATAACGTAACATTCATCGTTGTGGCTCAAAATGTTAACTCTATGCTTAATTGTAAATAACCACTGTGCTTGTCTAAGTCCCAACCAATCCCAGGTATATATATGATCATAGTTTAATATTAAGCTTTACCGGACTTTCTCACAGTCACCGAACCGCCACAAGGTCTCCGCGAAATCATTGTGCGGCAGGGGCCCGAGGCTTTTGCCAAGGAGGTGCGCTCGCGTAAGAATCTAATGCTGATGGACACCACTTTTCGGGATGCACATCAGTCGCTGATGGCGACGCGAGTCCGAACACACGATCTGCTGAAGATTTCTCCTTATGTGGCGAACAAGTTTAACAATCTATACTCTCTGGAAAACTGGGGTGGTGCCACATTTGATGTAGCCTTACGTTTCCTGCACGAGTGCCCGTGGGAACGTTTAGAGGAGATGCGCAAACGCATTCCCAATATACCATTCCAAATGTTACTGCGTGGTGCCAATGCCGTTGGCTACACCAGCTACCCGGACAATGTGGTCTACAAATTCTGTGAACTGGCGGTTAATATACTTCATTTTATTTTAGGTAATAACTATTATTGATATTCCTTTTTTTATCAGGTGCAAACTGGTATGGATATCTTCCGAGTATTTGACTCACTCAACTACTTGCCGAACTTAATTCTCGGCATGGAGGCGGCGGGTAAGGCTGGTGGAGTTGTAGAGGCGGCTATCTCCTACACTGGTGATGTGAGTGATCCCACTCGGACCAAATACGATCTTAAGTACTATACTCACTTAGCCGATGAGCTTGTCAAGGCTGGAACCCATGTCCTCTGCATCAAGGACATGGCGGGTCTGCTGAAACCAGAGGCTGCTAGGTATGAATTTGTATTTTTAATTTATTTGTGTATAATTTATGGCTGTTCTCATTTCCAGGTTGCTGATTACTGCCATTCGAGACAAACATCCTGACATCCCAATTCATGTTCACACTCACGACACATCGGGTGCCGGCGTTGCCTCCATGCTGGCATGTGCACAGGCTGGAGCAGATGTTGTCGACGTGGCTGTAGACTCCATGGCTGGGATGACTTCTCAGCCAAGCATGGGTGCTGTAGTCGCCTCATTGCAGGGTACTTCTTTGGACACACAGATGGACTTGAATGATATTTCTGAGTATTCAGCATACTGGGAACAAACACGCACCCTTTACGGGCCATTCGAGTGCACGACGACGATGCGGTCGGGCAATGCGGATGTTTATTTGAACGAAATACCCGGTGGCCAGTACACCAATTTACAATTTCAATCGTTTTCTTTGGGCCTGGGCGACATGTTTGAGGATGTAAAGAAGGCATACCGCGAAGCCAATTTGGTACTTGGAGACATTATAAAGGTCACCCCATCGTCTAAGGTTGTTGGTGATTTGGCTCAGTTCATGGTACAGAACAGTCTGAATGGCCAACAGGTATTGGAGAAAGCTGAGGAACTTTCGTTCCCCAAATCGGTGATTGAGTACCTGCAAGGCTACATCGGTATTCCACATGGCGGTTTCCCAGAACCATTCCGGTCGCGTGTACTTAAGGACATGCCACGCATCGAGGGACGACCGGGTGCTGAGATGGCCCCATTGGACTTCGACAAGCTGAAAAAGGAGCTCCGCGAATCTCATGCTCATGTCAGCGATCGCGATGTCGTTTCAGCCGCTTTGTATCCGCAAGTGACAAACGAATTTCTGCATTATCGAGAGCAGTACGGCCCCGTGGATAAGCTAGACACACGCATATTCCTTACCGGCCCCAAAGTGGGTGAAGAGTTTGATGTCACCCTTGAGCGAGGCAAGACTCTTAGTGTGAAGGCTCTGGCTATGGCCGATGATCTCAAATCAAATGGTAAACGCGAGGTGTTCTTTGAAATGAACGGTCAACTACGCTCCGTCCTCATTCCCGATAAGGAGGCTATGAAGGTAATTACACATTAATATCAATATTTTTCCATGTACCTTTCAACTAATACTATTTTTTTTTTTTGTAGGAAATTCGAGTTCATCCTAAGGCTGATAAGATGGCAAAGGGTGAAGTAGGTGCTCCAATGCCTGGCGATGTTATCGAAGTCCGCGTCACCATTGGCGATAAGGTCGAAAAGGGTCAGCCGCTTGTTGTGCTCTCAGCCATGAAAATGGAGATGGTCGTGCAGGCGCCTCAATCTGGCGTTGTCAAGAAAGTGGAGGTTAAGAAGGGCATGAAGTTGGACGGCGATGACTTGATACTGATCATTGAATAAATTCAACTTTTAATGTTTTTATATTTATGTGTGGACAATCCCGATCGTTCTGCCTGTAAATTTCAATTGCCGCATAGCATTAAGTCCTTTTTTATTTGTTTGTATTTATGCTTACATAAGTTCTGTGTATATACGTGCGTGTGTGTATATTGTCAAGCGATTTCGAGTCACGTACAAAAAAAAAATTGTTGTTTACCATAGATCCATAATTTGTAGCGTAAAAGCCTTTGCCAAATTTGTATATCAATGTTAAAATTTCATCACCAATATAAATATAAATTTAAAATAAATCCTTCTAAATAAATGTTTTATAAAGATACGCAAACATCGAATAATTTAATATACGAACAAAATACGAAAACTTTTGTCAAGTGAGAGTATACATTTTTTTGTTCAAGCCGAAATCAAAGCTGGGTTCAAAATTGTGCATTAAAATTGAATTGGTGCGAATATTCATTAGCTAATCACAATTAAACTGAGACATGCATATGTTTTTGGCTGCGAGTGTAAACGTATATGTTCAATGATATATACATGTTATTTCGACCCCGTGTGTAAAGCTTTGATAAGCTTAGCCTGTAAGCTCGCCGCAAGCATAGCTCAGCTGGTGCAGCGTAAGAAAAGAACAACAACAACAACAACAACAATACCAGCAACAACAAAAACAGAGTAACAACAAAAACAGTGATTGTGATTAGGTTCTCAAATTTATTTCTTTTGTGTTCGGCCATTTCTTTTGAGTCAGATTCGGGGTGGAGAAGCGTTGACTCCTTTTAATAATAAAAAAGCTGATAGCGTCGATAAGTTCAATTAGCTTCCTTCTACTTATTAAGAAAATTTCGTTACAAAAAAAATTGAAAATGTTCGTTTTAAGCAACTAAATTTCTTAATTATATAAGTTTCTGATGTAAACTGCATGTTTCATGACAGGTGGTTTGGAGGCACAAGTGGATGTTTTATTATTTTACTGTAAAAAGAAAAGTTCGAGCAGAACCTAATATATAGTATTACGCTATATTCATATGGGTATACCTTACAGATGAAATGTCTTTCTTAGTTTTGTTGCTCAGATTCTTATCTAGGCTTTCGTCTTATCGCCGCTTTTTGCTGGAGGTGGAGTTTTGGCGGGTGTATCTGCATCTGGTGGGGCTGGAGCTGGTGGGGCCGCATTTGCTGCTGGTGACTTACCGTCCTTCTCAGCAGGAGCTGTCTTACCCACTTCCTGCGCCTTGCCTTCTTGCGCCTTCTTGGCTTCCAGCTCCTTTTTGACTTTTAACTGGGCGGCTATGATCACCGCATCGCCAATGGGCACTTTTTTCATCTCATCGGCTGGTGTACGCTTGGGCTTGCCAAAGCACACCTCCGAGATGCGCTTGTGATCGAGAGTAAAGCCGGAGATGCCGCGTATTTTTGGCTCCACATTCTTTGAATAAATATCAGCTGTAAGCTCATCTAAGCCCACTTCGCTATCGGCGAGGACTTTTTTGACCACATCAGCAACCTCAGCGCGAATCTCACTATCGATCTTCTTCAGTTCCGCCTTGTCGGCCAGGCACAGCTTGATGATCTGCTTGCGAAAACTTTCGATGGGATCGCGTTCGGTTCGCACCTTGCTGACCTCATCGCGCGAGCGATATGATATGCCCGGATCCGACATGGAATGGCCTTCGAACCGGTATGTGTACATCTCCAGTACGATTGGTCCACGATTCACCGCATAGTCCACAGCAAATTCTGTTGCACTACGGACAGCCAACACCTGATTGCCATCGACCCAGAGACCGGGAACATATTGACCGCGCATATAAAAATGGGTTAGGGCCGCATGACGCGACATGTGAGTGCCCATGCCATAATGATTATTCTCGCAAACAAAGATGCAAGGCAGGCACCACAGCTTCGCCATGTTATAAGCCTCAAACACCTGCCCCTGATTTGCAGCACCATCGCCATAACAGGCAACACAGACGCCACCATCGCCTCGATAGCGATGTGCCAAAGCGATGCCAGCTCCAATAGGTACCTGGGCGCCAACGATACCATTGCCACCATAAAAGTTGTCACCGTAGGTGTGCATGGACCCACCTTTGCCACGACTGCAGCCGCTCTTTACACCCACCAGTTCGGCGATCAATCCTTGCGCTGAGACACCCATCAAATAGGTCCAGGCATGTGACCGATAGGCCGTTATCACGCTATCAAATTTTCGGAGCACAGCACACATGCCGACGGCGACTGCCTCTTGTCCATTGTAGAGATGACAGAAGCCACGTATTTGCCTCGCTTTATACATGTTGCCACAAGCGATCTCGATGCGGCGCACCTCCACCATTTGCCTATACATTTTCAATGCATCCTCACGAGACAGTTCAACATCCATTTGCGGACCCTTAGGTAGCTCATAACATTTGAAAGTCTACAAAAATTTAATAAAAATTTACTCTTGACCACATTTTTAAATGAATCTCGAACTCACGTTTTCCAGCGTCAGAGTCGAGCAGCCCGAATTAGAGCGACTTGGGGGCTGCCATTTGTTGCAGCATATCATAGAATTGCTACACGCTGAATTGTAAAGTAGCCGAAGCTGAACTCTAGTTGCTGATATCATTTTGATGTTGGCTTTGAAAGATTTCATAATTTATGAATTTTGTTGAAATTTTAAAAATACCGCCGAGATTGAAATAGGTATAAAAGCAAATCAAATTATATAAAATGACGAAATTCAAATAATAGACACTAGACATATGTGATTCAAGAAATACTTTTCAGTCTGATTTATATTTAATTTTTTTTTCTAAACTACTTGATTATTTAATTTCTTTTCCCATGCCGAGCCTACTGATCCTTTATAATGTCATTATAATAAATCCTTATTTTTTGAAATCAAAAACGGTAAAAAGAAATGTATTTTTTTTAAATTAACCATTGTAGATAGCTATACTCGCATAAATCATATGATTTTCCCCTATTAAGTCACATATTAAAGTCCCGTCTTACTGCTTGCTGTGATCGGTTGTATTTTTGCGGAGCTGCGTCCAGTTTGTGATCTTAATACATTTCTTCTATTGTATTTAATATGATTAATATAATATTATAACTATTTTGTTTGCTCTTGCTTGTGTTCTTGTTAATTTTTCTGTGAATGCTCTGGTTATTTTGATTATTTGTCTGTAATTTTTCTGATTAGCAAATCATAAAAGTCTGTTCTCATACACACATACAGTGCGCGGTTAACAGCTGTGTTTTTTTTTTGTGTTCGCTTTGTGCTCTTGCAATCCAAACTTTTAATGGCTTCTCAAAAAAATGAAAACAAAAAAAAACAAAATGGAGTCGACAGCTGCATGAGCTTTTAATCATCTTGTATTTATTTGCTGTTATTACGTGTGTCTCCTTCAGAATACACATTGCATTTACCGCTGCTTCCGCAGTCCTTTCTATTTCCACACCGTACCGTAATCATAATTAAATGTCGTCAATGCAGCGCCACAATAACATTTTGATGGACGTCTGTGGCGCAGTAGTCTGTTTTTTATTGACGCGACTGTTGGCTGCAGTAATTTTGCGAGACGAGCCAGCATTATTGCAAGCATACTTTCAGGCGCACCGTTAAAACGGAAGTCGCTGCAAGCTGCAAGAGTATATCAAAAATATTTAATGGCTCTTTTTACGATTATCAGACGGGTGAATATGGTTAGATGTGATCAAAGTGCAATCTAGAAGAGCATTCTAAAAAAGTAAATACTTCACAAATGAAAACCAACCAAGTTTTATTAGTTATTTGTAGTGCAAGCCTAAAAGTAGGCAACGATAGTTGCGCGTCCAGCCGTGGCTTAAGAAAAAAGCTAATATGAGCGGGAAAAAGCCATTGTAAATAGCAGCAGCAACAACAGCTGCGCAACGAGTTAACGGCCCGGTGGCTCTTGTCTTTGGCTCTTGCGTTGTTGAGTTTCGGTTTTCAGTTTCTTTCTGCGAGTCGTTCGCGTCGGTTGATCGGTTGCTGCACGAATACGCAGAAAACGCGTGCACGCAAATTTCAAAAACGCAAAGACGCAACGACATTATCAGCATCCGCATCAAGGGACACAACAACAACAACAAGGTGCATATAAGCAAAAAAATACGAAAATCAGCAATTGCATTTGGATTATTTAATGATTAATAAATACTTTCTCAGTGTGTTGTCAATTGAAAAAAATTAAATTAAAAACATCAGATTCCTCTACTGACACCAATTCGCGGGCACTGTTTAAAACTGTGAAAAGTGTGTGTGTGTGTATAGAAAATGTGGAAAAACAAAATGTGCATCGAATTGGTGGCGTGTGTCTTGTGTTTTTTATTTTTTTTACACACATGCGGCGAAGAAAAGAAGCATAAAAAAGGCAAAGCGCAGCAGCAGAAATTGAAAACAAACAGAAAACGGAATTGCATAAGTTGCTTTTTGGCGTGCGCTTTGCTCATCTTCAGTTTTTTTTCTCTCTCTTTTTCTCTTTTTTTCATCGTGCAGAGTTTCTGCTTTGGGCGGTGCAAAAATTGAGCATTTCTTTCAAGTCGTAACTAAACACTGAAGAAGAAATCCGCCAACAAATTGAAGCCGAAATCAATTAACAATAAATTTGTATTAATTTCTCGTTTTTGAACAAACTTGTTACCTGATAATATTCAAATTTTGATCTTTGCTCATTTTTTGCCTTTTAACGGCCTCTGTACAATTAAATGATGCATCGAAGAGTTTAAATGTTACTTAACAATAACGACAGTAAAAGCCAATTAACGTCATCTAATTACGGGAGAAATGGCCAAATTAGCTACCACAAATCGTGTGGCCCTTTTACCATTTATTGTGTCATTAAACAGATGCCAAAATTTGCATGAATTAGATAAGACATGTGAATGACGCAAAAAACATATATATACGAAAAGCATTAATATGTTTTTTCAAACCAGGATGAGTGCCCCCACAATGGGCATTATCCTGCCCTTAATGGCCCATAAAACCGAATAATCAGCCAGCAATTACCCATATACCCAACAATAAAAAAGACTCAACAAAAATGTTGACAAAGCCCGTCTCGGTGGATTACCTAATAAGCGGCTTAATTTTTATGTTGTAACTATTTAGCTAATTGCCCGCAATTCGCAATATTCCAAACACATGCCATAAATTTCAATATCGAAAAAAACAGAATTCCCCTATGTGTGCACATATTTACAATATGCTAATTGGTTGACAGTTAGTCGATAAATAATTATGAATATTCATTTTGATGAATGTTATCCATCTACTGGGCAAATCCTATATGCTTACCTATTGTCAGAACACGAGCATTATAAAGTTTAATTATGATAAAATAAAAATACAAAATTCCAAGCCGCAAATGACTCATTGGTTAACTTGTTAATGAACATAATCGCAAAATCACAAAACGCTAGTTGCAGTGGGCGGCGCGCGGTTGGGAACACATCAAATAAGATCGACTCCAAAACCAAATGATAAATTCTAGTTCTAAATTGGAGAATTTTCGCCAATTTTCTTGTTTTCATTTAGCACAAGAATTGAATCACATTTCTTGCAGAATTTGGCAATAAGAGTCGAGAATTTGAATAAACAGTATTCTCGTGTTGCCAAATTCTGCCTTTGCTGCGTTGGCCAGGTAATCAAGCCAACAATTTGCATCAAGTAAGTTAGCAGTTGAAAGCACCTATTATACAAATATTTACCACATATTTAAACCAGTTAAAATTCTCCAGTCGAGTAAGCTCAACTACAAAATACCCTGAGCCCAGCTGTTAAATGTATTCCAGTATTCTTGCCAAACTGATTGATTGATTGATTGATTGATAATATTAATAATATATTAATGAAATAGCAAATTATTGTCGAACAAAGAATTAAAAGAATTTTATTTTCAATATAATAATGGAAAAATGTGCCCTTAATCGAATTTCGCAGAGCGTATATCAGAATATGAGTTGGACTATATAGTTTCGGTGTTTCTTGGCCGATCTTGACCGATTAAATTTGTGCAGTAGTTCAATAATATGTGTACATATAAAAGATATTGCATAGATATTACAGACTGTTACATACTTTTGCACAAAACCATTATACCCATTTTATCCACTTTGAATGGGTTCAGGGTATTAACAAAGTTATAAATAAATTTGACTACTAAAATTGTGCTGAGCTTAATGCGTAATCAAGAAGTTGTTGGATTTTTATGGTAGCTATTTTATCTACACTCATAAAAACAAATCGAACTCAGTTTTAGAAAGCACAAAACTGATTTTTGAATTCTTGGGTAAATTTTTCATTAATCTGACTAATTTTCACAAGACTTAACATCAGCTTTTTCTTACTTGTATTATTATTATTATTTTGCTTCCTACTGGACTACATTTTGGTTGCCAGTGCAGGTGATAAGTGGTTGCAAGACCAGCGTTAACGCCCGCATTTTGGCCACATTGCGTTGCCAATGCAACCGCAATTAACAATTGTGGTTGTAGCGGTTTTCGGTTACGTTTGCACATTGCCAATTTCTCAATTAGCATATTTGCCAACAGGGGCCTTTTGTGTTAGCTGCAACGGATTGTTGAAAACCGCATATTGAAATGAGAATATTTGTTTTTCATTGATTTGATAAGTGGTTTTGGGAAATTTTATCAATCTTATTTAGTATGCATAACTGAATACAGCAATAATATAAGTGAATAAGCTGACACTTTTTTTATGGTTGTTGGCTGTCATTGCCAATGAGCGTGTTCATTCATTAATTATTTGTGTTGCCACATTTGTCGATTCGACGATTCGTCAAAGCAGTCAAAGCAGAAACACCCACAACAAATTCATTTCGAATTAGTATTTATCATCAGCCCCAAAAGCAAACTTAATCCAGGCTATTCAAAATATGACAACACTTCCATTTCAATTATTAACCGAAAGACATTTGGCACATTCGCGAAAGCCACAATAGAATTGATTCCAAATATAGCAGCCGACACTGTCGAAAGTGGCAGTGATGTCACTCGTGAGGAGTTTCGCAGCTGGCCAACACATAAATCATTTAATTAGCTAATCAACGACCCTCGCATGCAGCTACTTGAGCATGAAAATCGGAAGATGTCGAAACGTGGGTGGGGAGCAGGTGAAGTGGGGGAGGAGTTGTGGAATGCGAAAAACCACACGAAACCATTTTCGTTGCATTGTTTGTGAATTGTGGCCAAGTTCGATATATGTATAATGCCCCTATTTGTTGCACTATTTGTTTACACACATTCTTTTTACTTCACGTTGCGTTGCGTTACGGTTGGCATTGGCTCTGCTTATGGCTTATTCAAATTTGCTTACAGCTGATACACAAAGAAAAAAATGTGGCTTAAACGTAGGTGCTAACAGAATATGGTCTGGTCGACAGCCAAAACTTATCTCTACGATGTGACAAGAACAAGTTCGAATGTTTTAGCACAGAGACAGCTCGACTAGCAGATACCCTAAGTTAAGCTCTATGAAAATATATGCCTAATGGGGTAGGAGGTATAAAAACTATAAAATAATAAAGTTGTAACTCATAGTTAATATTTAAAGAAAATTAAATTCTTATCCGTTTTAAGATTATGTTCAAAAATTACTAAAACATATTGAAAAAAGAAGTCAATGTTGAAAAATGAATGGAAAAATGTGGGTTGACATTTGATTTGTTGGATTCTTATCCGCCTTAAGACAATTAAATATGAATGGGAAAATAGTGTTTCATATACTTTGATGCCGTCTAAAGTTACATATTTGTTGGATTGGCTTATATACATTCTAATTCAATTATTTAAGATTTTGTCAAACACGCTCCACGGTCCATTAAGTGAAAGGGTCGCCGAACCGGAATTCGCTGAAACACTTAAACACGCAGACAAAACAACATCGAAAACGAAACAAACACGTCAAAAAACCTCGCGATAAAAATGAGGAAAAAAAAAAACACAAATAACTCAAACTGATAAGCATAAAAGAATCAAAACACGTTTAAAGTCAATATTTAAACAAATATTTAAAACAAATGCAAAAATAAACGAAATTCAAATGCACTGCAATATGTGATCATAAAGTAAATATAAATATAAATATATATATATATATATATATATAAATATATATAGAAGAGACGAGGGTTGCCTCCAAAGTACAAAGCAGCTGAAAGCAGCGTTAACCATCATCATATAAATTATAATAATACGAATTGAAAATAAAACTGGCTCAAACTAGTTTTCTAACATAATTCAAATGATGTCGATTTTTTGTGGTTAACTTCATGATCTGCATTTAATTGATAGATAGTATCCCTGTTGGTCAGAAGCAGACCAGCATCCACCAATTGAGACTCGTGCCAAGCACTAATTAAGTGAGTTTCATTCTGAAACAAGTTTTGTATGGTTGAAATGAAAGCCATGTCGAAGTCCGGAGTGCCAGGGTACAATGCCATATAATAATGCACAATGCGGAGAGCAGACAAATTGAATAACCATTTCTCAAGTTCAGGGGACCCGTGACATCGATATATCAACTTTCAATTGATTTAAATGGGCCTTAATTGTTTCGTCGCCAATGCCTGAATGGTGTGTAGACTTGAACCAGAAACCCACTAATATGCAACAATGTGTGCAGCTCATTTTCATCATAAAAAAACACAACTCGACCATGTAAATTGGCATGAAAAGCCTCAATAATAACACCAAAGAGTTAACAACGGCTTAAACAAGTTTTTTTTTCTTCAAGACATTAGCATGTTGACAACCAAAGACAACACCCGATCACAATATTCATTTAATCGCCATCTGCAGCGTTTATCTATGTGTGTGTGTGTTTGTGTGTGTGCGAGTGTGTATGCATATGTGTGTTTGTACTCAGAAAACAACAAATGCCAAATAGCAACGAGGCAAAGACAAAGCCAACAAGCGTTGCATGCAAATGCTGCACTCTTTCCTATTGATTATGGCAGCTAGATGCTAGATGCAAAGCTCCACGACCAACAAATTGCCCGTAACCCGTGCCGGATGAAGCAGATGTACAACAAATAAACATGAATATAAATACGCCTAAGACTACACCTACTACCTTTTATACCCTATCAGAGATCATCATCATTTTGTCGTGAAGTTCGTAACGCATTGTTGGATTCGTCTCCGACAGCAACACTTGTCGCTTCAATATAGCCTCTTGTGTGAACAACATTTTTGTTCGAACATCATTTTCCTAATATGCGTCGCGTCTACTTATGCTCTTCACATTTGGGCAACAAATCCCCGAGATTTGGATCACTTTATCTTAAAGCGGACATAAAAAAAAGACTAAAAAAGACTTTAAATCTTGTAGCTTCTTGTGCCGCAGCAGACTCCAAATAATTGGAGCGAAAATTATCACCATGGGACTAAATCATATATATCTTTCATAGGAACAATCTGTACGTCATTTATATATATATCAATTTAGATGACAATTTGTGATAACAAATGAAAATGAAATGTGTGTAAACTTTTTGAGACAATGTCAGACTTTGGAGCAACTTGGCAATTTGCAGCTGACTCACAATTTGCCAGGGGGTGGCGGGGGTGGCTTGAGAAGGGTATTTTCCATGCATACGAAAAATGTAAATGGAAAACGAAAAAAGTTTCACTAATTGGCAGCTGAACTTGATTGACTCTATCTGAATTTGATTAGATGCATGAACTGAACTCGCCGGACTGCGGTGCTGAATGGCGCAAGTGCGCGTATAAATAAACACACATGTTTACATACATAAATACCTATATATATATATATATATAAAGTTGAATACATTTATAATGGTCTTATATGAGATTATAGTTTTAAAGCTGCCACTGCTGCTGCTGCTGCTGGTGCTGCTGCTTGACCTAAAAACGCGGATGTCCGGCCGGCTCTGGGCTTGCTATTGTTTTTATTGGCTTAACTATGGACGGACTGTGTGAATTTGGCTGTTGGTCGTTGGCAGCATATTACACAATTTAAAGTTCAGGCCCAACAAATGCCAAACAAGCCGTCAATAAATTACACCTGTTGCTACCGAATAACGAATGCCGCATGCCGAACACTAAATGCTGAACGCTCGCCACCAATTGTTTGCCGCAGAATTTGGGGGGGGGGGGGCTCTTTGAGGCTTTTGGCTTCCAGCTGGCGCTTTGAGTCATGAAATTAAATGTCAAATATGCTGGGCTGATGTGTGCGAGCGATTTGATGTGTTGGATGTGTTGGATGTTGTTTTCAGTTGCTGTGGCTTGCGCGTCATTGACTTTGCCTCTGATATTGACCTTGGCTCTGAACGATACGAAAGACAAATGTGATGAACCAGCATGATGATTATGGATGAGTGTGCGACACTCCGACATATTGGGAGCACTAATCTCATCTCCATGAAAACATAAATATTATATAGATTTATGTTGTTGTTGTTGTTGTTATTGTTGTGTTGTTGTTTAATAATCGATCTGATAAATGGCCTTCAGCTAAATATATAATTCAAAATAGAATCTTCTCGTTTGCTGCACAGCAAATTACAAATGCGATTTATCAATTGACGCACAAGAATAAAACAAGTTTTCTTGGATAAACCAATTAGCTGATTATATATATATATATATATATAATCTTCTATATCGATGGGCATTTTAGCAGCACAATTATGTAGAAAACCTCTACCGACCGGAGGAAATCCTGTTTCCACTTCTTTTAATGTCATCAATAGATATATACAGAGGCTAATTAAAAATGCACTGTAAGAAAACGCTAGCTTACTTGCCAAGCTGCTAAATATGCAGACAGTAATCATATATATCTATTAATTATGTTGTCGCAAGAGCTCGACTGGAAAATACCCTGTTCCCAGTTCCCAGTTCTTTCTTCATAAATCATACAAATCGTAGATGTGCAAAATCAAGTTCAAATAGTACCAAAAAAAGCATGCTTACTAAGTTGCTAAGTTGCTAATTAATATAATTAATATTTATTAGTAGTTAATATATAATTTATAGCTGTTAATAATTATTAGTAATATTATTAATTATTAGCATTGGAATTGGTCTTTGTTGCAGCATAGAAAACAAGTAGCACAATAAATAACCAAGCAGCACTGCTCCAGTCGAGAGTGCTCGACTAGCAGATAACCTGTAGCCAAACACACACACACACACGCACACCCACAGACAAACACACACACACACACACACACACACACACAGACAAACACACACACAGACAATCAATGTGGTTTGGTCAGTATAAATATGATTTATTAAATAATTTAATCGAATGCTATTAAGTTGGCTTGTAACGGCTATAAAAATGCAAAGCATGGTGTAAAATAGTTAAATAAGTTATAAATTTAAACGAGCTAAATGAAGTGCAGGTTATAAACATGGCCAAGACCCAAGAGCCAAGTTGTGGAGGCTGGCGATCAATAAATAAATCGCAACAGAAACGAACGCAGGGTCAAAGTCGGAGATTATGTAAATCTGCCCCGGAGCAGCACACTGGAAATACTACTTAGACCCTGCACTTATCTGGCATGTTGTGGAGTTAAGAGTTGGAGGAAGTGAGGGGGCGGTGAGGGGGGGGGGGTTTCATTTAGAACTGTTTGCTGTGGACAATATACATGTATGTAGATAGAGATGTAAAATTATGCAAAGCCCAACCGGAACCTTGCCCTTGAAGCGCATGGTGACTTTGAAGTGTGACCAGCATCATCACTTCCACATCACAACGCATCTAACTCGGCGATTCTCTAAAAAAAACGACTTTGCTTGGTATTTACTGTAATCCGACTGAGTTAGTTGATCAAGAGATTGTCTTGTTTGAAGAACGATGGTTCGAAATTCAAATTAACCTTGTGCACCACAAATGCTGCTGCTGCTGCTGCTGCTGCTGCTTCTGCGGCAGCTGGCCATCAATAACACTCTGAAAAGCAGAAGCACTCGCCCCAAAAATAGAATGGCCAGACATTGAGCGCACATACAAAGGGCAACATAACTCAATATATATACATATATATATATATATATATACATATATATATCTATATTTATTTATGATATATATGATGTGTGCGTAGCTGTTATGTCTGGGATCCACTTTCAATTGCACTTCAACTAATTAGTGACACATTTTGCAGTGCTTGTGATAACTTTCGCTACGCTTTCGATGTGCGTGATGCAAATCCATCGTTCAGTCAACGCCACAAATCATAATATCTTAGCCAAAGTGTGGCAAAAAAAAAAGTGCAATATGTCAAATTCGAAAGCGATGCGTCAAAACTAAAAGCGAAATTGCCGCCTTAGAATGAAAAGAAACCCAGTTGAGCAAAAATTGAGCAATCGTATATATATATATATATATATGTATCTATATAAATTTGTATAATTTGGAGCATACATTTTGTGTTGCATTTATTGTGATTTGGTAATGCTAAAGTGCCCCTAAAGTGCCTGCGAACATAAAAATGTTATTGTTGAGGTAGTTTGGTTTTCGACATTGCAACTTTGCACTTGCCACATATCTGTGGTAAGAGTCACAGATGTGTGGGTGTAGGATAGCCTGCTGACAACTGCCACTCGTGCTTAGTTGCTCATGTGTTGGAGTACACAAATGGGCCACAAATGGCAGTAGAGTATTCTACTTATAATTGTCGTCACACGGGTGGCAAGGGAAGTAAATCTAGTTGTGTTGGTACTTTGTTTGTGCCACATTCATACATTTCGCTGCTAGATGCGCTTATAAATGGTCTGTGTTGACACAAAGGTCTTCTCCCATTATAAATGATTGTGTTACTTTAACCCACTCCAGCCAAGTGGAAATGTGATACAAAAAAAAAAAAATTGTTCGGATTGAAAAACGCTTCGTCTTTAGTCATGGATAGCAACAAAAAGCAAATGCGCTTGCCACATGGGCAGGCAAGTGCAAAGCTGCAATTAGGCGCATAAAAAGCAAATACTGTGTTTGCAATTAACATTAACCCACTGAGTTTTTTATCACACACACACACACACACAAACACACACATACACACACACACACACACAAACACTTCTCATAATAATATGGCATTAGTTGAGTTCAACAACACCCATTGCAAAATGCGCTGCTGCTGCTGCTGCTGCTGCTGCTGCTGCTGCTGCTGCTGCTGCTGCTGACTTTAGTGACTTGTCGCAATAACCATTGCAAAATGTGTGTTTGTGTCTTGCTTTGTCCAACTAATTAAAGGTTTTGTACGCACTAATTACGGCCAGGCAGGCAGGCAGGCAAATAAATATGACCACGCAGGTTGCAAACACCTAAATGACGAGCAGCGCCTCCAAGTTGTAGGTGCAACGAGCCGTTAACTTGCCACCAATTCCCACATCATCGTCACCATCTTTATAAATAGCCAATTAACAGCTGCACTCTCTTTGTAATCGATTCATAAAACTCAAATCTACTTGCATAATCGGCAAGTTTTTTGACTCCGTTTGACCTTTTTTCTGTGGTTTTTTAGCCGATTTTTGTTTTTACTTTGTCGGGTCAAATGTTGCATCTTCAGGCGGCTGTCACCGTTTGAAGTGCCTACAACAATCGCAGGCGGCAGGCGGCAGGCGGCAGCCAACAACAATAGCCACATGCATAGATAGCTTATTGTCATTAAATTCGTAGCCTGCAACCTCTTGTGGCGCATACACGCCACAGTGGTTCACTTGCATAAAACAGTTAACATCTTTTATAAATGAATTTCTACACGAAAGAAAATATCGATCTGAAAGTGAGCAATTTGCCGTAAAATGAGAATCGTGCTCAAAATTAGAAAATTGTTTCAGTTTTTCAAAAACAATTTCTAAATATAAATGAATAAATAAATATATAATATTATATATATAAATATAAATATTCAAGGTGACTTTTTTGTCAGTGTAGCAACTTAGCCCATTTATAATTACCTTATAATTACCTTAAACTTCAAACTTCTTTTCATCTTTTTGACCACTTTTGATTCACTTTTAAATCGAAATATTTTGAAGTTCATATTTAAAATCTTCAAATCTCTTTTACTGTATATAAATGAACTTTAGCAGCAATTGAAACAAAATTTAGCGAAAGTGTTAAATTCGTCACTTTGCCCCACTGTGCGTACGAAGAGTAGGCGTTGCTTGTAGCTGTTTTTTTTTTTTTGCCTGTGGTTTTGTTTTGCAATGCACAGTGTCAAAAAGATATACATAAATATATCTTTTGTGAGTGTCGTCTGATCTCTCGCGCTATATCTCCTTTATGATGTCGGCTGAGTTTTATTTGGCTACTTGCATTGTTTTATTTTGTTTTGTTTTGTTTTGTTTCGCTTTGTTTGGTTTCGTTTTGTTTCGTTTTGTTTCTTTATTTTTGTGGTGGTGATCAACGACAAGTTTGTCGGACAAGTCTTTTGTTTTAGGCTGCCGCATTGATTTTGTTTCCCGATAAATCCACTGCATGCCAAATAAAAGTCAAGGTAGTAGCTAAAGATGAATGTGTAGAGGAAGACACACGGCACACAGGCACACGGCACGCAGGTAACTCAATCGAATTGAGTAATTTGCACATTTGCCATACTTGCCATACTTGCGGGCCACAGTCTGAGTGAGTGATGTCTCTGTTTGTCCAGCAATCGACCAAGCCATCAAGCCAAATATCAAAAGCAGCCGCAGGCAGTAGCCAACAGCCAACAGCCATCAGCCAGAGTCTACATCTGAACTATAAATAAAAGCCGCACGTCTCGCTGGACATAGTTCTCAATTATTCAAGTGGTTGCCAGAGCAACACGAGCGCCTCAATTGCGTTTTTTTTTTGTCTTGATGCTGATAACCAGAAATAAATGCAAAAATCGGTTTTAATTCAGTTTAGACGGGATGTTGTTGGCCTGTAGGGTAGTGGCAGTTGTGCTAACTGATGTGTGTCCTAGGTGGATGCAGCTCAGGTCCTCCCGTGACTCCTGTCAACACACGTTTCGGTTGTACACCAGGAGGGCGCTAATCCCAGCAGTGAGTTTTCTAACGCGAATATTTCTTTCAGTGTAGCTAAAAGTGGGCTGTTCGAATTGAATTATATAATTATTATCATATTTATTTAAGTCAGGAATTAGTTTTGCTTGACAAGTGCGATGTTCAAGACAGCCCAACAAAATGAAGATTGATGAGGAGGCGCCGGTTCACGACCAAGACCATGCCACAGCCTCGGCTCGCATCGCATTTAACCCAGTCACGTTGTGCCACTGACTCGCTGTTCCAAATTGTAGCTGCCACGGGAATAAGCCGAGCATTTGAGGTTGCTCAAGCGATGTAAAAATGTTGCCAACTATTTTTCATTTTCATATTTCCTTTTGTTAATGCTGTTGTTGCTGTTGTTGTTGGTTTTTAGCTGTCAACGCATTGAAAGAGACAAGAAAACACGGCCAGCTGACAACTGGCAAGTGGCAAGTGGCAAGTGGCAACTGTTGTAACTTTGAGTTGTCACCACTCCAAAGAGAACTACAAAAAAAAAACCAATACTTTATGAGTTTCTACTAGTAATGTGCTATTTTGACCATGGCACAAATGTGCATCGGTAGAGCATCGTCATATGGTAACAACAGACAGACCGACAGACACACCGACAGACAGACAGACACACCGACAGACAGACAGACCGACCGACAGACAGACAGACCGACCGACCGACCGATGATTAATTCGCCATTAACAGTATCATTAAGTGTGGCTGCAGCTGCCACAGAAAGCAGTCAAATGAGGCAAACATTGAGGCCCAAGGTGCAAACTAAATATTTATTCTAAAGAATAATAGCAGCGCTTGAGCGAAGAAAGTTTCATGCAACTGATGCTAATGCTGTGGCATGTCGGCAAATGTGAAACAGGTTTTCCGAATTTCAGCACTGATATTATGAACCTGCTGATTACCGCACAAAACACAAAACGCCAGTGGCAGCAGTTTGCCAGCCCAGCACCACTCTTGCACCACTCCCTGGGCGCTTTGCTCGCCAGCAGCAGACAAATGATGAAGCTGTCAGCTTGCTCTCTGCATTACGTATGCGCCACCCCGCCCCCCCCCCTTCCCCCGTCCCAACACCTCCTCAGCCGCCCACTCTCCACACTTATCTATAAATCTGACTGTCTATCATGGGTATGAGTATATGTATGTAATTTTAAATAAAATACAGATAGACAGACAGCCAGGCAGCTAGCTTAAATGGTTTTTTTTACATAAATCGCCAGCATTTGGCTGTGAAATTTTCAATTATCGAATTGTGTGCCGAAAATGACTGTGGCATCAGTGCGGCGGCGGCGTGGCTGGCGAAACTTGCATGATCATCATGGGTCAGTGGAGTCTCTTGTTGGCGCCCAATTTGCAATCCCCTTGGCAGGCAGGCAGGCAGGCAGGCAGGCAAGGCAGGCAGGCAAGGCAGGCAGGCAGGCAGGCAGGCAAGGCAGGCAGTCAGACCTAGGATAGGACGTGGCCTGCATTATGCAATGGGAACCTTTTGTGGGGGAGGCGGCTTGCGTTGCATCAACAGCTAATTAATGCAGCTACATGTGCCAGCGGCTCGAGTTACGATGGAAACAACTCAACAGACAACGCTTCCATTCCATTGTTGGGGCCCACTAAATAAATGGGTGCCAAAATTGGGCTCCTCAAATTTGATGTCGTTTCACATAACAAACAAATATAAATAATAATAATTATTGCAGTTGGCTTCTAGTTGGGTAATCTTCGCGTATCCACAGTGATTTTTTGACTTAGTTGTGATTATTGATTGATATCTGAGTAGCAAAAATATTAATTATTTTGCTAATATTTTCACTTAACAATAACAAACAATTTGCATAGAAAGTGAACCAAGACAAACCAATAAAAAACGAACAAAATTCGAACTTAATTACATACAAATAATCTCAATTTCAATTTTGATCAAGTTTTTCCATTCCTTGACAAACTGAGCTTATTTCAAATATTACCGATTTTGTTGCAGTTAAGACTGAGGAGCAGGAGGCAAGCCGTCAGTGGCCGATTGGGAGCTGAATGCGGCGGCAAGGACGCTAAGCATGCCCATTTGCAAAGGTTCGCCGGCAACGGCAACGAGCAAGAAAACCGCCACGGATATATCCACCGATCATGTAACGGAAGCGGCACAGGTGAAACGCATCCGGGAACAGGCCTACTTCAATTCGTACGACTTTGATGCAATCGAGGTGCTGCCCTACGAGGAGGATGATGATGATGGGGCAGCAGTTGCACATAGTCGCGCCAGCAGCGGACGCTATTCAGTGGCCAACGGCAGCAGCAGCAACAACAGTAGCAGCAGCCACAACAACGCCGCTGGCCTCCCGAAATTCGGCTACCTGCAGCGATTGGGCGCATTATTTGGCCAGAAAACAGTGGCAACAGATGGAGTACCGGCAGCAGCAACAGCAGCAGTGGCAGCCACAGCCAATGGTGTGGGAGATGAGCAGCAGCAGCAGCATGTTGGCAGTGCCAGTGCTGCTCAAAGTAATGATAACTTTCTGTTGCCGCGAGCAATGCTCAAATATGCCCCATATCAGAGGTGAGTGTTGCACTCTCATTTACACAACCAGCAACAGCAGCAGCAACAGCAGCAGCAGCAGCAACAGCAGCAGCAACAGTGGCAGCAACAGTGGCAGTGGCAGCCCCAATTGCGCTGACCTTCGCTGGCGGCATTGAGCAGACAGACAACAATAAATGAAAAGCAAAGCGGGTCAGCTAAAAGTAAACTTTGAGTGGGCCCGATCGTAAAAGCAATTAAATTAGGATCATATCTTTTATCGCCGAAAATTGCATGAGCATTTTAATTATGTTATTACACACACAGTAAGCCATTAAAGTTTGTTGGCCAAGTTTATGTAATAGCCAGACCAGATACATATATATATATATATATATGTTTATTCTTCATCAGAGAAGGCCGAGGCCCTCATAGCCTTCCATTGTGTTAAGAATCAACGAAATCATTTTTTAATCATATCGTTAAATAAATACATAATTATCTTTTTTATATATACATATATATATATTTTTTTTTTTTTGTCAATTAGTTCGGCTTAGAAAATATAATGCTCAAATCTATCATTCATCATTTATCATTTATCGACAACAAATTAAATTCAAAGGGCGCTGCAAACTGTGTGTGTGTGTGTGTCTGCCTGTGTGTGTGTGTGTGTGTGTGTGTGTTTGTGTGTGTGTGTGTGTGTGCCCATTGTCTTGTCAATGTTTAATCTGAATGCAACTGACAGTTGAAGTTTAATCTGCATGCAACAATGTAAATTATGGCGTCGCGAAGTTCAAGTTGCACGTTGCAAGTTGGCCGTAGCAATGCGGTTTTTGGCGCCTGTCGTCAGCCTTCACCTCTTTTCAGCAGCAGCGGCAGAAGCCACTTGACTTGCCAAACACTTGATGTCGCGTCGGTCAACAGCAACAGCAACAAGATTAACAACAACATGAGCGACAACAACGGCAACAACAACAAATCGCTTGCAGCTGCAACAATTACGTATATTAATTGAAATTAAAGAAGCCACATATGATGCAGTTGCTGCTGCAGTTGCTGCTGCTGTTGCTGCTGCTGCTTCTGCTGGAGGTCACAGCCAGTTTTGGTTTGAAATATGTCTACAAGCACACATACAGACAAGCTCTCTCGTGTGGGTACATATGCATACACATGTATGTGTGTGCAAATTGTTGGCCACGAGTGCAATGCAAACAGCCATCAAATATTTAGATGTGTGGCATTAAATCGTGCAATTTATTTCAAATGTGCCTTTTTTTTCTTATCTTCGACAATTAATAGCAAAATGTTTGTTTTATTTACACATGTTTTCCAATTTATTTAACAATTTTAAGCGTAGTTAAAACGAAGAATGAAAATCAAGAATGCGGTAGTCGAGAGAGCTCGTTATGCAATAAGTAGTGACAACAAAATGCAGATGATATAGATAGATATAGATAGATATAGATAGATAGAAAAAAAGTTTCATTTATTGCAGCTTATTGTTATCATAGCGAAAGAATGCTATAATCGAGAGAGCTCGTCTGGAAGATGCACTGTATCCAAGTCTTTGCCTAACACAATATGAAATGGAGCAAATATTCATCATTTGAAAGCTGTAGCTTTTGCTATATTGAGTCGGCTTTATATATATCTGGGAGATTTGATTTTAGCTCAATTTATATTCAGAATTTGAATACTCTACCCTTTATAGACAGACATGGCCAGATCAAGAATGTACATATATTTAGTTTATGGCCATACTTTTGACATACTTTTGCACAACTTTACCATATTCACTTTAGCCAACTTTTTAAAGGGGTCTTTGAGTTATTTCGAATGCCTTAAAGCCGGCTCACATTTCATTTTGCATTCCGTAAATTCCTTAACTGGCTTGCAAGGTTAATGCAATTATAGCAAATATCCTGCTTGCATAATGTATATACTTAAATATATATATATATATATATATACTTGATATCTTGTTTATGACTCCATTCACAGCGGCATAATGGCTTCATTTTGTGTCTCATTGGTCTGAGGTGCATGTTAAACACTAAATTTGATCAAGTAGAAGGTTTCCAGCATGTGATATGTGCGAAATGTGTCGCTTCCTATTCAGGTGTCGTTTGCAACTGGCTGCGACCTTCCCTCCCGAACACACACACATTTCAATCAGTCATGAATCATGAATGCAGTTATTATATTGAAGTTATTTATTTTGCTAATTTGTATTCAATATTGCACAGTTCGTAGCTGTGCCAGGGTCAATGCCTCATTTGGGCAATCCATGCCCAAGTCTTTGCTGGCTAAGTGGCATGGTCGAAAAATAATCACTGCAATAGAAATGCGATTAGATTGATTGATTTATTTGCGAATATGTTGTGTTGTTGTTGTTGTTGTTGTTGTTGCTGCTGATGTTGTTGTTGCTGTTGCTGTTGGGCAGAGTTTGGCTAACTAGTTAGAAGGACGTTGGGTAATTTTTGTTAACTGTAAACTAAACCAAAGCTGTTGGACCAAAGTGTAATTTGTTGTGGCAGTCAAGTCAACAATAATTAGCGGACACACACACGCACACACACACAGAGAGATACTTTAACCGTTTCTAGTAACGGCAGCGTGTTCCGACATGCAAACGAGGCTGAACATTTTAATTAACACGGCTCACAAATAAATACGCAAATATTGCAAAATATTTCATGCTCTGAGCCGCGATGGAACGCTAACCTTGTCCATTACATATCGGGCCAACAAAATTTAAACTAAAAATAAATAATCGAAAAACAAAAAAAAATGCTAAAAAAAATGTACACAGCAAGCATAACCATAACAAAACGCATCGATAAACAAGCTGGTCTTAATCACCAAGGCGTAGCCTCAGTCACCCAAAATGCTAGCCAAGCCCAAGCCCAAGTCCAAGTCCGCAAACGATCGCTTGATCGCAACTTATCAATTTTGTGGCATTGCGCTCTTAGTTGCTACCAGGCTGTGGCAACATAAGAACGGCAACCAACTGCAACAGCGACTGCGACGGCAACTGCAACTGCAACTGCAACTGCGACTGCGACACGAAGACTGTTATTACGCAATTTTCAAGCTGTTGACCCAGTGCCCAAAGTTAGAAACACAGACAGTTCTTAAATAACTTGCAACGGCAGCAGCAGCAGCAGCGCCGCTGGCAGCTTGTAAAACCATTCATTCTACAAGACAAACTGAAGCTATCAGGCCACATCGAAAATGCATTAGAAACAATTAAAAAAATAAATATATATATATATATAGATATATATGTATATATATATGTATAACTAACCAAGATCACTCTTATATAATGCAGATAGTACTCTTCCAATGACTCATCAAAATGCCTATTAGCATAATATAAATAATATATTGGACACATCGAGGAAGACATAACCTTACCACCACAACCAGATTTCAGCTATAGTACTTTCGTGTGTAGTCCAATATTGGAAGTTGGGCTTATAAAAGATCCTAAAGAGTTGGTCCATCAAGAGGAAGCTAGTCCACAAATCATAGTTTCGTTGCTTTGTTCCTTTTTGGGAACTATATTATATAATATTACAATGTTGATCATTTTTTGGACAACATTTTAAGATCTTTTTTTGCGGGATATCCTGGCAAGCCGAAAAGGTTTTATAAACTAGAACTCAGCTATCTGTCGACTGTACCCATTACATGTATATATATGCATATAGTATTCCGATCAAATATATATATATAATGATGTATTTCAAGTTTCATCAACATAGCTCGACTTTTGATGCTGATCAAGAATAAATACGAAAACGATTTCGATTTTCATTCTTCAACAACTCCTGCATCATGTTGCATATTGCACTTGTGCATTGCTAACGGTTTAAATGACAGAAACCTAAGCCAAATAAAAATAATAATACAAAAAAAAAAAACACTAAAAAATATATATAAAATTGACAGAAAACAGTTACTCAAGCTGAAATCCTGTTTAGAACGAGTTTCGGCTGATTCCGAATTGAATTTTGATGTTGCGTTTCAAATGGTTTGTGTGTTTGTGTGTGTGTTTGTTTTTGTGTGTGTGTTTGTGTGTGTGTTTGTGTGTGTGTGTGTGATTGTGTGTGTTCGTGTGTGTGTGTGTGTGTGTGTGTATGATTGCGCCTGGCAGCCAGCACTTTTAAAAATGCGTTAAAATGCCAGCAATTTATGCCAACTTTAACTATGAGGCTAAACACAATCACCCACCTCAACCCTCGCCGCCCAAAAGTCTACTCCAGACACATTAAAACACACATTAAAAAAAGGTTGCGCTGAGTTGGAAGATTAATTGATTTGTCAGCTGAGCCGCGTGTTACAACAATGTTGCCACAATGTTGCCAGCAAATCGAGAGCGAAACCAGCTGCTACATATGTATGTATAAATATATATATATGTATAAATATATATATATATATATATATATATCTGTATCTGTATATCGTAAAGAAAACTACTAACCTAGTTGCCCGTTTGCCCGTTTGCCTGTTTAACGTTGGCTTAACTGTTGGCTGGCAAATATAAAAACCACTTTCATTGCACGAATCGAGTTGAAGTTTCGCTTTCGACGGACTTTTGACTTTTCTATCATTTTTCTCGCTCTCAATTTCAATTTAATCTCTCTCTCTCTCCCTCTTTCTCTCTTTCTCTTTCTCACTCTATCTATCTTCTCCGGTGCAGCGTTGGCGGCAATGTGACGACTTCAATGCCATTCACAACAGCGTCGCTCTCAATGAATGGTCTTGAGACGGGCGGCCAGACGGGTTCATCGTGTGTTGCCACAGCAAACGAAATCAAACCTGTGGTGGCAAGTGGTGCTCTCGTGGTGGTGCCACCACCACCACCACGACACAAGAAACGCTCCATAGCATCCAATGCCAACAGCACACACACCACAGACTCGGGCCTGGGAGCCACAACAGCCACAACATCAACAGCAGCAGCAGCAGCAACAACGCCAACAGCAGCAGCAGCAACAGCAACCTCAGCAGCAGCAGCAGCAGTTCGTGCTGGCAGTGGTTCACACTATTCCACCGATAAAAGCGGCTCGTCCGGTTACTATAGCTCCCATGTGTGCTCCACTTACTCGCTGGACGAGCACATCTACTGCGAACCGGTCATAGACATCCTAGAGACCAGCGACAAAGATAAGAGCAAAGCGACGGCGGCCAGGCTGCGGCCACAGCTGCAGCTGCCAACGAAAGTGGCTGGCAATGAAGCAGCAGCAGCAACAGCAGCAGCAGTAGCAAGCTCAGCGATTAGTCAGCATTTGGACATGCAACATGTGGCTGACCAAGCTGGAGCTGACCAAGCAAATGCTGCGCCCGAAATCGGCAGACAGCCAACAAATGGTAGCCAAAAGAAGCTGCAGCAGCAGCAGCAGCAGCAGCAGCAACAACAACAGCAGCAGCAACTACAACAGCAGCAGTTGCAACCACACTACAGCGATAAGCTGCGCATTTTGGAGACGAGCATTGAGAATTTGGATCGTCATTTGAAAACATTTCCCTGCCTCTATGCGCCGCAGCAAACCGTGTCCTTTATGCAGCAGGAGATCGCCAGGCCAGCGGAGGGCGTCCACCTGGACATTGGCGAGAAATTGCGCGTCTACAATCAGCTGCCCACCATAATGGAGGGATTTGCCGCCACACAGCGACGACAACAGCAACAACAGCAACAACATCAACAACTGGAACAGGTTGTGGATGACTCATTGCTGGACATAGATCTGGATGCATTCCTGCTGCAGCCGAAAAGCAAACAGCAACAGCTGCTCACTGCTGGCATTGATAATCCCAGTTTTCTGAGCGATGAGCAGCTCGAGGAGAACAATTACAAGTGTGCCAAATATATCAACTCCTGCCCCGAAGATGCTTATCGCGTGGACACCGAAGCATCCTCGAACCTGATGCCGACTGCCATCATCAGCTCAAACCCTTCGTATGCCAAACGCTACGAGGATCAGTTGCATTTCCAGAGCACACGCGAACTGCTCGAGGATGTGCGCGACAAGATACGCCTGCTGTCGCCGACGCCCACCACGGACATACCCCAGGAGCTGGACGGCATGATACAGACGCTCAAACACGAACTGGAATCCTATTTGCAGCGCATGAATCAGCACAGCGAACTGGAGCTGCGTCAACTGTGCAGTGGCTTGGGACGGCAGCAGCATGTGGTGCGGCTGCAGAATGCTTTGGAGCGACGGCGCAGCTTTGCTGGTGACTTGCAATTGAATGCCTATGAGTCTGTGCATGATGGCGGCATCCTAATCTCCGCCAGCCGTCGGCCATCGAGCTTACGGACACAGATCATGAGCATACGTTGTGCCAGCGATCCCAATTTCAAAATGAAACGCAAATCGATCACGGAAATATTTCCCGCCGCCGAGTGTTACATTGAGACGACGACGACGGTGTCGCGCAGTGTCACGCCCACGCTTACATTAACGCCCACATTGACACCAACACCAACACCAACACCAACGCCGCCACTGGAACTGAACACAACAACGATGGTCACTCAAATGCAGCGCAACCTCAACTTTCACAAGCCCGTGCTGAATGCAGCGGGCTCCAGATCCCGGCTAGGCAACGGCCTCGACAAAATTGACAGCGCCGCCGAGTGGCATCGCAAGAAGCCGAGCATCTGGGAGATGTACTACGGCACCAATCGACTGCACCAATCGCTGCTGGGCAAGCAGCGGCACGGCGGAGAGCTGGTCATCAGCAGCGCCCATCCGACGCTCTCATATGTGAGTAAAAAACTTTGACAAATTGTGGCGTTTAAGTATAATTCAAATGTTTGACTCAAAAACACATTAAATCAAACTGAATTTAAGAAAATTTCCATATATTTGGAGCCAAGCGGAGATCATCCTAATTTTCTGAAAGTATATTTCGAAAAAGAAAGAAATTTTTACATATTTTACTTTCAAGGATGAATATTCTGAAATTTACAAATGTATAACTCCCAGCTCTTATTTGAAAATTTCAGTTATATTTGACTTCTTCATAAATTTGAGAAAGGTTTTTAACTGCTTTTTGGAAATATGAAAAAAGAAAAACATGAAAAAAAAGCAATTTTTAAGATGCAGAAAATTTGCCTGCTTTTCAGGACAATTTGCAGAGAATTTCTTTTTTTATACATATATAGAAAGTATTTTTGAAAACTAGTCAATTTCGAGTATACAGTGTGGATATTCAACGGGGCGTATGATTAACAAATGAAATAAATGCAATATTTAAACTAATTTAGGGTTCAAAAGACACTTTAAGTAGAGAACAGCAACAATAGCAGCTTGTCAACTTGTGCGAGCGAGGGCGTTAGCCATACATTAAAAGAGCGGTTGCATCTGCATCTGCAACTGCAACTGCATCAGCAAACAGCCAAGCAGCTAACCAGCTAACCAGCTAACCAGCTAGCCAGCTTATTAAAAGCTGCCAATGTAAATGGCATCAATTTAAAGTCGAGTCGTCGATTCGTCGAGTCGATTTGCAGCTTGTTCGTGCAAACTTTTATTAATTTTATCCTTGGCCGCAATGTGATCGATGTGCGGTTTGCTGCTGCAGCTACTGGTTGCAGCTTCGTGCAGCGTCAATAGCTAAGAAGCAATAGCAGCAGCAGCAGCAGCAGCAGCAGCAGCAGCAGCAGCAATAGCAGCGGATGCGTTGTCAACGCCATCGCCAAACACCGGACGTCAGCAGCATTGACGCCATCATTATTATTATATAATTATTGTTAAACCGTTGCCGATCTGAGTGGGGAATTCTTTATTATGCAGCAGACGTTAGGCGATAGGCGATATTATCGCTGTCATGGCCGAGGTTCGATTTGGTAGCGTACTCGTTCGTGTATTGGCATTATAAATGATTAATGATTAATGGTTAATGTTGTGCGTGCCGCATCAGATTGCCACTGCTACTGCTACTGTTCACAAATCTGCCACACAAGGCGCTCAACGATGGCCATATAATTAAAAATCATAAGTCAAATCCCATTACAAATGCACATTAATTAATGCCAAGTCAGCAGTTCCCCATTTCCCCCAAGACTGCTGCACACGTAAACCCAAATTGGGCCAATTACTAGTAATTAAACAAAAACATGCAGACACATTTAATTGTTTTAGACGTTTTGTATTCTATATATATATATATATATATATGTTTTAAATGTTGCACTTAAATTCTGTTGACTGCTCAATTTTCGAGCTGTCTGTCGATTATGATGCAATATCCGTTGTACTAATCGAGAGAATTTTGTGGGCCTTGTCCGGTCTCTGGGCCCCAATGCATAGAGAATCTTAATGAGTTTTCACTTTCAATGCCGCGACGAGTCGACTTTTGTTTTCGTTTTATTTTGCTACGATTTTTGGTTTTGTTTGCTTTTGTTGACTCAGCTCAGCAACGGCTCTGAAATTGGTAAGCGCACGACTTTGGTTTATTCACCTTACTTGAAAGCTACATTACAATTTACATATATATTCATATCTATATATATATATATATAAATATATTATTTACTTATCAGCTTGCACGTTCACAAGTGCGATTTGAACTTGAGGATTTGTGATACGGGTTTCTTGTGTTGCCAGCAGCTATAATACAAATCAAACAGTTAGTGCAAAAGGCAAAGCCAACATTTATTCAACAACTGTACCGGTTAACCTTAAAATTCCGTTAAAAAAATGCAGCAACAGCAGCAACAGCAGCAGCAGCAGCAGGCCTGCAGCATCTTGACGAACAGGTAGCGCTCTGCTACCTGCTTATCTGGCTATCTGACCAACTGACCGCCATCGATTCAGTCCCAGATACAAACAGACTTACTGCACTTGCACTTACAACAACAACAGCAGCAGCAGCATGCAACAAGTGGCACTCACCAAAACAGAAACTGAAACCGAAACCGCAACCAAAAACCGGTGCCACGATCCGCATTGTTGCCCTACAACTCGAATGACCTTTAAGGACGTTTCCACAATTAAGTACTAACCCACCGTAAGGATGCCGAACCACAAAAACCAGGCTGTCTCTCTCTCTCTCACTCTCTCTTGCACCGTTCCTTCCTGCCTCCTTGCCATAACATTCTTGCGCGCCTAGCCTCCCAATTCTCTCGGCCAACTGCAACTCGTCCCACGGCAAAATGGCCAGCAAATAACTCGTTTGCCAAAATGAAAATGAAATCGAATACGAATGCGAAAAGCAAAATGTAAGGCGATCGGGTCGCCAAGTTGCTGCCTTCGCTGCAGTGTTTACTATTTAGAAGTGGCTGCCACAAAGTGTTGCAATCGCCATAGCCAACCACATTGCAGCGTGCCAATGTGCCATCGAAGATTGACCGCAACACAGAAACTGGGCTCTTATGGCAATTTCCATTTGTCCAAGTGCACAACCAAAATGACAAAACGCCAAAACGACTGACGCATTCGCAATGCTCTCGAGCACATCGTGTTTTCTTTTCGCTTTAGTAGTTCTCAGCTCTTCAGCTAGTCAGACGTTTGCGAGGGCCGTTCAATGACTTCAAAAAGCTGTCTGTCCCAATTACTACTTTGCCGGGTAGAAATTTATAATTTTAAGAAAGAAAGAAAAAAAAGTAATAATTTAATTAAATTTAAAATCAGTGAAAATGTCATTGGCAGAAATATGCTCAAAATACGAAATATTTGTGGCTTGATTTGTATAATGAAAAAGTTTATTATTAACGTTTTTAAATAATACAAAAAAGAAATTCATTTAAAACAAGTTAATATGCTCTGCTAAATAATAAAATTATACAGCGACACCAGCTGTCAATCAGTTTTTTTGACTACAGTTAACATAATATAATATTACAGTAAGTCAGTTTGTTAATCAATTGCTGAAAGTATGCAGCGACCCTCGCTCTGCACAATAGTGCTCGCCAGTTTGTCAACGCATGGCTTGTAGCTACAATTTGGGCTAAGACCAGCAACAACTTGAAATTAGCATTAGCCGCTCTCGCCTTACGGCCGCGTTAAGTTTCAATTTGAAGATTTGCCACGGGCAACATTTTGTGGCTTACATAACGCACACGGTGCAGTATATCATGGCCAGCAGCGCATTGACTGCCTCGGAAGCTGTTGCCTGTTGCCTGTTACCTGTTAGCTGTTAGCTGTTACCAACTGCCAACTGGTAACTGTGACCAGCTTTTGCGTTTGCCGACGAACAGTTCAGATTTCAGCTGGTTACTCATACGCCACGTGCAACAGCGAGGTCTGTGAAAACGTGAAGCGTGCCAGCTGAATGCTAAACAAATTAAAGCAATAACTGGAGTTAAGTAGACCTTTGGCAATATAGCACGCCCACAATGAGACTCAGCTCCATTGCATGCATATATGTTTACATATAATACACTCATCGAAAAATCGACCTCATTCAATTTCTAAATTTATGACTTTGGATTCCAGCTAAATTGCAGACTGTATTTATCGAAAATTCAGACAAATTATGTACAATTTCAAAGGTCTTCTTGGAGAATTCATGTATTAGCTTTTTCTTACTTAAATTATTATTAAACAAACATTTTACATAGTTTTTTATAAATCGTATAGTTAACTTGAATAAAACTTACGAGCCGAGCCAGTAAATTTCTTAACTTTTTCTGCATTTTAACAGTTTTTATTTCTACTTTTTATTTCTAAATTATTCTATTTTAGTCGATTTAGTGCAAGCTTTTCTAAATTTTAGAAATTGTTTCCAAATATTTAGAAAATATTTCAGAATTTAAAGCGATTTTTTCTGAGTGTATCCAAACTACTTTCATGCGTTCCTCTGGCTGATCGACGCGGCCGACACTCGGACTAGATTCGAGTGGCTGTCGCTACCGTTTCAACTACCGCGTGCTGCTGACAAGCTGTTCAAGTCCACCACTTCCCCACTTGCCCACTTTCCGCCTCTTCGCTCCTTTGAGCACTCGTCTTAACTGTTTTTTCCGCTGCTCAGCAACATTTTCTTGTTGTGTTTATTTCGTCGTTACTGTTGAATGCATTTTCAATGCTGCAAAAAAGTAATTGCTCAAAATGCCCTAAAAGACAGAAAGGTGTAAAAGAAAAAACAACCTAATTTACTTGCCGACCGCCGATTGCATAATTACTTCATTATTTATTATGCCTATGCACTTATTTTACTATTATATATACCCTATATATACTACATCATCGTAGTTATTTTGGAATATGTATGTGTTTATACACAAAAACATAAATTATATATATAAACATATAACTACTTGGATCTGGTTCCACACTCATTCAAAAATCGACCTGAAATCGATTAAATCTCGTTGAAAACGGGGAAAATATTCTGATTTTTACTAGTGTCAAAAGTATGGCGATTTCATAAAATTTAGCACAATTTTCATTCGGACTGCATTTAAATCCTGTTTGCCACACTTCAGTTCAATTTGCATTGAATCGCTAATGTTATCTATTATTAACAGACTTGTCTACACGTCCTCTTCGGAATGGTTCAACCATTCAGTCAGTCAGTTTGAGTTGTCAACTTCGACTGTGCACAGTGTTGCTTAAAACATCGCATTCAATATGAGGAGTTTCACTTCTGTAAGGGTTTTTAATCATCCGCGCTTCAAGCCATGACTAATCGACAAATATTAGCAGAATAACAAGGGGTTGCAAGTGGACTCAAATAAATTAGAAGAAGCTGCACTCTATAAATCAAATTGTTGCATATACAAATATATGTATGCACGTATGTTTTGTTTGTTTGTATTGTTATACATATGTTGCTACGTGCTTTGGCCTAATGGATTTCCCACAGCAAGCGAGCGGAGCCATCCTCAAAGAAACTCACTCGTCTTGCATACATATGTACTTAGTATGTTTGTGTAGATAGTTTTATGCTATATTATGCATGCATTAAACTACTGACTTTGAGTACGTGTTAAAATTTTGTTTTCACTTCGAAGCGATGTTTAAACTTTGAGCCCTGAGTATGTGTAGTAACAACCAACTACATTATTAAGCTTGGCCAACTTTAAGCCAAAAAAAATATATATATGTACATATTGGTTTCAATGTCAGTGATGAAAAACGTGTGTTGCAAATTAAAAGGTAACAGCTCTCTGTATGTATGTATGTGTGTATTTATGTGTGTGTGTGTGTGTGTGTGTGTGTGTATGGGTGCGTATGGATTTTCCTTTGAACTTCATGCCTAACGCCTAGTGTTGGCAAATATTTCAACGATGTTAAATTTATTCCAAGGCGAGATTTGTGGGAATCACAGCTTCATTTCACAATATGTATGATGATAGTTTATGTACATACATACATGCATATTTTGCTTGTTTTGCATACATTTGTTAATCGAATCAAATATTAAGTATATTATTGTCGGTCGCCCGTGTGTGTGGTATATCGATAATTTAATGCGCTGCGTTTTCCGCTTGTGTTTGCGTATGGCTTCGTTTGCAAATTAGCTAAAGCACATTTTTGTAATTTGGGTGGGGCTCAATGAACTGGCTTAAAACAATGTCAAAGATATATTTTTCCCACTCGCATCTCAATAAAAATTTAAATTGCCCTAGTTGATTAGCAAAGAGTGTTGCTTAATCAAGAGAATTAATTATGAAGTTTGTCATTATCTTTGGCCGATGACAGTGTCTGCCAAACATGTTGATTAACGCGCTTAAACCCCAAGTATGCGTGTGCAATGAACTTGATTTACATAGCAGGCTAATATTGCCGTTATAAGCACACACATATTTGCACTCACATACAATCTCACACTCAAACTCAATGCGGTAATTTTACCGTCAACGACGTCGACTCTTCGATTACGTCGTCTTTTCAAAGTACTTAGACTGATAAACAGCAGCAATAAA